>JAKNDB010000069.1:0-164182 GCA_024305405.1 Dirofilaria immitis | reverse complement strand
ATATATAAGCACATTCTTAATGGAGTAGTAAAATTCGGTGACAAAGAAATCTAATTCCTGTTGTTTTAGAAAGGTTTTTTTTAGTTGAGGAAAAATCGATTATTCAAAAAGTTGTTTAAGCAAAGCAATGTAAATTTTTGTTGCAGACGTTATAGCCAGCTGTTTACTGTTTGAATGATATTAGTCGAAATAAATATTTGCGAAAATTATTGCTCACTAAGAATCGCACAAAATGTTAGCAGTTATGTCAGAATTGAGCAGATAAATTTTTAATTAATTTATTTTTAATAAAGTTTATATTATTCAGAAATTTCGCTTCTATTATATATTTTCAGCACAATGGTAGAAAATCTTTTGACCTACTTACTGTTAATTTTTCTTCCTTTTTATTCAATTAGAAAAAAAAAAAACGAATTAATCGATTTCATAATTTATGTATTTGATTATGCAACAAAAACACTATGTGATACAGAATACGCACTGTTCAGAAATTTTTTTAGCGATGATGAATGTTCGTAGCTTTGATTGATGAAACTGTTTGTTTTACAGTGAAATATTCAATGACGTAAAATTAACAACGCGTTATTTATTTAACAACGCAGCAAGTTCACTCACGTGATGGGTTTCAGCGTGACTCCATTTATGCAATCATAGGTTTTGCAAATGAACTATAAATTTAATGCTTATATTCATGTGACTTTAATTATATTAACTAATGTTGTTTTCGAATCAATTTAACTTGAATGAATCACTTAAAACTATTTTGTTTCCCAATTTTGCATGATGCTTTCTGATAAGAATAAAGTTAGTATGACATTAATGTTTTGATCAAATAATTCTGCTAATTTTGAATTCACATATTGAATATACGCAACGATAATCAAACATTGTATGCGTGAAGTCGAAGAAAAACGTAATTAATTGTATATCGATGTAACTACTTATCATGTATTTCTTTAAAGTACTTATAGGGGTTATATATAGGAATATCAAATGGGTCAAATTCAAACATAAGTTACAAAGGTTAGTAAAAATAAGTAATATTGAAAAATGGAAAAAAGATCTGCAATACAAAAGAAGCAAGAAACGAAAAATGTAAGATAGGATAAACCTGGAGGTGATTCATGTTAAGGGGTTTACAACAAACGATTTGCATGAAATTCCAACTAAAATATTAGCTTTAAAAATTTAGAATTTATTATGCGACGGATGTTTAAATGGATCTTCGTGTTTAGATCAAACAAAAAACTTAAACAACCTGAATGAAGCGAAAGAGTATCGTTAAATGTATTCTTTTCCGACAAAAAAATTGTACCTGTAAATTTACTGTTATTGAGTGGAAAGTGTAGGTGAAATGTGAAAAGGAAAGTTTATGCAAGTTAATATTACTTAATATTACTTGAGGTCCATTAGATTGACTATTCAGGTATTTCCAATCTTTTAAAACTTTTAGCTCGAAATATAACCTTCTGTCCACTTCCAATATCTCACTTCTCTAAGTCTTACATCTCTAACAATAACGATTAAAACTATGCAGAAAAGCAAATTCCATTTCATACTACAATAACTAATTCCAAAGAATCGAGTCCAATGGTTGCATTTGCATTTATTATATGGAAAGAAACTAATCAATCTCATAATTTATTCACTTGATTATGCTGTAGTGAAAATTCATTTTTTTTCTGCGTTGCAACAAGATTCAGAGTTGCCAATTCTTTATTTTCACTTAAGTTCCAATTGTTTCCAAAGACAAATTACAAAGACCAATCCCAAACTTGAGTGATTAAACCACAATACTGTAAATTCATAATACATCAACGAATACAGTAATTCCAAGATCAATATCCAAATTCAATGATTTCAATAAAACAGTTCTAATGACGGAAAGATTACTTAAGGGAAAGAGATTAAATAACGCTCAACCACCTTGATGGAGTATATTCTTTATAATAGTTTGGCGTTGAATACTGGTACGGTTGTAAATGTTTGTTATAGAGTGGGAATTACAGCGCACAGACGAAGGTGAAACAATTTTTAGCTTACATCTTGAATTGCACATACAATAAATGCACATATACAACATACACCCTTCCATGTGAGATCCTCGTCTTCTATTCGCGATTTTAGTGATGGTCGTGTTTTCTTTCTTTTATCATGGAAACCTTTCGCAATTTATTCGTGACACATTCAACAAAAAGCACTCTCTTTGACAGGAAATACGAATTCAAAATATTTTTCAGAAGCCATGAATATGTCTTAATAATTCTGAGTGCTGCTTATTTTTCAGCTTTCTGTTTTTGCTTTAATTCGTAAAAATCATTTGTTTCATGGGAAATGTTCAAAATGACATAAATTTCAATACGGTATGAATGAATTATTTAGTCAAATAATTGTATTGTTTTATTTATTTAGATCCGAACTATTATTCTATCCTGTATAATATGCTATTAACAATGATGGTTTGATAAATAATTTCAATATTGAATTTTTAAAGAAAATTTAAATATTCTCGATACGGACATAAATTCCAGGTTTTTCTTTTTTTTTTGAATTTTTAAGATATAGATTAAAATAAATTGCTCTTGATTTCAGAATATATCTTGTCCACGATCAAATCAGATGATTAGTTAATTTCGTTTGAATATTGCTTTTAAATAAATTGGAATAATTATTTATACTTCATATCTGCCGAAAATTGAAAGAGTACAAAGTATATGTGCAATATGAACAAAAACGAAAATTAAATGGGAGACCATTGTTAATGTTCTTTTAAATTTGGAATATTTAAATTAAAAAAAAAGTGCTTATAGTACAATCACAAAAAAATATGGTAATATTTTGAAGACGGTAATAAATATATTAAAGATTAGAAATATTTTTTTAATTAATAATCTTTATCCATTACTACATTTCAACACTCTCATTCATTTCACCTGACAAAATTTAAATAACCTTGATATCATCAGTTGTTAATTATGAAAAAACTAAAAATACTGAAAATAATCACTAATTATCTTACAATTTCTCCTGTCACTTTTTTCTAGTTATTGAAAGATGAAAAAAAAAAAACAAAATCATAAATTGTCAAGAATTACGTATTAAAAATGTTCATTTTGCTAACATATCCATGAATATTAAGAAAGATTCTTCTGTTTCAAATCTGGAAAGAGTCATTTCTCTTAATAATTATTAGCATGGGTAACTCCAATTTTGGCAAGTTGATGACTTTAGCAGATATCTCTTTGGATTTTGTTTTACCGCCAAATTTCGTTTTACCAGTCAATTTCTTCTTTTTAATCTTAAAATTTTAATAAGCTTCTTCACATCTTAATAAGCATCTTCACATCTCAATTTTGCTAAATTGTTGTAAGATAGCTGCTGTGTCAATTACTAAAAAATTAGTTACAATAGTGTTAAGGTTTGAAAAAGCAAATTGAAGAAGCATTTCTATAATTAAATATTGTTGATCTAATCTGGACCATCGTGATTAATATATTCTGTTTAAAAATAATACAACTAGTGAAAAAGAAAACAAAAAAAAAAATGAAAATATCGTTAAATAATGAAATTCTTAAGCATATGCTGCCTTCATAATAACATAATAAAACTTTGAAGCAATAAGAAATTATAAAATGTTTTGTCATACAAATACGAGAAATAATCAATGAATTTTGTGCAATAAAAATACGTAATATTATTTTTCAGATAAATGAATAACCAAATATCCAAATCTCAGTGGAAAAACTATTTGCTCTCTTATCCTTCCACTGCTAATAAATTGTTTATTTGACTATTCAGCAATATGTTTTACGATTATAAAAGCTTTTTGAAAGTAATGTCTAATCCTTTTGGCATTCTCATATGCAGTTAATTACATTGACAAATAATTGGTGATATTTTTCTGGCATCGTTAACTACATACTTTTGACACTACTGCCTATATTCGGTAGTTGAATTCAAAATCAGAATCATTTATCAAACTATTAATATCATACCAATTTCATTCTCATCAGAAAAGCATCATGAAAACTGTTAAACAAAATAGTTTTAAATAAAAGTGATCCATTTAAGTTAAATTGATCGAAAGCAAGTTCGTTAATATGAATAAAGTTGAACATGCTGAATATGCGGATTAAATTTAAATCATTTATTCCTAAAACCTATGATTGCATAGATGGAGCCACGCTGAAACCCGTCACATGATGAGAGTACTGAACTTGCTGAGTTGTTAGATAAGTAACGCGTTGTTAATTTTACGTCATTGAATACTTCACTGTAAAACAAACGTTTGTTGAATTAAAACTACATTCATCATCTCCAAAGAAAAATTTCTGAACAGTGCGTATCATATAGTACTTTTTGTTGCATAATCAAATACATAAATTATGGAATAGATTAATTCGTTCGATGTAACAAATGCATATCGTTGAATTAACTTACTTGAACAAATTTTCACTGTTCTTTGGTTCTATGAAATGGGTCGATGTGATATGAATTGCAATTTTCTGGTAGTTATACCAACTGGAGATTGTTTCAGTCTATAAAAACAATATTTCTGCTTGAATTAAACGATGTACAATTTATACTGATATCTTTCTATAAATGCAACATAAATTTTTACACAGCCTATTTGATAGTCAAATAATTAAAGAATGATACATACATTCCATTGTTCAAATTGTTCCTGTAATTCAGCCTCGTTATCAGTTTTCACTACAAATGTAGATGCTTCAACATTTTCTCCACCAAATATCACAATCTCATTACGGTACACATAGTTTGCCCTTTATAATGAATTATTAATAAAATCTTTGAAAATGATGCAATTTCTTAAATTCTATACATAAAATCCATTATATGTGCTATCATAGAGTGAACCAGAATGAAAGAAAATTCAAAACAGTAAATTTTTCTCCTTCCCAAAGTTTATCAAAGGAATCTATTAATTCATAAGCTATTAAACCCTGGCATATCAAAAGATGTTTCAGATGCTATGCAAATTTGACTATCCACTGTATTTATGCAATCTTGCGTGATCGATTCAACTTCAGAATGTGTTAATCCTTTTGGATTATCATTGGTAAAGGCAAAAATTGAGTATCAGTTTGATAGGTCCCTGAAATAGCTTTTTCATATTATTTTATTTCGACCTGAATATATTCGAATAATTTCAAGCAAATTAATATATAGTTATATTTGCAATTTTACTTTAAAAGTTGCAAGGGAAAGAATATTTCTTTCCCTATATATAAAAAAAAAAGAAAGAATATAAAAAAAATGTCAGCTCAAATGGAACTTTTGAGAATTTGACTTCATCGCCCCATAAGTCACACATGTAAAGAACGATTTGATCATATTTAACTTCTTCTATCAAAAGACTACTATTTTCGAGCCTGAAATTCGTATGAAGATACCAGTTCTTAAAACTAGCTATATTGCTATGTTTATATTGAATTCAAGTCATAAATTTTTGATGAATCTAATGATGTCTGCCACTCCGTATTGACGACGTGAAAATATGAAATGAAAAATAAAAAAATTACCGTAAATGGATGTAAACAATACGATTAATTAATGGCCGCGGAAGAATGAAACCATCTATTTTATGTTCTACAGAAGTTGCAGGAAAAAATTCTTCCAATTGAAAATATGTAGAAATGGAGATTTTACGAGCTACGACAGTGAAGTATTTTTTTGCTTTCTAATTGAATAAAATAGATCAAAAGATTTTCTACGTTATGCTAAAAATATATAGCACAAACGAAATTTCTGAATAGTATAAGCTTTATTAAAAACAAATTATTTAAGAATTTACTTGCTCGATTCCGACACAACTGCAAACATTTTGTGCGATTCTTAGTGAATAATAGGTTTCGCAAATATTCATTTCGACTAATATTACCCAAAAATAAAAAAGCTGGCCATGAAATCTACAATCAAAAATTTATAATGCTTTGCTTGTGCAATTTTTTCATGATTGACTTTTCTTCAACTTAATATGACTTCTTAACATAATAATTTCGATGATTTTAGTAAAATCGTAGGAATCTAATCTCACTATCCGAATTTCATTTCTCAATTAAGAATGTGCTTATACATAAATTGGTGTTTATTCACTGATAGGAATTTTATCATCGAAATAACTAGTAGGAATTTTACCAGAAATACCAAATAGTAGGAATTTTATCAGAAAATTTCAATTGTTACTAGGATTATAAGGGGATAACGAAATCTCATAATCCTTACATATTTAACGTATATGTCTGCATAATACCTTATTTGGAGAATGAAGCGATTCCCAATGATCGAGCACCCAACGTTTTGGAAATAATTCTCCTTGTCGAATATATGCGATCTTATAAAGACGATTAAAAAGTTCAGTCGTGGCACATCCCTTGAAAACGCTCACACTGGAATTCATTTGCTAGAAGTAAATGCAAATTATATTTGACATTTCTTTTTTTTTTTTTTTATTTATCAAATTTCATTATAATTATGTTTTCTAAAAAATATTCATTATAAAAGTAAATTTGAAACATACTTTAGCATATTTTCCAAATCTTCGTTTTCCAGGTATTGTACAGTTTGATCACATAATAATTGGATAGATAGAATTTGACAAAGTGTTTCTAAATTTAGCCAAAAATAATTATAGATGTAACTCTTAAATTCCATGAAATATAAAGAAGAATATTCCTGTAATCATTACTTGATGATATTGAAAATAAGAACATGTCTTTTTGAAGAAAAAATAATTAATAATAAGGCCAATTTTTCAAAAGGTAACCTGTGGTATTATTTGAAATAGCAATGTTCTGATAAATAATGGTAATGAGGAACGAAATAAGTTGTAACTTCATTACCAATACTCCTTGGAATGATAGCTATTTTATAAAGAAATACACTCATAAATTATAAGATCAAAAATTAAATGAATCATAATTAGTAAAGATAATAATGGGCCAGATTTTTTACTCTCTTAATATTTATTGTTAATTTCAACCAAATCATCCATCTCAACTTCCTTCGATACGTTAAGAAAATGAAACATTTTTAATAAAAACTTTCTGAGATTATTTATAATTGCATCAATAGATGTACAATTGAACGCGTGGAGAAAATGAATCTAATTCATGTGTATGAAGTAAAATAGAATGATGATAATAATTTTTCATCAGATTATAAAATCTTCATTTCATTGCTGGCATTAGCAATTGAATAAACGTTCAAATACTAGTTAGAAATAGATCGGCAATGATGAAAATAATAAAAACTGATGGAAAAAGCAAAGGTTATTTTGCACCAATTGTAATCCTATATGTATTGACTACAAATTTCAAATATTCAAAATTGTTTCAATATTTTCAAGAACTTTTATTAATAATTTATTGCAAAGACAAGCCATGAAACTCCGATTTTTGGAGAGAATTTTTAAATTTTCAGATTTAGAAGCTAATAGCAGGAGAACATCGGGAACAATTCAAAAATAGAATATAACTATTATATTTGATTTTTTCTATTAGTTCCATTGCTGTAATCAGTCCAAATTAAAACCAATGGACATTGTCGACCAGAAAAATATGATCCGATTAATAATATTAACATAATAATACCAAACAAAAGCGTTTTTTCTGAATCATTTATGAATTGAAGAGAATAATTCAAATTATCACCACCGCTCTATTTTACTTTATATATGTTAGAGTTAGTTCATTTCTTTAAGCAGCGGAATTTATAAACATTTGTGAATTAACAATTCCAGAAAATTTTTATTAAAAAATTGATTTTCTTAATTTATCAAACGAATTCATTCGGTTCAAATAAACATTGAATATTAAAAGAAAAAAAATTTTAATCTTTTATTGTCATAGATCGTTTCTAATCTTTACCAGATTAGTCAATTTTTAATTGATTTTTACAAGAAAACTCATAATATTACAACATATTAATACTGCATTTCTTTGTTTCTTATATCTTCTAAGATCTAATCTTTTTCTTTTTCATTCAGCAAATATTTTATAGCAAACTTTAGTTTCTAAATACTTTCAATTGGAAGAAAATTTTTTCCAACTTCCGAAGAATATCATATGGATGGCTTCAATATACCACAATCACTATTAAATTATATTCTCGATAGCTATCTACGATAATTTATTATTTTTCATCTCACCTTTTATTTTAATAATCTTCGTTAAGAGTCTCAGATACCTTCAGATTTGGCGAAATTATGGCTTAGCGTCAAAATCAAATATAATAATTAAATATTGTAAAAATTAGTCCTTTACTCACATCCACTTCATTAATCTTCTTTTGACAGGCATAAATTTATTTGAAGTATAGAAAATTCTATATGCGAAAAATTAACTCTGTCAGAGATTAGGTTTGAAAGCTTATAAAAAGTAATTTAAATACATGTATAAAATGGAATAGAGTGGTGATGATAATTCCCGCATGATTAAAATGATCCTTTCCTCCAAAAATTTTTCAAGATATTATCACTTTAATCGAATTAAAACATATGACACTACGTTAGATTTTTAGCATGATTTTTACTCACTTTTAATCTCCCAATAATTAATCAAATAGTAGAGCCTCTCACACCTTCAGAGAAAAGATAAAATTCGAATTTTATTTGCGCTCTTAATTTTCCACTGAATTATAACAGTCCTTTTCATAACAGAAATTTTTGAAAAATTCAGTTTTGAACCATTCGCCATAAAATTTATTTGATTATAACAAATAAGAAATAATTTCACAGAAAACCGATGGCAAATTTAACCAAATTGAGTGCAATAAAAGTTTAACTTCCCATATTACTATTTTAGATTATTTGTTATGTATATTAAAAATTTAGTCTTAACATAAATAAGAACAGCGGAATATTTTCCGCTTTTATAGCGTTACAGTATTTTTTTTTTGCGGCGAAAAAATTACCAATAATCTCTGTACCTTGTGATTGCAAATGAAAGAAGTGAATATATTAAGTTAAACTTCTCCGAATCAAAAAACATAAAGCAATAAGCAAAATTTTAAAAAAGCAAGATTTTACTGTCTTCAAATAATTAATTCTCAAGATACATTTAATTCTGAATATTATTAACTTCGCCTTATGAAAATTATCTTTCAACAACTGCTAATCATGAAAAGTAGTATTGAAGGTAATCTTATTAATAAACTTCTAATGTTTCGTTAGTTGTTGAGAGATAGGAAAAAAATAAAACCAAATTGCCATCAGAATTGACAAACGAATATGGAATGAAATTAAAAATCGGCCATTTCCATCACCAAACTTCACCTACGATGTAGTAAAAAGAAAATGTCTATGCTATTATGATGGTATTATTGATAATACCAGATTAAGATTTACGTATACGTTAATTCATCTGTAATCCTATTAATTAATTTAAAAAATTTACCAGTCGCCAGAGATATATTCCTTGCTTTAATGAAAATGGTATCAGAAATTCAACAAATTCCCAAGAAGATATTGGGAAAATGCAACGGAAAAAATTTATAAAAACATTATGAAAACACCGAATATTTGAATATTTCAATCATCATCAAAGACAATCCTCTTTGCATTACACGATGCTTTTAATTGTTTCAGAGCTTCATGTTCCTGTTTTTTAGCGATCCATGATGGATGCAAGTTTTGATTTCCCAATGATTTCGTCGTGTTCTTCAAAACTTCTAAAATATGAACACAGGATAAGTTAAGAGAGGGGTGGTTTTTTTGAGATTCAGAAAAGAAAAAATTCTGAGGAGAATAACATTTCAACAAAAATTTTTTTGTCAGTAAAGAAATAAGAGAGCGGAATTTAAACTGTGGAAACAATGTTAAACTCTTTTGTTCCATTTAATACCAGAGATTCATTTCAATATCTTTGCATATTAAATTCTAAGTATATGAAGTCAATATCTTCATGAGATTTCATATAAATTATTTGCTGTAACCTTTTAAAGATGAATCATTTCCAAGTTTATCAAGTATCATGGTATCCTTTCTTTTTCTGCCTCTTTCGCATTCCAGATCTTTCCTTCTTTCTTCAGTATTGATTATTTTCACTGGTACAATACTTCTAGTAGTCCCATCAGCCTCACTAATTGCGTTTTGTTTTGCATTTTCTTGTAATACAACATCTGAAGTACAAAGATCAGGGATTCTACATAAAATTTTTAAAATAATGAAAACCCAACCTCCATTTCTATCCGGTATGTCCAATGCACTAATTGACGCATACTCGTTATCCTGATTAACATCTGAACGCAACAATTTGATGACAGCCTGAATGAAAAAAGTATCATTATTGATTTCACTAATAATTATTCATATTTTTTATATTTAATAAAAAGAACAAGTTCTGAAAAAAGTTACCTGCCCCTTATTAATTACTGATTTTGGTAATTCTAATTTTGGCAAGTCCAAAACTTGAACAGATATCTCTTCAAATTCACTAGATTTCGTTTTATCTTTCAACTTTTTCGTTTTCGTCTCAAAATTTTCATCTTTTTCATAGCTTTTCGTATTTCTTTCTTAACATATATTTTCACATCTTGAGCATTTTCAGTTCTCCACGCGAAATTCTATAATGCACTGGATAGTCAAATTACATATCATCTAAAATATCTACCGAAACTTCAGAATACATTTGATGGATTATTACTATTACTACTATCACTACATTAATCATTATTGTTTAATTATTCTTGATGATATTATTACTATTACTACTATCACTACATTAATCATTATTGTTTAATTATTCTTGATGATATTATTACTATTACTACTATCACTACATTAATCATTATTACTATTTTAGAGTTAACATTTCTCTTCAAAGGAAGCACAATTAAGAAAAAGACTATAATAAATTTTGCGCCATAAGCGAAGTTTGTTACTATTGTTACATCATGAGTAGAACCGAGACAAACTAGGTTTGAAAATTAACAGGTTTATTTTTTAATGGTTTATAAAAGAAAAGTCTGAACGCCTAATTTCCTACCTTCTTCCAATGAAATATTTTATATCGTCAATGGTACACTGAAAAATCAATAGTTGAAAATGGCAAAGAGTAATCTCATTTTCCTACATGACGATCTCTGCTTAACAATAAATTGTTTTGCATATGCAGAAAATTAAACGTGAGCTTTATTTAAGATGGAGTTAGAGAAAGTTAAAGAATTTAAATAATATCAAGTATCAGTCATATCCTAAATCATTTTTGTGATCCTGAAATCATGAAACTGGTTCTTTCATACAACTTTTCGCAGCTCTGATCAGAGATTTTTATCTTTTGAATTAATCTTCCTTCCGTTAAATTCAAATCATCTGTTAAAAGTTCCACGCAGTTATTATTGATATCATCGATAATTTTAATGTTCCATTCGATATAATCATTCCATAATGAATTCTTGGAATGGTTCTTTGTTTTACAAATCCAAGAAAAATTTATGTCTAACACTCCAATTTCAAGTTATAAATAAAAGATTTACTTTTGAAATTTGTCTCATTGAATTTCAATTTGAATCTTAAAATTTTTTCTGACATCTCCAATTATATTGTAAAATTTCTATGTTCTAATCAATCGATTTTGATTTGTTTCTTATATTTGCAAAAAATATTATAATTTTTTCGATGAAACGATTAAAATTTTAATCAATCAAATTGTCTTAGGAATTATGGACTATAAATAAAAGAACGATTTTATCTATTAAAATTTTGTATTGGAAGATGATCTTCGAAGAAATTTACATAAATCGTTCGGCACCTGTTTTCCTTCCTCGCTTCCAAAATTTGAAAGAATTAAAAGTTTGAATATTTTAAAAAATTTAAAAATTTCTAAAAAGCTCACGAATACAATCAATTTCAGATTTTCATTGTCAATGCATCTGCTCAGTACTATTCTACTGATTATTTGTGCTTTTTTCATGGTCCAAGTAAGTTTTCAATGGACTGTTTTCAGGGAAAAACATGAATGAATGCAACTTTAAAATATTTACAAATTTTTATTTCTAGGCTTGCACTCCGTCACGGACGATGGGACCACCTGGACCGGATGGACTGGATGGTAATAAAGGAGAAACAGGACTACCAGGAGCACCAGGACTTCGAGGAAAAAGGGGACCGGTTGGGGATAGAGGAGACGCGGGAAGAAGAGGTGGAGTAGGAAGTCAAGGACAATACGGACCGCAAGGCGATCAAGGACCTAAAGGACCGAAAGGACCACCAGGAACAGTGATAGGAGGAGGATAAAAAATAGAATTTATTAAAGATATCGATACAATTCCTCTCAATCATATCAGTATTTCAATTCGCATAATTTTCATTTTCATCGATTTTTGAACTAAAGCATTTTAAACATCATGCCTTTAAAGATTGAAACATTTCATATCACAAATTATTGTTCGTTTCCATTTCATATCCTTCATTTTTTACTTTTTTCTTTTTGATGTATAAATAAATGTCACAAAATATTTTATTTCTAATTAAACAAAACTAAAGTTACCGTATTCAGAATTCTTCCAAGAATCTTAATTAACAATGATAAATGATAATGAAAGCAACAATACGGGGAAAATGATAACAGTGATGTAATAATGATAATATAGTAATAATAATATTATATCTTGCGGAACGGAATGACAAAATAATAACAATAATAATATTATTACTATTATTACTAATATCATCACCATTACTATTATTATTACTAATTATTATTATTGCTATTATTGCCAAACAATTTTGTCATTCCGCTTCCCATTTATCAAATATATTAAGCAATGAAAGCCTAACAGATAATGAAAAATAAGCAAATCGTTAAATTAAATATGCATAATCTTTTACTATTTGTCTTGTAAATTCAACGACTTATTTAAATATTGATTATTAGATTTCACATTTCGATAGAAATACGCAGAATGGGCGATTTTTTTTTATAATGATGACATTCATCACAAGTGATAATAACTATTCAGGATGGATTTAAATATTAATGGAACAAATTACTTTTGCGTAAGTATTTATAATGTGATAAAAAAAGGTTTACAAATGAGTCAGAAACATTTTAGTGTGTTTTTGGACTCGCTGAATAACTTATTTTTGTTAGTTATTACTCAAACTGATTTCTATCGAATCCGAATTATCCTTTTCTTTCAGCAAATCGAAAATAATCAGTTTGAATGAAAATAGTAACAAGCTGTATTATTATTTCAATGTCGGGCCGAATATAGTTAATTTATGATAATCATGAAAGAAAAATTAAAAACAACAATATAATTAAATGCGATTGGATAATATAGGAATTAGTGCGGAAGAGATTGCCGGAATTTATTCGATGGAAATGTGTAAATGAAATTATTTTTTGATGTTTGGAAGATTTTATTACAGCAATGTCAAATTATGTATGTTCAAAAAACCCAAAAAAAAGGAACTTTCAAGAAGACATCTCAGTTGAATTAGCAAAGCCATCTGTGGATGCTTTGATGGAATAAAAGATTTTAAGCAGCTTTCAATGAGAGTTGTGGAGATGAATATAAAAAATAAAAAATGAAATGAATATTACTAATCTTTTGGTTTGTTTATTGAAAAATAATTTCATCCTTGAAAATATAAATTCGAGGAATATTGAAAATGGTACTGAATACGATTTGATGAAATTGAAATATTCGTATAAACTTGAATAATTTATTTTGAAATGCTATTTAAATTGCAACTATATATTTGTGGAAAAATTTTGTTATTATAATTACTTTAATTAAAACTGTTTAGGTGATAATACAAAATTAATTAATTCATTGCAGATAAAAGAAAACCAAATTGAAATTTAATTCATTTTAATTACAAGCAATTATATAAACAGCGATAACAACACTAATTTTTCGTTGCTTAAGTTTTGAAAAGTATGTATAAAATTAAATTTTGATTTTCATAAAAATATTTAATAATTTAAATGAACGAATATTTTGGTTAACGAAAGAAAGAAATAACAGTTTTATGCAAACTATTTATTTATATCTGCTATGTTTTTAGTACTTAATATATTTAACAAATTGAAATATAACAATAAAAATGTTCAACAATAATAGTAACGACAATAACAATAATGATTGTTATTATCGACACCACTATTATTAATCATTAATTATTATTAAGATAAAATACTAAAAAAAAATCTTTTATTTATTCTTTTTATATAATAAATGAATTTGTTGAAATAGATTAATAAATATACAAATATGCAGAGATATACTTTAGTATGCATAATTTAGAATTTTATAAATATATTTTTTTACATTAAATTTAAATAAAAATGAAATGTATTTTTGATTTTCTATCAATTTTAAAGATCGTTGCAAATGATTATCATTCACATTATTATTAAGATTTTGTTACCTTGCCATTTATCAATTATTTAATTATAATTATCTAGGATATATGAAAATGAATTTTGGCTCATTTGAATAGATTTAAATTATCATAGAGTAAAATTTAATTATATATCAATTGAAAATAAAAAATCAGAAGATAGTTTGGTATGCTAAATATTTCACGCATTAAAAACATTTCTGAAGTACTTCAAATATTGAGTTCAAGAAATAAATACATCTTGCATTGTTCAGCAAATGTGCACCTACAACATACACCCTTTCATATGAGATCAAACACAAAGGGATCACTGACTTTTCTGACTTTCGTGTTCTCTTTGCGACTTAGTGTTGGTCACGTTTTCTTTTATTCCGAGAATCTTTTGCAATTTATTCGCGACAACTGTAATTTTAATATATATATAATGAATCATTTGCTTCATAAAGTTCAAATTCTCTGTTTAGAGACAAATACAATTTTAGGCCTATAAATTTCGCGACATAATAATGAGATGGATACATTTATGACACGATGATACAAACAAAAAAATCTTTTCTACAGTTGAATAACTTACTATCGCGAAGTTGTTGGTGAGCGATTTGATAGAACTATTGGGACAATAAAATATTAGTACGGGATCAACGTAGAACTAACATTGTAAAGTAGCACGAAAAAATGTACATAGTTTAAAAAGGAAATAACGATTAAAATAACGAAAGCGGGATGATGGCGGAATTCATTAAAATGCTAACGAATATTTCGTAGAGACGGAGTTATAAGGTGAGGAAAATATGCAACAAACTGGAAAAGTAGAGTAGACAAAAACAAGAAGTATAATCATGGATGAGGCGCAAAACAATCGCCTCTTTTATCCATAATCGTATACATGAGGTTTGAAACGTTGGAAAATAAGAATTCGAGCAATGCTATATATCCATATTACACAAATAAATCAATACATTAAAAAGCAACGATTTGAATTATTCAATTAGAATACTGATAGAAATATGTTTTAAGTTTCTTGATAGAATTTGATAAAGCAGTGAATTGTTGACGTAGAAAAGCAAGTATTTCATTACTCTGTTCTTTACACATTTATTTGATTGACTATATTAAAGTTGTCATAATAATAATAAATATTCCATTTTCGGTCGCAGTTGAAATTTCAGTTAGAAAAATTTAGTTCATTATATATATATAAGATATCTTTGTAATTTGCAAAAAACTGCAGAGATATAATTACATTAATTTGTACTATTCGAACTAAGACTTTCGTTGTAAGGTTTTGTTTATCCACTTTTTCAATCTCATATTTTATTTGACATGAACTAAATTTTTCTAATTGAAATTCGATGCTAAAAGTAGTTGAAACAACGAAGAAGGAAGTTGTATGACGAACAAAGTAAGAATGATAAGAAATAAGATATTACTGATGAAGAACCTGAAACTAAAGAGATAAATTTTTGATTAACTCAAGTAATGAAACAAATTTAGCACTTTATATAACGATGCTAAAAGTAGTTAAAACGATGCCATTCAATTTTACTCTATTCACTGTTTCCAGGTTATAAATTTAATTTCTATCTTTTTATTCAATAATTCTTCAACTGCCATGTTGAGTATCGCAAAAGTTAAACTATAAACTTCTATTATTTCTGTATTGTTTTATATTGCATTATTTATGAAGTTTTGCATATTAAACTTTAACTTTTAGTCATATAAGATAAGGAAGATTTCAGACAGCACCACTCTTCCTTGTGAATAAACAAACTACTATTAAGCTGTCTAATTTCAATAAATCGTATATCATTCATCTTGAATTCCTAAAGTTCAAATTTCTGCATAAAATTTCTGAGGTTAATTTGTTTCAGTTTTATTTATGATCTGACCATAATCAAACTTCGCTTGTGTATGTCATAATATACACGATTAGCTGATGGTTATTTTCCTAATTATGCTTAAGTTTTGAATAATATCAAGTGTCAGGAAAATTCTGCAGTTAACTCCAACAACAGTTATAATGATTATTGTAATAGCAGCAATAATAATAATAATAATAATAATACTAAATGCATTAAGACATAAACACCAATAGAATTTTACACATCAATAAAAGGTTATATCAATCTTTTATTATTATAATATAGCCAAATTCTTAAGTAACTGCAATAATTATATAAAATGTAAAGGAGAAAAAAGAATTGTCGCATTATGCGCCGACGTTCTTTGTTAAATACATTTTTTCTTATCGATTAATTGGTTGATTTAATTGCTTACTTATTTATCCATATCTGTTGAGTTTCCATTGTTTAATATATTTAATAAGTGTCTAATAATAATAATGATGATAATGGTAACGACAATAAAGGCTATTTTATTATCATTGCTATTGCTTCTGTTAATTATTATCATACTATTTTTATTATTGATATACGATTAAATAATAAAAAAATAATTTTAATGCTTCCTAATATAAGCAGTAAAATGGCTATGTATTATCATATGATTAGCAGCAATTATCAGAACAAGAAAATATTATTTCTCTCAAATAATCTTCTATCCTAAGATTAAATTATTAATGGCTTGAGTCTAAATGTTGGTAACATTTAAATTAAGCATTTTTTGAAAATTATAAGTGATAACATTTCGATTTGTCTATTATTGATTGATTTATTAAATGAATACTTGATACACTAAACTTTTTAAGTTGTACTTGACGTGATTAATAATAGACATATAATTAGCAAACTTTATTTATCTTTCTGTTATCGCAAAATTATCATTTTTTCTTTTTACTCTATCTACACATTTTTTAATGTTTTCTGAAATCCGAAAGCTATTTTTTCAAGACGAATAGTTAGATTGATAGCAACAAGTTAATCAACCAATCCAATCTTCAGTTTAAAATTAGCAGACTTTAGTTTAGAATTATATCTATTAACCTTTAGTCAAAATCTACTCTTTTAATTTTTGGTCTAAAATTATGCCTATCAAATCTTTAATTCAGAATTATACTTACAAACTTTTAGTCCAAACTTACACTTGCCATTTTAAACCGAAATTTTCAGAATTTTTAAACTACTACTTTTTAATGTTTTAGATAATAAATTAAAAAATCAAATTATTGTATTATTTGTATATTTTTCAAGAATAAATACAACTTGCCGCTTTTGCAAAAAATTAAACTTTCGTCATATCACTTTGTAAATTATAAAGTAATACGCGTCTTTCTGTGATCAACCGTTACACGTTGATTAATTTTATGTCATTATGAATTTATTAGAATTGGTCTATTTCATTTTCTCATTTTTGTTTGTTTTACTCATTTTTTTATGTTTAATTTTTATTCATTTTATCGTGAAATATTTCAGTAAATGTTTCATTTAAGTGATAATAAGGCATAAACTTCTGGTGATATGTAAGTTCAAAATATTATTCAATTACTATATAGCCAGCAATAATTATCTTAAGTTTTTAAATTTACTCGATCATTATAAAAAAGGGAAATTTAATAAAGTTGTAAACTTTTCAATCGTTTTTTAATAATTATCTATGCAACATATGTATCCTTTTAAATTACAGTATTTTATATTTAAAATAAAAATTAACTTTCTGAAATTTTTTTGGAACTTTTGTTTTTACTTTATCTAAAAAAATATATATTTCAACGATGATATATTTCTTTTTCATTTTAAGTGTGTTCATACGAATATGCGTATTACATTTGACCAAATTTTAGTAATTAGAAAATAGCTCATTTCTCACTTAAATTATTAATAAAAATTATAATAATCGTATACTAATTAATATAATGTCAAATAAGTTCATAAACTTTGTAGAAAGATCTCTTTATTCATTTGTTTGTTCGTTTATTTTGTTTACTTATTCTTTTATTTTTAGTTATGGTATGAAAAAGGAAAGCAAATTAATAAAGCAAATAAACAAACAAAAAGACATAAAGCAAACTCAGCGGAAAGTAAGTCAATACAATACTTAAATCTATCATACAAATATTTTTATTCCTTATTATATTACATTATAACGTTTAATTGTTATTTACTCATTTTTATTAAATTAATTTTTGCTTTATTTATCTAAATAATACAAAAAATTTAATGTTAGTTTAATGTTAAATAATACTATTTCCCAAATTTAATTCAACTAAATATTTCAATAAATATTTCAATGCTGGTATTACTGGGTTTCAACATAAGATTTATTTATGAAAAACATTTTGCAAAAACTATTCAACGAGTATATTATATTCTATTCGTCTCTCATTTAAATTATCCACAATTAAATATTCATTTTTGTTTTTATATTTTGCGATTTTCTCTTTTCCTTCACATTAATAGTATATTACATCAAATTGATGAATAATAATATATTCATCCATAATTAAGTTCATTTATATTCCTCATAGGATGAAATTTCATCAGTTTACAATAACAATTAGTCAGTCACCTGTTTAATTATTTACCACAGAATGATCAGAATAGAACGAAACGATTGTCAGATCATTCGATGTGATTAATTTTTGTAACAATTTATTTATCAAACTACCATCTCATATTTTTCGTAGGGATTGCTAATTTAATCTCTTCTAGTTTAACTTTTTTTGCAAGATTCCTTTTTCCTCACTCTCTTTCAAATACAACTAATTTTTATTGATTTAATATTTATAAAATTATTTACTATATTTGAAATAATTATAAAAAAATATTAGCTAACATTGTTTTATCCTTTAACAAATTTATTCCCATTCTTTTGTTTTTTTTTTCATTTTTTCATTAATCATTAAATAAATATCATTAATGATTAATTTACTATACTACTTCCATCTAATGATTTCCAGTTCTTTTTATATTTATTGCAATTAATCGTATGATATTTACAATCAAAAATATCGGAATAATTTCAGGCATAAGAATTGGATATATATATATTTGAAATTAATAATATGTATAGAAGGATGAGAAGTATGAGAAAAATATTGATGTATTGAAATGAAATGAAACGATTTTTGAAATGAGGTTAGATGACAACTAAATAGATTCGTAGATCATTCTGAACGAATTTGAAAAGAGAAGAAACATTTGAAGGAGAAAGCGAGGCAAGAAGGCATTATCACTGATCTTTACTGAACACAATTCTCAATAAATTGTCTTGCAACTAACTAATCTATCTGATATTTTTAAAATTGAAAAATTACCAGTCATCATCATCATCATTCGTGAATTCGATGCTTTTGAAGAAATTTGATAAAGTCGATGATTTCTAGAGATAATTATCAGATTGAATTGAAATTATCGTATGAAATGACAATTAGCAGTAATTATTACTATATTTATAATTGTAATAGTATTATTAAATTATAATATTAATATAGATTGCCAACCACTCATGAATCTTCTTTTTCTCCTTTTAATTATTCATTTTGGTTTAATTTAAATCAGCCTGAATGCTTTTCGAAAATTATTGTTGAATGGAAATAGTACTGATGATAAATGAATGAAATTTTATTCCATTAATATTTTCGATCAAACAAAGCTATAAATACGTTGTTTATTTGAATTACGTAAGATCATGTTAGTGTTCAAAAATTTTTCATTTATTTCATATTAATAATTCGTACAATATTAAAGAATTTTGTCAAAAACAATTGCTAATTCGATAAGTGAAAAATTTTTCAAATAAAATAAAATAAATTTGAAGCAAACCAAATTTTATCAATGAATTCTTAATTTCAAATTTTAAATCTGAAACAAAAAAGTGAAACAATGAAATTTTCATATTTGTTATTATTTGAATACTCTTGCCCATTTTCATCTATAATATTGCAAATGTATGCATTTCAAAAAAGTGAATTTTGTTGATTTTTTTAACTAAAAAAATTTAATCGATATATTGTTTCGGCAATTCTTTTTCTATTTCAAAACAATAATAAATCGAACTGAAAAGATAAAACAAAAATTATTGATTGATAAAGAAATGATGTAAAAGAAAATGAAAATATTAAAGTTTAATCACTTATCAGATATGACAAATGTTTCATTTGATACGTTGTCTAAATACATTTGAAATACTTTTCTCTTTGGTAAACTATATACATTTAAGGATTTGAAAGACGAAGGAATTATTGATGAGATGACACAAATAGGTAGAACAGGTAGAAATGAGGAGCAAGACAGATGAAGAAAGTCGATAAAAAAACAGTAAAAAAAGGCCGCTTTTTAAAAATGGAACAATCATTTTTCATTATTTATCTACAAATTCATATTCAGTCATTTAAGAATGAATAGTAAGTTTTTATACTGGTTTTTATTATATAAATAGATAAGTAATTATCAGTTAATTATTATAATTTAGAATGGAGTATGCGAAATTTTAATATATATATTTCTATGATAATTATGAATTAAATTTTGATTCCTTATTTCGAATTAGGTAACTTCATATTATATATATATAATCAATTTTTTTTACTACTTCTACTAAAATTGCATATTAATGTGAAATCATTCAATTAATTAGATTAGAGTTTTGTAAATGTTAATTTAATACGTGATATGCTCAATGGATACACGTATATTTTCTTTACGTAACTTAATTAATTTTTCTATTTTATCAATTTTCAATCAAAAATAATTATATGTGTAATTAAAATAATTAGTTTTAGTTTTCGGTTTTCAATTTGATATTTAGATTAAATGGATTGTAATTCAAAATGTATTTCTTCCACGTAAACATATCTTACGGACCGTGTTTCAATGTCATTTTTTTCTCACTTTTCTATTTGATCTCATATATACATTTAGTTAACGTGATGATAAATCTTTAAACTAAAAATTTCCAATGATGTTCTTGCTCCCATTTTTGAAACATCATAGACGATACGTGTTCGTTAATTTCGTAATCTTTTAGTTTATCAATCATTGCTAATTGTTTATCATTCGCTAATTAATTCAACTTAAATAATTTATCCTTCTGTCATTTGCATTGCATTGGGTCATTAAAAGAAAGAAAGATCGATTTCAAATATATAAAAATTTTTCTTAAATATACGAAAATTTCATTTATCATTCAGAAATGAAGCAAAAGAGGGAAAGGAAAAGAGTGCGAAAATTTATTTTTGACTTTTAACAATAAATATTTCCTCTTTCTTCTTCCTTCTTTTTTTTAGAATTTTTTTTTAGAATTTAACGAAATTTTTTATATTCAAAAGTGATATTAATATGACTGATAATAACAGTGTAATGGATATATAATAATAGTAACGAAAGGTTTTTATGTTTCAAATGAAAAAAAATTCAGAAATCCTTTTTTTCGTTTATATCATAAATTGAATCATTATATATAATATATACAATTTCATAAATATATCAATAATTCGTATGATATATTTATCAACTAATTAGCTAATATGCATCATTCTGATGTCAATAATCTTAAATTTGTTTATTGCATACTGCAGTCGAGAACAACGGGAAAAGCGGAATAACGGTAGAGATGAGTTGGAAGAAGGGCAGGGATTATTGAGGATATGATAAAACATAGATGGTATTTTTGGTTAGAATGATGAAGCGAAGCATAAATTACCATAAATCGACAAAATCGATAAACAATAAGCAACTTTGTTGAATGATTCCTCAAATCATATTGACTATATAATATGCCAGTTTATTGATTATTATAATACATTATTCCAAAATTAGCTATTATTTGTATTTGATTAGTGATATCTGATTAATAATTATTATTTTTGATTAGCCAGAAACATTATGAATGATGATTATTTCTGATATTTGTTAATGATAAATTGAGTAATTATAAATGAAAATTAAGGGTACAAAAATTGCAAGTAATTAACACTGGCAAATAATGCTAAGTAATTCATATAATAATTGCTAGTGTTATTGTTATTGCAGTAAGTGATAGCTGTTGATGATCATTTAATGAAATGATAACCAAAAACTTTTACTCAATAATATTACTCTTTTTCTATGATTTATTATATACTAAAAGAAAAATTTTATTAAAAAACTTTTAAAATTACTAATTTCGAAGGAAAAATTTATTTTCTATTTCGATTAGATAATAAGCATAATTATATCAACTTGATCGCTAAGCTTATTCGGAATGGGATAAAATGAGATTATTCAAATACATTAATTTTTGATTATTCTGATTTTTAATCATAATTCTTTTTTAAACCAAATAGATAAAAAAGTAAATATTATTTCCACTTTATTTCTCTTTCTTAATATCTAAAGTTTTCTCTTTTGCCAATTTTCAGTCAGTCAAAAGTATCATCCGATAATTAAATATATTTAAATAATTAATATTTTTATATAAATACAAAAATATCTTACAAAATGATGAAAGCATAGGAACGGAATTGAAATGATAAAACGTGACCAATATGTAAAATGACCGGAATATTTGGATATTATAGGATAGAATGAGTTAATCAACAAATTTTAGGATAAGAAAAGAGAATAGAAGACGATATGAGGAAGGAAGGTAAAGAGAGAAAATAACAGTTCACTACGAATCAAACTAAACTATGCACGAATGGATAGTTTAGTTTGATTCTTGCATATCCATTTGTCCATTTCAATTCATCTCGTCAATTCATTCATTCCATTCATTCATTCCATTCATTCCATTCATTCATTCATTCATTCCATTCATTCATTCATTCATTCATTCATTTCATTCCATTCATTCATTCCATTCATTCATTCATTTCATTCCATTCATTCATTCCATTCATTCATTCATTTCATTCCATTCATTCATTCCATTCATTCATTCATTTCATTCCATTCATTCATTCCATTCATTCATTCATTTCATTCCATTCATTCATTTGTGTAACAAAATTCTCTTTAAACTACGCATCATACTATTCAGAAATTATTTTTATTTCCCTTTAAATTTTAATCTTTTTTTAAATCATTTTTGCGAAGTATTTTTTGATGGTAAATTATTAATTATTTCATTATTTTAGTTTAACTCACAGAAGTGAAATTTTTTTTTATTCTTTCAATCTTCTTTTTTGATGAAATATTTTTGAACTTTGATTTTTGACTAATTCTTGATTTTTTTTTAATCATTGGGGAGGGGGTTTATTTATTTGAATGAGATTAAAAGTTCTACGAGCAAAACATTTCAGTTTTCCACTCCTAAAAATCTAGTAGTATTTGATTAATGAAAGATTTTGATTTTTGGTATATTATCGATTCCATTTGAGCTGATAATATTTGATTAATGAATCTTTCAACCGATTTAATATTGATTTTAATTAATTTAGATACATTCGATTAATGAAGTACTTCAATTTTTGATATTTGATATATTATCGATTTCAGTTGATTTCACAACATTTATAATAAAATACTTCTATTCTTAATTTTTTCTCGATATACTACGATTCAAAATGATTAATTGATTACTTCATCTAAAATTCTCTCTCTTCATCATTCTTTGCCATTTTCTTTCCCAGAATTTCTCGTTTTCTTACAATTTCCTCACCTCACCGTCTAATACCTTTCTATCATTTATATTTTCAAGTTTCTTCATCTTTTTCGCAATTTGATCCACAACCATCTTGCGTATGACAAATTTTATGACGCATCCATAATTTCTGGAAGTGTACCATTACAACAATGTGTTGTCAGTTTTTACGCATTAGATTCGGTTTACACTTATAGGCGTATGAAATTATATGACTTTTATACGTTATTTTCTTAAATTTAGAAATTTTAATTTTTTATTTTGTACAGTCTTATCTGGCCTAGATGTGGAGGATAACAGTTAATTTACTGGACTATTTATTTACTTCATATCTGATTTTGTCATGTGCTGTGACAAAATCTTTTTTATAGTGTTGGTATCATGTCAGTAAAAATTAATATGAAGTTAAGAAATTTGTAGATTATTTTTAGGGGATATGAGTTGTAAAAAAATGCGTGAAAAATATGTTATATTTTATCTAGAATGCGAAAGAAGCTATAAGATTCCATGTTAATATATAAGGATTCATATTTTGTTAAATATGAATTATATTTAATTTTTATGCTCGTTCATTCACGTACGAATGTTTCGTAGTGCGTTTGTTACGAACGATCGTATGTATCACTTAAAATTATTTGATTTCTTTGAAAAAGAAATTAATGAATATATGAAAAGTTAAACTTAAATATGCGAAAGTTTGACTTACACTTATTAAAAACTCTTTAATTATTTTAAATTTCTTACTTAAAATTAACTGTTATATACGTCGCTGCCATATGTATGGCATTTACTAATAATTGTGAAATTTGCTAAACGTTAATTCTGTGCTATTATTTGATTCATTCATTTTACTTATTAATTTTATTTTATTTTTAACTTTACTATTTTTGTTTAATAACATTTTTAAGGCAAAGTTTGATTTTTTGTTCTTTTCTCTTTTAAAGTTTGATTTTTTTGTTCTTTTCTCTTTTACATACTAACAGTAGATATTGCAAGGAATGTGAAAGAGGATAACTATTACGTGATTTTGAACGTAATTTTAATGAACGTGATAGCTTTACGCATTGCATGATTTTGAATAGAATTTTTTTTTTTGATAGATGAGAATAACATTTGCTAAATGATAAATACTTATTCAAAATTACTTCTGCACTTGTTTCAGAGCAGATGAAAAAAGAAGACGGATATGGAGAGAAAGAGATAGAAAGCAACAAAAGTTTATTAAATTCCAAAATGATTTTAACAAAATTTGCTCAAAGTTATTCTGCTTCTTGCATATCGGAAAAGAACTAAAGGACAGACTAAATAAGCCAAATATTGTAGGCAATATATTTGCCAATATATTTGGTTAGTTATTTGTTTTTCTTTTATAATTTGATTTTAGAAACAGGAATTTTTTAATTGTTTTTGAAACATGTCTAAATTATCATAAATTATTTACAGTATTATATATTGTGTTATATTCATCCTTTTATATTTACTGAATATATTTGGCTCATTATTTTTCCTTTTTTTATAACTTCATTTTAGAAATGGAAAAAAAAATTTAATATTTTCATGTTGAAGTTATCATGAATAATTTGCTATAATATATGTTCTGAAATGGTGAATATATTCTATTTTTTTATCTACTTTTTTATATCTGTTTATATTTTGATTACTTACTTCTATTTTTATAATTTGATTTTGGAAATGGAAAAAAAGTTTTTGTACTTTTATGTCGGAATTATCATAAATAATTTACGATATTATGCATTTGAAATGATTATACTATTTTTAATTTGTTCTTTTATATTTATCGGATTTTCAATTTTCGTAGTACTTTAAACTACTTTTATTAATTATGAAATGAATCGAAATTATATATAAAATGAAATCTACATGTATGTTTTATTATCTAATTTTTTATATCTATCTAATTGTTAATCTTTATGATATTTTGGATTTCTTTTTTAATTAGGAAGCAAAATTAGAATTACACAATGGTAGTTGAATTAATTAATTGGATAATTTATTTAAAGTAACTTCGTACAACATAAATTCCTTGAAAAGTTTTAAATTATTGATTTTTAGTTTAGAAACGAAGCATCGGGCATTGCAGGCTATTAATATTTGCATATTTTGCTTTTTTTGATTGTAATGATTGTTTTAAGTTTATAAATATATACATGATTTATTGAGAGAAGTACGAATTATATATTTATTGCTTTGAAAAGATTTTTTTCTGAGCATTCACTATTAATCAGCAAATTTCAGTGCTAATGATATCATATTCAACTAATTAATCATTCTTCATGGAATATAGAAATTGATATTTTTGCATTATATGCATATTATCAATGATAATGATATGATATTTGCAGTATCGTCAATTCTGCATTATATCAGTTTGTCAATCTTGATGTTGAAACCGATATAGCTAGCGAGCTGTTCTGAATCTGTTCATCTCTTGAGCTCAAAGTCATATCGTTTTACTAGAAGTGCTGTTAAAAAAATTATCCATTGCTATATACATATTATCTTTATTTATTTGACCTATTAACATTTCATACAATATATCCGTAATTTCTACGAAACTTTTGAAATATTTTAGCTCTATACACTTTGAACTTTCTATAAATGATTTCGCATTTGAATATAATTTTGAAAATTTTTTTAAAAATGAATATGCTATGAAGAATTTTTGGTACTTTGATTTTATTTTAATTAAATTAATTCATTTTTTTGCTTTCACTTCGCATCACTTATTATTAAAACAATGAGATGTTTTAGAAATGTAAAGAATTTATATTGGAATTTTTATTTTCCTTTTTTTGTAGTTTTCTCAATTTTTTCTGAAATTTGATGGTTTTGATTTTTCAATCTCATTTGGTAGCAGTTAAAGAAAAAGAAGCAAGAAGGTTAATGAAATTTTATACGTAAACTTCATTGCTTCCTTATATTATCCAAAAATGATGAAATTAATCGTAGTGTATGTGTATATATTTCTGTGCTTATATTTTAATGAAAAGAAATTATGAATCATTAGTTTCTCTGCTTTATTTGATCGCAAAAAAGAAAAGAAGCAAGCAAATTAATGAAGTTCCCTAAGTTTAATATGCAATATTTATTAATATTCCATGTGTAAAATATAATGAATTATAATAATTTATTTATTTACCGAATATCGCGATGAAATAATTAACGAGGATAAATTAGACAAATTATGTGTTGATATTTTATGAATAATGTAAAACATTTTTTAGAATATTTGGGAAATTTCCTTTACATACCTTTTAGGACGATGAATAGTTAATGGAAGATAGTAGCGAGTATTTGTTTTGGCTAAATGATAAAAATTAAATCTAGAAATTTAGTCATAAGCATTTAATTTAATTCATAAAAATACGATTTAAATTCCAAATACTTTGTTTTCTTTTCTTTTTTTCATTCTAAATCATTTAAATGTTTTCATAGATAACCGTACGATCCATTTTCGTTATTATATTTTCGATATATCAGTGGAATGTTTAAAGATTTATTTATATTATTATAGATATAATATTTTAATATATCACAAATCTACAGAATGAAAATGAAGAAAATGTTATTTCTCATTTTTTCTTCATTATTTTGATCAGTTTTTATAAGCTGTTGTTATAGCTGAATATAATTACGACAAATTATAAATGTAATGCATAATACTAGAATAAACGAATATATGTTATATAAATTCCTAGATAGGCGATAATTTCTATTTGAAGAAATAATTTCGAAATCAACATAGATAACCTTGAAATTTTCATCTGATTGTAAACATAATTTCGATGACATAATTCCGTGTAAATTCAGATTTCTATTTGATATGAATTAAGAAAAATTGTTATTACGAGACTTTTCAAAATTTTTTATGCTGAATTTTTTAATGTTCTTGTACGTATGCTGCGATTTTCTGCATGTATAATTTACCTCCTCTGGAATTAAATTTTAATGGATACGTTCGCGATTTACCGTATATGTTTTTTTGCTTGGTTTCTTGTGTCTAAATAGTTAATGATATTCCAGGTGACGGACGGCGGTGTTTTTAGGGCCGTCGAATTATTGTTATGGTTGATGCTATTGATGTATTGAGCCTTCCATCTGATATACGGGAACGCCTTGCCCAACTAGATTTAGAATTATCAGAAGGTAAAGTATTAGGAAATATATTTATGAAACATAATCATATTATTTCATCATTATTATTCTACTAACATATATTTTCTTTTTCAAATAAGTGAGGAGTAAGGGATGAGAGATGATGTTAAGAAAATAGATGCAGTGACAATGTGCAATTTTTTTAATGTCTACAGAACTAATATATTCTGTACAAGCAGTGATGGATCAATTTATGCATTGCTTGTATTGACAATAATCAAAACAATTCATTTAATATATATTTTATTGATTAGTTATTGATGATTTGTTTAGAATGTTTGATAACCATTTTTTTTATTTCAGGCGATATCACACAAAAGGTTATGATAAAAAAGACAGTTGTTATTGGGACCTTATTTACGAATACAAAAGATGGTATTTTTTGAATTATAAAAAATGCATAAATTTTTAAAATTGAGTGATAACAGAGATAGAAGAAAGAAGGGAATTGAAGTTCAATGAAGATTTATTTTTGCGACTTACAATAATACTATGAAGATGCCAAAAATAATAATTATGAAATGGAGAATATAAATAATTCGAAGCTATGTTAATACGAGTAATTTTGTTCAAGAATCATTTGAAAATTTAATGAGTGACGTAGAAAAATTGGGAATTTCTTTGTAGGTAATAAAGCTGCTTCAAGTCCAAGTGCAAGGACACAACGGAAACATCAACGGCGTCTTACACGTGATGAGTCACGTTTTCATTCCGGTATTCTCTTGAGTTATAAACGAGAGTTAATGAAGTTTTGCATAATATTCACTATAGCAGATTTGTTTGTTTGTTTAACTTTGTGCGTGCGTGCTATAACGTATTCCCTGATAACTTTTTAGCCTGTGAGTTTATTATCACATAAGTCATGCTGACTCGCAATTACGTCATTTTAGAAGATATCCTGAATGGTGATTAACTCTTTGGACATATCATAATTCTATTTGTATTTTTCCTTAGATCTTTAAGTATTTAAATCATTTTTTCTATTGATAACATTTGCAAAAAATTGTCAAATTTCAGAAATACATGCTGAAGCAGTGCAGCAAGCACTAGCGGAATATTCTGAAGGTTTTTTCTCATTATACTTATTGTTTTTCCTTACTTTTGATGAATAAAACTGCAAAAATTAATATATAGAGCAAGTTACTATAAAGAATTATGAAACAAAGAACTGAGAACGAATCGTAGAAGAAATTAATAAGATTTATCTCACTGATTTTTATATTCCCTGCTGATAGTATTAATAACAAAGTAGATGAAAGATCTATAAAAAACTGAAGTAGAGAAAAGAGAAGGAAAAAAACACCTTTATTTCAAAATTTCATAACACTGGTTTAATTTTACATTTAATTTTGCAGGGAAAAAGAAAAACCGAATATTTTACCACCCATAAAACGTCGTGGTACTGAGACGAAACGAGAAAGGCATCGAGCATCTGGTAATTCTGCAAATATATTTTCAATGCTCTGCTTGCATAACTTGCTTTGTATTATGGAAATTCACAAGTCTTCTTTTCAATTTTGAATTCTCTTCTTCAAAGCTTTTGCCCAATATATAAATATTTTCAAATCTTTAATCCTTAGATAATCGCGGTGCAATCGTTCAAGTTTGTGGTATCGTATTTCTTAATAACTTTGAGGGTTTTAGTTTCATAAAAGACGTCAAATATTAGGTTGAAATATGATAAAGTGTTATGTAGATAGCAGTTCCGAAGATGATAGCATATTTGGTAGCACCGATCGTAGCAAAGGTACATCATCAACGTTGTCATTAAATGAGTTGCAAAAGAAGAATCTGACGAATGGCTCTCAAAAGTCAAGTAAAATTTTCTTTCACAGCGTATTTTTTTATTAAATATAAATAATGGCGAATTAAATTGAGAATTTTAAATAAAAAATTTTTCTGTTGTTTAAGAAATAATTAAATAATGAAGGAAAAACGAGATAAGATATGAATAAGATATAAGATCATTCTTGGCGTAAGACATTGATTAGCTGATGTTTTGAAGTAGTGAATCGTATTTTTAATTCCAAATTTTAGATGCCTCATCTTTTGCGCCTCCTGATATTACAACAGTTGCTGTGAAAAATGGAGTTATAGTACGAAAGGTATTCCAAGATAGGCAAAAACAGGTAATATTTGCGAATCAATTAGTATATTACTAATTTAAACTTAATAATTTTCCTTGTATTTGTTCGCTAAACTCATCTAAAAATGTTTGAAATAAGATTGTTCTATTATTTCATAACAATTTTAGCTTTACTATGAACAAAGGATTTATGGTTTACTGCTTTAATTTATGAAGCAATTTCCTTATAAGTCGTTGTAAACTTTGGGAATTTTGTCGTAGCTGTTTATTGTACCTGTTCTTTTTGTTCCCAAACTTTGCAATATTTTAATGAGTAATGAGGAGACTTCCGCTTATATTTCGAACTTCTTTCATTTGTTATTTGACTATAACTATATGTTTATCAACTTACTTTTAATAATTCAGTAATGTAAAGAGATTTTATATTTTCAGAGAATCAGTGATGATAACTGGGAAGATAGAAAGGTCATAAAGGAAAATGAACGAAATGCTATGAAGAAGGTAGCGGACACAGAAGAAACTGTACTGAATACTGATGTCATTTATGCAAATGATGTTACAGCAGAAAATGGCATGTCTTTAACAAATATAACCAGTCAAGATTATCAAAATGCAGTTGTGCGTAAGTTACTTTATTATTTCTTACATGAAGCACGGTTTCTTTATTTATTTTGGTATTTGGCACAGAATTATATTTTCATTAATTTTTAGTTGATATAATTTAAAATCCAATTTATGACTCTAAAAAACTAAGCAAATCCTTTCTGAGTTAATAATTCCAGGTTCTACCTCTTTATTTTAGATTTGTAAGTAATCCGTATTAAACTCGCCAATGTTACGTAGATTTTTCAAAGGCCATTTTCAATTTCCGACATGGTTTTACTATCATTAACAACTTGTGATATATTGATTAACTGACCATAATTTCTAAATATTTTATAGGACTTTTATACAGCAAACTTTTAGCTAATTAATGAAAAAAATTTTAATTTAGTTTCGTCATTGTCAGCATTAAAACCAGCCAAAGTTTCGTTGAAAATTCAACAATTAGTACATTCATTACAGGTGATCTAGCTTTTCATTTGATTACGTTTTTATTTTTTGACCGACGATTTTGTGTATTTTGAGAATTTCAATCACTGAGAATGGGAGGGAAGTGCAAGAAAAAATAGCGTGGAAAAAGATTATCGTTATAAATTTCATTTCTTAACTTCTGTTCCTTCAAGTTACTTTTCCATCTGTGAATTCAATTTGTTACATTTTATTAAATTGCTAAATTTGATTGGCATTTTCCTAAATTATTGTGTTATGCTTTCAACTTGATTGGAATATTAAATTGCTTTTGTTAACTGTATTGATTTGTTGATTCGGTAAGGCTTAAATATATTTTTTGCACTTCACATTTTTTTATAATTTGGTATATGTATATATAATGGCAGAGCAGTTACTTATTTCTGTACTTTATATCCTTAAAAAGTTTTATTTGTCTATCCATTTCTATGGATTGAAATTTAATGGAATGGGACTAACTAATAGACGTTAGTTTTTAAAGTCAAAAAATTAGATACCAAATTATCCAAATTTGATGCCAAAAAGAAATGGTATATTATAGATTGTAAAGCAGCTAGGCATTTGTTCATTTTTTTTTCTGTTTCAAATTAATACATTTTTATGAAGATAGACTTTTCTCTCCTGAAATAGGACTGTTCGTCTAAAATTAGGTGATTTTTTTAATATATAGAGTTTGGAATTCATTAAAATTCGCATACTGAAAAGTTCTGATAATAAGGAATAGCTTTAGTTATGTGATGTATTTGAATTTTTCTTTTGTCGTACACTAACAGTGATAGATATATTTACGAAAAATTGCCTTATATGGAATAGTTTATCATTGCCAAACCACAGTACGTCGTCATTATATAGATTTTTGAGGATTTCAACTAATAATAAACTGTTTAAGAATTATGATTGATGCAATTAAAGTTTTGTGTTATTATTTTATGCTGCGAATTTTGTTTACAACAACTAAACACTAGAATTTGATAGATGATGAATCGGTAACTATAATATTATCTTAGCGACTTCATCTTTCATTGCACCTTTAAACAAACTGAAGCATTTTATTTTATTGGCAAATTTTTTTGCTGATTTCTATCATTTGTCAGCTGTCTCTTATCAAGTTAAATGATTTCCACGATTTCTTCGTCTTTTCTTCATGATTTTCTTTGATTATTAATTTTTCTGTTTGAACTTCATTACTTCAAATTATTTGAATTATTTAACTCTCTAATTCAGAAAAGAAAAATACTTCTGGAAACAATTTTTCTGAATTTCTGTGAATTGTTGTTTTTAAACTTTTAGGAGATTTTAATTAATATATAATTATTAACACTAGTGGAATTATTCAGAAAATTTTAGAAGAAATTATTATATCTAAGATTTTTTCAGTTCATTGTTTATTAATGTAATATCTGCAGAATTTCTGTTAAATTATTCATAAAATTAAATTACTTAAAATTCTTGTTGAATTATTTGTGAAACTTAAAAAATGATATTATATTCAAGATTTTTCTCATTTCTATTCATAGAATTAAAAAGATCATATTATATTTAAGATTTTTCTTAATTCATTATTTATTGCTATGTTGATTTCTGTAGAATCTATGCAGAATTATTTACAAAATTAAAAAAAAAAGCCATTGCATTCATGATTCTCCCAGTTTATTGTTTACTGTTATGTTGATTCTTGTAAAATTTTTCAAGAAGTTTTCGGGAAAAAGAAAAACATGTATATCTAAGATTTTTCTCAATTCATTTATCTTTAGATGCTTTGAAAACAGATGATCGGTTGCTTCTCTGCTTTCATCTGTCGATTTTCTGCTATATAATTTATCTCGTTGATCTACCCTCTTTCATGCGATCTTAGCTCTCTTCAGATTGGAAAGAATTGAAAGTGAGAAGATATCTTATGTTTTATCTTACTAAATATTTGAAAGGTAACATTAAGCAAATACATGAATCAAAAGTAAGAATTGATAATCTAAATTTATTATCTTTTTTCTTTCGAACTTTCCCTTTATATTTAAAAAATGTTTAGTTATTTCATCATAAATTTCGGAAATTATATGCAGTTTCTCTTCTTATTTCCTTTATAATGTTATTCTCTTTCACATAATGGATATTCATCAAGCAAAACAACGTAATCCGGTTTAAATGATATTCTATATCATATAAATATCACGATAGATTTTTTCGGTTTATCTTAATGCTGATGATATGATAAATTTTGTTAAACGATGATGAAATTTTGGCAAATTCATTTACAAATAATAATTATTATCGTTATCATTATATAATCAGTAATCTTCATTATCAGTATTATTCAATATCAGAATTGAATGTGTTAAATTGACTAGGAATAGAATAAATAAACTTATTGCGTGTTCACTCGACCAATGTAATCCGGTTTAATTGACATTCCGTATGATATTAACATACGATGAATAGTATTAGTATTATGATATTAATATATGATAATATATGATAATTAGTATTGATATATTATATATATAAGATAATAAGGGTATTGCATATGATAATTAGTATTAATATGATGACATTATGCATATAAATATGATAAATTATTAGGATATCGTGTGTATGATAAAAATTAATAGCAATTTTCTGTATAATTATACAAATTTAAGTTGATAAGTTCTAACTGTAATAAATGGCTGAATCATGAAAAGAAATAGGATAAAATAGCGTTGTTTATTATTTTTGACATACAGTTTAAGCGAAATTATATGAAATTTAAAAATATAGTATAATTATTTCATCATCCATTTTGCTCTCTTTTTTTCCCATGTTTTCTTTTTTTGATTTCATTAAATGATATTTAATATATAAATTATATTTTATTGAAAATTATATCGAATTCTTACTAGAAAATATTCCATACTCGTTTTTAAATTTTTTTTTTAAAAAGATAAATTTGAAAAGAAGGCTAAAGAAATGTGTTTTTCAAAATTTTCAAGCAACGGAATTGTCATTTTTTGATCAATATGAAGTAATTCAATTTTATATTTATGAAATGATTTCATAAATTCAATATGTTTCAAATTTTCATTCATCAATTTCATGATTTTTTATCTCTTATTTTTTGAAACAAATATATGAACCGTTGAAAGAGATTTTTCTTTTTTGTGCAAATTTTTTAAATTCATCTATAAATTATTTTCGAGAAGATAAAATATAAAAAAATGGAGAAATAAAAGAAGCAGATTACTGGATATAAAGAATATAAGTTTTAAAAAAATTATTTTTGAATAATTAATTTGCTGAATTAAAATTTTTTTTGAAAAAGGAAGAGTTAATTGATTTATAGGCATGTTCGATCACATATTTTGTACTATATTTCTTTTTTTTTATAACATCATTTGTTGTAGAATTCAAATACATCACATCAGTCATTCCATTTTTTTCCTCCTCCCTTCCTAAAGCATTTTTCAATTGTTATGTATTACACATTAAAATTCATCTTAATGCATTCTAAAATGCTCGTTATTTTTGCGTTATTTTCGAACTGTAAGATTTGTTTTCGATTCATTGATTTTATGCTTAGACTACATTAAAGTCGAATTTAATTGATACAAAGTGGTAAGCTTTCAATTTTCTTCGACAACTATTCATTCCTTCTCAACTTTTCTCATACTCATTTTCTTGCTATATTGCTGCTACTGTTATTATTACTATTACTGGTATTATTACTGTTATTGGTTGATTCATGAACATGTCATTGCTACTGGTGAAACTTTTTCATCCAAAGCAACCAAATTCGTTATATGCGCAGCAGCAGTCTACTTCTCCGTTACAATTCACGCATCATGTGTATTTACCACGGAATGTCATTAAGTTTATAGCAAGAGGTTCGAGAAAATCACACGAAATTAATATTCGAGCTAGTATTCGTCGAAAATCGGTATTATCAGATGATAGCAGTAAATTTGAACGACCAAACATAAATGATATTTGGAAACGAAAAATTTCAAAATTGAAAATTTCATCATCATCAAATGAAAATGATAGCGAGAAATCCATCAGTCGTACGATGTCGCCACACAATTCTATTGAAGCAGCAATGTTGTTAAAATTGCAGCCTCTGTTTAAAAGAAATATGATAGCAAGTAATTCTGATAGTATATCAATTAATGATGATATCGAGGAAGTAGTAAGCTGTTTGAACGATCGTGGTAAAGTTGATGTGGCTACCGAAACAAAGCCTGGATTGTTTATTATGCAAAATAGTACGGATTCGTTGCTTTCGAAATCCTATCAATCATCACCGCATAATATTGGTACCACATATCGATTATCGAATAGTATAAATACTGGATATACATCTACGGAATCTTTAAATGAAACATTTGAAGCAGTGTTAGAATCATTACGACGTTCACTGAAAAAGCATCAGCCACGAAATGTTATTTGTGGACGTACTATTCTAACACAAGGTCTTTCGGTAGCTATCCGAAAATTTGATCCATTACATTCGTACAAGAAATTATCATTGAAACGTTTTAAAGATGAGCGTAATTTTGTGGGACAGAAGTTAAACACATTTGCTAGAGTTTCGGATTTGAGTATAGGTCGAAAATTTATTAAAGTATCTGATCTGAAATGTTGTAAATATTTCTATGAATCACATATATTACATGAATGTCGATTAATGAGTTTACAGAGACCGAAGAAAAAGCCACTGCATGAATATTATAATGACGATGATGCGGAATTAGAAGGTTTATTTTGCACGAAAAATTTTTATTTTTAATGATTTTAAATAAAGCGAAATTGTGAATAATTTCATGAATGTCATTTTGGAAATTTATTTTTATATACTTATTTTTTATATATTTCGAAATAAATTTTAAAATTTTTTAAGGAAATTTCTTTTGACTTTTTACTTCCAAAATCTTAAATACTTGCATTTAATATTTCATCGATTAATAATATTTATTCGAATTTCTATGGTGAAGAATAACTAATATGAGAGTGTGTAATATGAAATTACAGCATTAGCTAGGATTGTTGATCCGTCGGCACCACGTTCAGAAGGTTCTATGATTTGCCCAGCACGTGGTGATCATGCATCCGTATCTACAAGTTTGCCACGTTCTATTGATTCCGCTTTGCATAAGTATGGTACATCGCAACCAAAAATGGTAGCTGCCGTTGTATTAGATCATTCTGCTCGACCGGCTTATTCACTTACATATGGTAAATTATTGCTTATTAATATCAATTAGTACGGCAGAAGAAATATTGGAAATAATGCCTCGATGATAAATAATTTGGTACAAATATTATCGTATACTGTAAAATGCTACTCGTTATGATTCATTATTATTTCCGCTTTTATAAGATTATTCCCTAATAAGAAATTTTTGTTTATTTTCAGGTAAGCTTTTGAGTCGCGCTACCAAAGTTGCTCATATGTTATTAACAAAACTTGTTTCTGGTGTAGTTGGCAAAGAGAAGATTCACTTATGTAAAAGTGGTGATCGAGTAGCTTTGGTAAGTATTTTTAAATTAAAAGCAATCGATATTATACTGATTCATTTTATCTCTCACTTAAAAATTTTTTTCCTATGTATTTCGCGGCAAGTTTTCAGTCAAATTTTATAAGTTATATTAATAAACTGAATAATTTCAAATTTTTGAGAAGCACTAAATTTGCGAAGCACTGAAAAATTTATTTGCTCAAATGTATTTAATATAGTGAATAAAAGAATTTACCAAAAAGAAAACATGAAAATTAAATAAGTCAGAATTTACTGTACTCCTGAAATTTGATCAAATTCGAAATGGATGTTTTTTTGTTTAGGTTTATCCGAATACAGAACCTCTTTCATTCTTGGTCGCTTTCTACGGCTGTATTCTTGCTGGAGTTATTCCAGTACCGGTCGAAGTACCGCTTACTAGACGAGTTTATTTTTTCTCTTTCTCTTTCGTATTTCATGTTTTTGTTGGTCGCTACTTTTTTATCTCTCACTTAAAAATTTTTTTCCTATGTATTTCGCGGCAAGTTTTCAGTCAAATTTTATAAGTTTTATAAATAAATAGCCGCATTACTTATCATTAGCATATTTTTCTGAATAAATAGTTATTTTAATTATTCACATATTTTTTCTCATCTTTGTTTATTGTACTTTATAAACTATACTATATTTTAATGAGTATAAGCATGTTCTATTATTTTCAGGATGCGGGTATCCAACAACTTGGTTTTTATTAGGAAGTTGTGGTGTAAAGATAGCTCTCACATCCGATACTTGTTATAAAGGCTTGCCGAAACGTTCATCAAGCAGTCAGAGCTATCCTAATTCTAATGCTCCGTTAATATCTGGTAGTGAAATTATTGATTTCAAGGGATGGCCAAGACTTGTCTGGCTCACAACTGAACATTTGGTAAGATATATTATGCGGTTTGATTGATTTTCCATAATTGCTTAAAAGTTTTATAAACATAGTTTTCACTATTTTTAAATTTCAGTAGTGCTCTGGCGAACTTTCAAGAGATCAAGAGATTGTTCTCGATATTTGATTTTTGTTTTATTGCTTAGACATCCATCTTACTGGTGCCAAATTTTATAGACGATTAAACCAGATATCATTTTTGTAACTTTGTACTGGTGTTTATAATCATTTGAAAGAAGTAATATTTATTCATTTTGTATTTGTGTGGAAAATTCGGGAATAGTCAGAAAGTTCTAAGATGTGACAAATCTTACATTGTTAACGCTAAACATTATTATCGAGATCTTTCATAGCTTTAGAAACAAATTAATTCCATTTTTCTAGCTTACACCAGTGATTGTTATACATTATGGAAATTTGCTTGCTTAATTTAATTATTTTTCTGAATTCAGAAACTGTTTTAAGCTCCCATTTCTGATTTATTTTATATTTGAATTGAAACATTCCTTCGAATTAAAAATTGGTTAATAGGTTATTAGAAATATTTATAAAGAGATGCAAGTTACATATATCAAGATGGTATTTAATTTTGCACATGACGATCGTAATCTATCGTAGCATGTGTTTAATTTGCAGTACTGTTATTGCAGAGTAAGCCACCAAAAGATTGGTCAGTACCACCACGAGTAACGGATGATTCTGTTGCATATATCGAATATACTACAGATAAAGAAGGTAGTGTGAAAGGTGTATGCATAACTCGTCAGGCTTTACTTTCGCATTGCAGGTACGCTTAATTGAAATTGTACGTTACAAAGTAAACGTTTTTTTAATTTAATTTTCATGTATGCTTTTTAATTTGGCTATTTATTTAGATCATTAACAATAGCAATGAGTTATTCGGAATCAGATACGATGGTATCAGTTCTTGATTTTAAACGTGAGGCAGGCTTGTGGCATTCGATTTTAGCGGTACCTTTTCATTCTTCTTAATGGCTTTGTTTTTCTTTTTCTCGTTTAATAGTAGTTAACTTATTTTGATTTGCTTATATAAATAAAATCTAATGTGAATTTTATTGTGAACTATTGAAGTTATCGATTTCAGAGTGTATTTTCTGGTTTACGTGTTATTTTTGTTCCATATTCATTGATGAAAATCAATCCGGCATCATGGATGTTAATGGTTACAAAATATCAAGGTATAGAGAGAAAAATTACTGTTGGTTTTGTGGGAAAAAATGCAGAAGAAATTGCTTCAATATGAAATCAGCTTAATTTATATTTCGATGTCATTGGAAATTAAAAAAAGTTGAATCTGATTCAGTTTGCTTCTATATATCTTTGTTTTTAAGTAAATGTTAGCAATAATCTATTTTTGCTTTATTTTAGCAAAAACAGCTTTGGTAAAATCACGTGATTTACATTGGGGTTTATTGGCAACTCGTGATCATAAAGAAATCAACTTATCATCGCTTCGTTCAATTTTGGTAGCCGATGGAGCAAATCCGTGGTCATTATCATCCTGTGATCAGTTCGCTTCCATTTTTCAATCACGTGGCTTACGACCTGATGCAGTTTGCCCATGCTCAGGTTCTTCTGAAACTGGTACAGTTTCGTTGCGAAGGTATATTTATTTTTTGTTTTCTTTTATTTTTTATGTCGTTTAAGTAATGATATATTGTAAATGTGATTATGAATATAAAAGAAAGTGTCATAAGTTTTACATATTATTTTTACCTCTACCTGTGTTCAACTTTCTTAGCATCTTTTAAACAATTATTTTAATTTTTGTTTATATAAAATAACATATACTTCACTTGAACAAATGTTATGTTTGCTTAATATATTACATAAAAATGATATTTTCTCTTTTTCTTATAGGCCTTGTTCTGATGAAAGTCTTCATAACTCTGGTCGTGGTGTTCTATCGATGTTAGCTTTAAGCCATTCAGTAGTTCGTATGGATCAGGAAAATTCATTGACATCGTTAACTTTGCAGGTAGAAATAAACTGAGTTTTTTAAATTTATTTGTTAAATTTTTCAAATCTGAAGTAGTTGCTGCTAATATGAATTTAATTCTAGGATGCAGGTCAAGTTATTACTGGTGGTGTTGTTGTTGTTGTTAAACCTTCCGGACCACCACGGTTATGCATGACTGATGAAGTTGGTGAAATTTGTTTGTATGCACACAGCACAGGTTCCGCTTATTGGGGTTTGGATGGTTTATCAGCCAATACTTTCAAGGTTCAGAAAATTTTCAACTAATTTTCTAAATTTATGATGTGATGTTAATTTTTATTTTTCTAATCATTTTATATGGAAATTCAGAATGAAATATTCGATTTCATTTTTTCCATACTTAAATTTTTTTAAATTTGTTCTGTATTAATTCTTATTACCGGACTTAAGGTTAATTTTATGAAAATCAATTTTTTGAGTCAACAATTCTTTTTAGGTGGAACCGTTGGGTAAGGATGATAAGCCATTGGGACCAGTACCATATGTTCGTAGCGGATTGCTAGGGTTTCTTGGACCGGTAATACATATTTCTTGTAGACTGAATTAATGGATTATTTTCTTATATTTCAAATAGTATTAAATTTTCACTAAAATTCAAAAGTTTTAATCTTCAGAACGGTTCGCTTTTTGTGGTAGGTAATCGTAATTCGCAAATGAATGTATCAGGTCGACAACATGGTGCTGATGATTTGATTGCTACAGCACTGGCTGTTGAACCAATGAAATTTATTTATCGAGGTTTGTTATTTGGGATAATGTCACTTTTCAATTTGAATTTAAAGTCAGTTAAAATTTTTCCATGCTTATATTATGTTGTAGTGAACATGTAGACTTGATCGTACATGGCAGATCGTTTTCCTAAATCAATGTTAATTTTTCATTTTTAAAAAAATTTTTGTCATATATAAAAGTTATGAGGATTAGTTGAACGAAAACAATTACTACTTATAAACATGAATATTAATGTCAATTTCAAGAAGTGATCAATGTGATTTTTTAACAGTAATATATATAAAGAATAATCTTTATTAAAAACTTTAAAAAGAACACATTGATCATAATTTTTTGTAGGACGGATCGCTGTATTTTCTGTAAACGTTTTGCGCGATGAAAGAATATGCATCGTAGCTGAGCAGAAACCCGGCGTATCCGAGGAAGATTCCTTTACTGTAATGCTTTTTTAATTTTTTCCTGTTAAAATTTTAAATTTGTAAGATGTTAGAATTTACATATCGAGATGTTATAAAAAATGATAGATAAGCTATCGATTTAATTTGTAAAACAAAACAAGTTATCAGCATTCGCTAGTTTGATCTCGAATTTTCGACGACATTACTGATAATACTTAATGAGTAAAATTTTCAGAATGTGAGAGTAGTTGTGAAATTGACGTCATTTATTATAGGAAAAGTTCCAGCTGTAGCTTGCATTATGCTTATTTCGAATACATCCTAGATCTAATTTCAGTGGATGAGTCGCGTACTACAAGCCATTGATAGTATCCACCAAGTAGGAATTTACTGTTTAGCTCTTGTGCCATCCAATCAGTTGCCAAAGGTGACATTTTTGAAAAGGCTTTGATAATCTGATATATAAGAAGTCGTTTGTTATTCTTCAGAGGAGCAATATAATCTTTTCAGTGATAACGAAGCTACTATCTGTTTATTTTTAAGCGATTTACGAATAATTAAAATACAGGAATCAAAAGAAAATTTAAATCTATGTTATGAATTAGATTCCGGAAAGAAAGTAAAATTCCAGAATAAATAAAAATATTTGCAGATTTCTTAAGAAGTAAAATTTTTATGATATTTATAAATAAAGTCTCGAAATATTTTCTGTATTTCAGACACCACTGGGTGGTATTCATGTATCGGAAACACGGCAACGATTCATTGATGGTATTTTGCATCCAACAACACTTCTGATGTGTCCACATACATGTGTAATAAATTTGCCAAAACCTCGAGAACAACAATCGGATGTTGGACCAGCAGCTATGTTTGTTGGTAATATTGTGCAAGGTGTACGAATTGCTGCTGCCAAAGGGAGGCATATTAATGCCGATGATGAAAAGGTTAATGCATAAAGAATCTGTCTGTATTTGCAAATTGCATTATTTACCATAATAATATGTTATGATTTTATTTATTCGATGGCTCATAATTTATATGTTTTAATTATTAGAGGATAAAAATTTCTTTAAAATTTTCTTATATTAATTTCATAGCAAAATTTATTTATGAAAATACTGTTATCACTTAAATAATGCGCTATTTGCAGGTGACTAGTTTGATAGAAGTCTTACGGCAACGTTCTCAAACATCTCCTGACCACATACTATTTACACTAATTAATTCACGTGGAACGGAGACAGAAAGCATAACCTGTGCACAATTGTTTAAAAGAGCGGAACGAATCGGTTCGATGTTAACCGATAAGGGACGATTGAATCCAGGCGAACATGTTGCTTTAATTTTTCCACCTGGTATTGATTTGATTGCAGCCTTTTATGGGTGTCAAGCAGCAGGTGTGTTGACATTTGCATTGAAATTACGTAATTTAATTGTGGAAATTAGCTTTTCATGAAAGCATCAAAATTAATTTTATTATTATTTGTGTGTAAAATATTAGGCAAAATTCAAAATCTATAAGATCAAGCTACATATTTAGATGTAATTTTATGTAAAATTTGATAAAAATCAATCCTGAAATTTAAGGATATTGATTCGACAAAATATTTTGGTGATCGGAATGAGTTTCTTTTGAAAATCTATACAGTGACTTTATGGAGTACAAATTTTACTTGGATCATTCTTTCAATCCTAGCAAAAACTATTACTAACTCAAGATAATTTTCAAAAATTTCAAAATACAATCTACTAAATATTTTGGCTGAGTTTTTGTCGTTAAATTAAATTTAAGAAGTTATATTAAAGGATTAGTACCCGTCTGTATACGGCCACCACATCCACATAATCTGCAAATAACTTTACCAACGGTACGAATGATTGTAGACGTTTCAAAAGCAGTTGCAGTGATCTCAACTTCATCTTTAATTAAGTTACTTAAATGCAAAGAAGCTTCCTGAGAGTTAATGCAAAGGTAAATTTCTTATCGATATTTATTTACCTGGTTTTATTCTATAGAAAGAAGAAGAAGAAGGAAGACCTATCGCAGTTTTAGATTTAAAAATAATATATGATAAGAGAACGATAAAAGGGTATCTTTCAGGCATGGCCTACGATTTTGGATGTGGATGACCTTCCATCACTTAATAGGAAAAAATGGGAACCTGAATATTTTGAGAGGAAATCAACCGATGTTTGTTATCTGGTAAGAAAATATAAAGTTTAAATAATTAAGAATTTTTGGTCGATTTCAGAATTTTTGACTTCTGTTGAATAATGTATCAGATTCATTTCGCATTATTAATGAATGGATCAGATTCATTTTACTTTTTTGTTCACTGGAAATAAATAGTATTCGATAAGTTTATTTTTAAAATTTCAGGATTTTTCGATAAGTACTACAGGGCAGCTAGCCGGAATTGTTATCAATACTGCTGGTGCTGCAGCATTGTGTAGAAGCTTAAAAGTAGCATGTGAATTATATCCCTCACGACATATCACTTTGTGCCTTGATCCATATTGCGGTCTTGGATTAACGCTTTGGTGTCTTTCTGGGTAAGCTAAAAGTAGCTTCTCTATGCGTGATTCTTCTGTTTAGTTACACTTATTTTTGTTTATTTCTTTGTGAAGCTTATTATAATCATTATGTCATTGTAAATATTATAGATTAATAAAGAATTTATAGGCTATTTCGTCTAAGATTATAGAGTTAACAGCGGATTTTTATCGTAAGGATTACCAATAATAATTCTGCTCATCATTTCATATAATTTGCTTCTAATAATATCATAATATAGTAAAAGAAAGGTATAATTTTAATTCCAGTGTCTATTCCGGTCATCATTCATTGTTAATTCCACCAGCAGAAGTTGAACAAAACGCTGCTTTATGGTTGACAGCTGTTTCACAACGAAAAGGTTCTTAGCTCTTAATTTTTATTTTTATTTATTTTTAATTTTCATTGATATGAATTCAATTTTTAAAAACACTTTTCTTGTGCCGTGGGCTGATTATTTCACAGAGAAAAAATTTTAATTTGATAGTGGATAGATTGAAAAGAATAGTCTAACATGTGACGTTATGAATGGCTTTCAGAAGATTTACTTGCATTGAAATGTAATTTTTGAATTATTGTTAGAAAATTTACGTTATTGAAAACAATCGTATTCTTGTATAATTATATTATTCTTATTGGGCTAATTTTATATTCTAATCAAATTGGACATACATATATGATTATACATGCATATACGTAAATATATTTAAATATAATTTGATATTTCAGTTCGTGATACCTTTTGTTCTTATGGTGTAATGGAATTGTGTGTTCGAGAGTTAGCGCCTCAGATTTCACTCCTGAAGGAGAAAGGCGTTTCACTTTCGTGGTAAATATAAGCATCTTTTTGCGATTATTGTTTGATTTTTAGAAATTTCGAGATTGTCTAAAATTACTTATATAACTGTCTTTTTAAATCATCAATTTTATATATCTCAGACAAGCTCAAGATATGGTTTGAGTTAAATTCATATTAGTCTGTAATCTCTGAATTATATAACTATGCTTATCTTTACTAGCTAACTCTAACCGTTTTTTTAAAAAATTATGGGAGGGAAATGCGATAATTACATAAATAACACATTGTAGAACGAAACAAATATATCAGAAATTTTTATTGCAGTGTACGTACGTGTGTTGTGGTTGCCGAGGAACGGCCACGAGTTGCTTTATGTGCAGCATTTTCTAAGCTTTTACACCTTTGGGTCTTAATTCACGTGCGGTATCCACATCATTCGGTTGTCGGGTAGTACACCTTTTTATTCAATTTTAGATTTTTTTTAAGATAAATAAAGTTTGTGACCTTCAATAAGTTGAAGCTTAATTAAGAATAAGTTGAAACAAATTTGGCTCTGACATTTTTTCCTAAAGAAGGTCATTTTCAATCTATAGTCTTTAACATCTTTTTAAGGTCATTTTTAATCTATAGGTTAACACAGCAATTTGTATGCAAGGAGCAGCGAGTCCAGATCCAGCAACAGTATACGTTGATGCACGAGCACTTCGCAATGATCGTGTAACGCTTGTTGAGAAGGGTGCACCGCATAGTATCGCATTAATGGAAAGTGGGAAAGTATCTTTTCATTCATTTCTGAAAAATTAAATCAGCTGTTAAACAACCTTGTATTTCATTCATTTTTCATTCGGGCTGCAAAAACAATTAGTCATGAATAGATAAAAAATAAAATGGTCTATTTCAGTTATTACCTGGTGTGGAAGTGGTAATTGCAAATCCGGAAACAAGAGGTCAGTGTGCTGATTCACACTTAGGTGAAATTTGGGTTGCATGCTCACATAATGCAGTTGGTTATTTTACATTATATGGTGATGAAACATCGTTACATACCGATCATTTTAATGCAAGGTATGTTTGTAAGATTGCAAACTGAAATATGATTAAACAGTTTTATATTTATTAATTGATACGTATGTATTAGATTATATATATATAAATAAGTAACTATTACTATTATTTGTATTTCGTTATCTTATTATAAGTTAGTTCATTTGTTTCTATATCGAGTTAAAATATGTTAGTTCATAAAGTTTCTATGTCGGGTTAAAATGCATGTATCATGAACAGTGATGCAAATTTTTTGATTATAGTAAATAAGTATCTTAACAGTAATTATCTCCTTATTATATTATTTTTTACTTATATTTCAAATAATATTATCACATATCATCGAAACTATTTAGATTTTAGCAGTAGTTTAATTAACATCATAAATGCATCAATCAATAAAATTCAAGATCAGCATGAAAATTTAAGTCAAATTTGATATATGGGTTAGAAATATATATAGGTTGTATTAGCATAAATAATGAAACGGTGATATTTCATCTTTGTTTTCATTTGATAGACATTTACCTCGTTTCATGTCGATTAACATATTTTTTCAGAACGTAAAATTACGTAACGATGAGATAAGTTCATTTTCAGACTAACAACTGGTGATACTCTTAAACGTTTTGCGCGTACAGGTTATTTGGGTTTTCTTCGACGAACACAATCTATAACGGCTGATGGAGGTAGTTTCTTTTTCTTCCATACTTTTTACTAATTGTTTGAAATATTATCGTTTATAATTTCAAATTTCATTCATCTAATTCAACGTTATTGTAAGTGAAAGAATTGATTTAAAATTTTTTTAATCAAAAATTTTTCAAATTTTAAATTTAGCAAATGACACTTAATAAGGGCTTTTATAAAAATTAAACCATTTCCGGAATTAAAATGCATATTAAATATTATATTCCTGCATTCCTATTATATTTGAATTCCATATATCTGGGATTGGCATAATTCCATTAAAAGTCATAAATTTAGTGCTGGGCATAATTACATGACAAAAATAAATCATATTATTGCAGACTTACATGATGCAATATTTGTTGTTGGTGCATTGGATGAAACATTAATGCTACGTGGAATGCGATATCATCCGGTAGATATTGAAGCAACTGTGATACGAGCACATCGAAAAATTTCGGAATGGTTAGTATCATTGTTTAAAAATTTGAGAATTCCCACGAATTTTTTCTCAAATACTACTTATTTAAGATAAATATTTATTTGTGAATACTATTGCACATAGTGTTTTACTACTTCGGATAGTATCAAAATTGTATTATAGGAATACATTGTGCTCAAAGAATTTTTAAATTTTAATTTTATTTCTAAAACGCAACATTTCGTTTTATCACTAATATATTGCTAAAAATTGATGAGGAAAAAAATGGAAACGGAGTTGAGATGCATTTGGCGATAAGTTTTGTATTTTATTTTTAATTTTATGAGAGTTCAATACAATGAAGAAATAAATTTAATTATTACTAATCGTCTAAATTGAATTTTTGAGAGAGGAGATAACGCAAGCTTGTTTGATAACACTTATACTAAATTTCTGTTACGGAAGGAGCACAGAGTGATCAATCTTTTAAAGTTATTGATGATCTATCAATTTATTTTAAGGTGATAGTTTCAGATATTAATGGAAAGGAATAAATTGTTGTTGATGCCATCAGAATTTTAAGTTACAGTTGTGTTAACTGTATTAATTAGGAGAATTTTTAGTGCTGTATTTACGTGGACGCATCTTTTGGTTGTGGTTGCGGAAACGGAAAGTGCGGAATCAGAAGCGTTAGATTTAGTACCGGCTATAACATCTACTGTATTAGAAGAACATCACTTGATTGTTGGTGTCGTGGTAATTGTCGATCCAGGTGTGGTACCAATTAATAGTCGAGGTGAGAAGCAACGAATGCATTTACGAGATGCTTTCCTGAAAGATATGCTTGATCCTATTTATGTTGCTTATAATATGTAGAAGAAGTTCTTGTGCAAGATTGATTTGAAATTAAATTTAAACCAAATTAATGAATAACTATGAAATCGCTAATAGAATTGATAAAATAAAAATGTAAAGTGTAAACTTTGTATTCGGTTACTTAGGGAAATTAAAAATTTTGTTTCTGCATCATTCTTAGCTAATTAGTTGTATGATTAATTTACAACAAATAATAGTGGAAGTAGTTTCTTTTTATCTCATATTAAATACTAAAGTAAAAGGAAAATTAAAATTTGTAAATGAATAAAAATATTACCGTTGCCATTTAATTGGCACAGCTTGTTTTTAAATTTGTTTATTTACATATTTCTTTTTTGATAAAAAGTTTAATTTTTGTGGCATCAGTTGGATATTTCTTCTAATTAGTTATGTTTTAGTTATTGCATTTGTATGTGTCTTTTACAAGCAAATGTGAGTAGAATAAGAGGAAATGCTTTTCAAGTTTAATATGAAATTATTGCATGAAATATTCGAGAAAATTCTACAAGAGATAAATCTCTTTTGCATTTTGTTAAAAAAATTAGGGAATAAAAAGGAAAGAATTTTGAAGTTTTTTTTTGAATTTCAAGAAATTTAGAATATAATAGAAGTAATATAGGTTTATGTGTATCAAATCTGTGAAATAATGTTTATACAATTTTATATTGCTCATTTACTGTGTATTACCGTTTAAAAATGTAAAATATGAATATTGCCTCCTGGATTATTTTTGGTCCATATTATGTTAATTTATATCACAAATTTTTTTCTCATACTATTCATAATTTTCAAAATTTTCTTATAATATAATTGTGCAATATGGAAAAAATGGTTCTCTTTTTATAATTATGAGGATTTTATTGTATGTCAGGAGCTTTTTTTCTAATCATTATTAATATTTAAAGCTTAACTGTCTGTTTAGGATAAAATTAAAAGGAAAATATTTAAAATCATGCATTAATATAACTATAATTTGGGAAATATTGATAATTCTAATTTAATTGATCTTAAGCAGATTATTTAAATTGAATTAAATTTAAGCAGGTTATTTGAAGGAATTATTAAATTATTGATGTTTTGAATTTTCCAAATATGAAGAAGTTACTAAAAAAAAACAAAAGTGATAAATGACGAATATTTGAATTGATTTTAAGCTAAATGAAAATAAAAATCGGCTTAAATTGGTTAGCTTTATTTTTCAAATATTTTATAAATATAAACAATTGTGCCAAAAATGATTTGAAGAAATTTGAATTAAATAAAAAATAGCAACCATATTACCGTAAATATTTCTGATTGAAGAAAACTTTTGATTCAATTTGCTATAAGACTTTCGCATAAAAATTGTATTAATTGAAACATTTTTTTCATCTTGGAGCTGTTTACTACCTATGCTGCCTAAGTATTTATTAATGTTTCTGTACTTAGTATATTATTGTCAGGATTTGTATATCATTTCCAAATGGCTTCTTCATTGGTTAAATATTTCAGTATCATTTGTGATATTAACTTAATTTAATTTCATCTTGATAAAAAGGATGTTATTAGTATGATAGATGATGACGTTTAAATTATATCATTCGGTAGATTTAATATCATGAATTTTCGGATTTAATTCGTGTAACTAATGATGCCTTTGATGCTTTTTCAATTAATTATGTTTCTTGCAAAATTCCTACAATATTATAGTGTTTGATTTAATTTTCACTTAGCAATAATAATTTGAAAATTATCTCAATTTATTTTGTAATAAATAAATGATATTAGAAACAGTTTCGTCATAAAAATTTCTATTATATTTGCGAAATGTCTTATCATTTTCGAAAATCAATAATCGTATAATTTTATGTAAATTAAATTTCGTAATTAAAAGGAAGAAATTTTTCCCCATTATGTATTTTTAATCTTTAATTTTCTAACTTTTTTGATGAATAACTTTCGCATTGGTCAGCAAAAAAAAGATTGGACGGATAGATTTATAAATGCTCTCAATTTCACCCAATTTTATACTCAAATTTCTCCTTTTTATTGTTATTGTTTGGTATGTTTATTACAATAGCTTATTTTATTACGTATTTTCGTTTTCTTTTTATTTTATTAATTTTTAAAATTTTGAGTTTTTTTCCTTTATGTAGGAATTTGCAGAAAAGTGTTAATTGATCATTTCTATCAATGTATTTTGTGTTTTTTCTTATTTTTTTGTATGTGTAATTTTTTTTTACAATTGCAGTATACGATTTGAAAAATTTTCTTTTTGTATTGAATTTTGCTACATAATTGTGAAATATTTATAAATTTAGTTGTAATTTATATTTGAGATTATCATAATGAATCTTTTTTCCTTTCAAAAAAAGGATAAGTGAAAATTTTGGAAATTCTGTGTTGAGTTAATTTAATAGTAAATTGAAATTTCTGTGATATTATTTTTTATATTTCGAGACCAATAATTACTACAGTAAATTTAGAGAAACTATTTCATTAACAAATAATAAAAAGAAACATTAATTTGCATATTGTTGAGAATAAACTATTGGACCTAAGATATCAATAAATCGTATTTTATTCGATGAATTTTGCAATAAATTTTTAAGAAGGCGATGGAGAGAAGTTTCACTTGATAAGGACATGAGAATATATTAGTAAAATTTTTGCTTTGTTATATTAGAAACAATTTGCAATTATGTTATTTATATGCAACAGCAATTGTTGGAGAAAACATTTGGACAAATATGTATAAAGGTCAAAATTCGTCATGTAATACGTGATATTAAATTTTAGTATTCTCCGTAGTTTTCGGAAAACTCAGGTTTCCTTTTCAATTGAAAATTCTGTCTATATTTCATGAAGTTAATTTTATGGTTTATGATGTTCAAATACGTAGATGACTTGTTACATGTATTATGGTGATAATAAGCATCACGTAAATGTATATCTTGTAAGTCGATAATTTTTATGTTACGTATATATTATCGTGAGAATAGGAATTATGTAAATGTGAGATTTTCATAAGAAATGCGTTTCATAATGAAAAAGTAACTGAAAAGATTTAATGAAATTTTGGGATTAGTAAATATGGTTGGCCGTTCAACGTTACGTAATCGGCATCATGCTAATCGGCCGTGTGCTTCTGTTGCACCATCTACGACCGGTAATCTTACACGAATCGATGATAGAAAAAGGTATAAATTATTCATATTTCTTTTGAAAGCTAGATGCACAAATTAGATGATGACTTCTATGAAAAAGATTAAACAACATTTGAAGGTTTATACTAGATAGAATTATATAATCTTGAGATAATATTACAAAGTTCCACAAATGCACAACAAACCAGATTCGTACAAACTAATGCATATCATGAATTGAATTTGCTAGATTTGTGCTGCTTTGAAAACGGAAATCAAGTAGAAAGTGATACGGAGTATCAGCTAAAATCTCAGAATCTGGCATGCGCGTTAAGAAAACGTGTAATTATGTGATAATTGAAAAAATACGTACGCAAAGAATATTAGATAGATATGTTGCATAAAATAAGTGTTAGTACGTAAAAAAAATACGTATGAAAAATAGTGTAAATGTAAGCACTAGAATAGCAGCAGTAAAATAATGTGACATTTTTCATAAATTTTTTATAAATAAAGCATAAATTTTCTTGAGATGCCGAAAATTATGATTTGAAATTAATTAACAGTTTATAAATTTAATTTTGACCGGAAATAAGGGACTGAATTTGAATTGAATTCTTTCTTTTATTGGAATATGCTTACCGTTAAGCTCGTTCTTGGCATCCCATAAATTATATTAGCTTGGCTATTTCACATTGTAAATTAAGAAAGTATTGAAAATTTATTTTATAGAAATGAAGAGTATGGTATGCAAATTCATCCCATTTGGCCAGAAATGCCTCAAGGACAAGGTGAATTATTCTTCGAATGCACACTATTCCTTTATTCTGTTTTAGCGTTATTCTTGCAGTATCTCAATTTATATAAGACAATGTGGTGGTTGCCAAAATCGTATTGGCATTATTCAGTGGTAATTTTTTAAAGTAGATTCAATTTCAGCATGGATTTAAATATGTTACCATTGGACTTGTCATATTTTTAATATAATGTTACTTTTGCATTTTACATATATTATTTTGAAACAGAAGAATACAATTTAGAAATGTTACTGAATTAAGTTGTTTCTCTCTTATTTCTTATTTTTATTTATTTCAGAAGTTCCATTTGATTAATCCATATTTGCTGTCATGTGTTGGTCTTTTACTTGGAATACGAGTGACAAAATGTTTTTGGAAAACGGTAGATAAAGCATAATAAATTAGTTATTGTTGTTGTTTTTATTAATTTTGTTTTTGAAAGAAAAGTATTTGAATTTAAAATTGAATGTGGTTAAGACGATAATATTTATAGATGACCGAATTGGCAGCAAATGCTAGGCAAGATGCATCAAAAGCTCAGTGTTTATTTTGGGATATTATTGAATGGGCGGCTGTTAAAACACCGATGTTTACAATGGTTGCAACTTCATTTCTATTCAGTTTTTCGCGTGTTTATTTCGATTTTCCTTTTAAATCGTTACTCTATTTTGGTCATCCGTAAGTTTCTATAAAGTAAATTAAGAATTAGCAATGGAAGATAAAAGTAATTAAAATTAGAAGAAATAAGTAAATAGTAAATATGAACAAAAATTTTGAAATAATTGAGTGATTTTAATTTCTGAAAGATATTTCTTAAGAATTTTGCATGCATGCGATACTGAGGTGATTCTGTCTTTATTTAAGTTATAAGTTGTATTTTAAAATTCATGGAAAGAAGGGTTTATGAGTAGTATTTATTCGAAAGAATAGTATTCATAATAATAGCAATTATAATTTTGAATTCTCATGTTTTACTGCTATTCTTTCATATCATTTAATCTCATTTTAATTCTAATTATAATTTGCGATCTATTTTTTCAAAAGGGAATTAATTTTCAGGATTCTTTTCTTCTTATATTTGTTCCATGATAATGTATTATATAAAATACGCTGTTATTCTACAAAGTTATGGTTTATTCTTAATGGAAGATCATCGTCAGAAATATCAAAAGTAACTGCTATATATCGTGATATTATGCGTCCTCCTATACTTATTGATGTTGATAGTGTTGTGCATATTTGTAGCACTAATCCGTGTATGTAAATTCATGCTTTTTCTGCTTTTATATAATTTATTAAAGTTGAAATTTTCTTTTCAATTTTTCTTTTTAAGTAGCTAAAGCAATTATAAGATTTTCAGTACAAATACGTGAAGAAGTTTCGGTTTTAGTGAGAGACTTTGGTTTGCGAATTAAGCATTGCTTTTTTCTGGTTTAACAACGGCATATCTTTCAATTTTTGTGCCATGTGTATTTACACCTGTAAGTTTAGGTTTTTTTTTTTTTTTTTAAATTATAAATATATATCAATTTATGTGTTAGTATCGAATAAATATTTTTGAAAATATATAAATGACAGTCGTGAGTATAGAAGTTGTTCTTGCTTATATTGAAAAAACGAACTATTTAACATACTAATATATTTGGAAATAACTATTTAAGAGAAATTTCATGATTATAATTGAAAATTTATGGTTTTGCAATTTTTCTTGCTTTCCTTAGTAATTTACAACTAAAAATTACAATTTAGAAAGTATTGAATTCGAGACGATTTCAGCAGCGATCACCGTCTGGCTTACCACAACAAATGTATATTGATATTTTATGGATTATGGAACTATTTTGTGTCGTATTTTTAACATCGTTTTCACTTTATGCGACATATTTACTACCGTTGCAGTATTGCGATTTGATACACCGTTGTGCGACACATCTTGGAAAATGGGAACGATTGGATCGATTAACAACTACTACATTAAGCAGTAGTAGCGGTACTAGTAATAGTATTAGTAGCAGTTATTACGGTAGTAGTAGTATGAATACTAGTACTTGTAGTAGTACTAGTAGTGGTAGTATTAATAGTAGTGGTGCTGTTGGTGGTGGTTCGATGCAGTCAACGAATTCTATCATAATAAGTGCTGCATGTACAGAGTAAGTATGCAGTTTGCTTTTTTGTGATTCTATCTAATAGATTTGGAAATTAGTTGATAGCATAATTAGCAAATAGATTAAATTCAGTAGTTTAGGTAAAATTGATTATCAGTTTTATTCGTTCTATTGAATAAATTGAATAGCACATTTAAATTAATTCCTTTGATTCTTTCGTTAATTTTCAAATTTCCATTTTTTCAATAATTCTTCGAGAGTTATAAATAAAACTGTTTATTCTTTTTTTGATCAGGAATTTTTTTATTATAAAGGAAGAATTTTGTCACAAAAAGATTTAAGGAAACTTTTTCTTTTACTCAATCCTACCATACTTTTTAGCTGGATCAATTGAATTTTTAGAATTGTTGTTTATAGGTGGTCTGAACATGATGGTCTCTATGCAGATGGTTCTATTGTTCGTCATCAAGGACAACTTTACAGAGCCGTTGCTATCTCTGATACGTTAGGTGTTGCAGCTGAACCTGGAGATTCGGATCATTCACGTTTTTATGTGAGCACATTTTATTGTTTATTCACATTTTTTGTAAGTATATTTTTTTGTTCAGAAAAAAACGAAAAGTTGATTAGAAAGTAATATTAAAATGACTTTTTCTAATTTTGTTCTGTTTTTAAGATATTATATGGTATATTCTTAAGGCATAATATTATAGTTATATGCGGAAAACCTGTATCATAAAAATTTTTTTAATTCTTGAGCGTATGTATAATCAGCGATAGTCAGGAACTTTAAATAATCAATAAATAGTTATAGGAAAACGGAACGCTTCAGTATATCTAACAGTGCGATATGTCGTCAGACCATAATCTAACATGCAATTACTAATTCTTAGAAATGGTTTTAAAATATTTGGATTAAAATAATAAAATATCAATATTTAGATAAAATATTTGTTTTTATATTCAGCGAATTGGTAGTGATCCGATTACTCTGATCAGTGCAATGGCAATTTTTCAAGTAATTCTAATTGCTATCCAGTTTTGGTTATTGATATTAACGACAGATTGGCAGCATATCGTTACGCTCGTACTACTTATATTTGCTAATTACCTTTTACTTGCAAAGGTTACTATGAAAATTAATTTCTTATACTTTTTGAGAATTATTTTTATTGTAGTTATCGTATAATTAAGTAGTGCCATTTCGCTAATATCATCTTATTGAGTTATTTTGCGATAATTGTTCACTTATTTTCTGCAATAGCTGAACTTGATGATATCGGATCTCTAAGAAGTAGATAACCTGATATTTTTTTATCAAATAACGCTGTTTAATTCACCCTTAATTCCGCCCAAAATAGAAGAAAATTGTCTCGTTATATTCGGAAGAAATTAAATTTCGAGTTCTCTCCGTTTAAAATTCTCAACGACAGATGTTTCATTACTCGATCTCATTCCGTTAGCTATCAATTGCTTATGTTTATTTCTAATATCTCTTATATAATTAGAAAATTTTTAGACATTTAAAGATCGTATAATTATTGGGCGAATTTATAAACCCTCTCCGGAAGATCTGCAATTGATTAGGCAGCTGCAACAATATGAATAACAAAAATATCTACGTTGATTTATTTCAAACGGTTATTTATAAATATTATTCATGATGATGTGATGATATTGAAAATCTATTCTTCCTGTTATATGCACTTTGATTCTTCAGAATTGAAGAGGGAAAGGAAATTTAAAGTTAGAGGAATGTTCATATCCGCTAAATTTTTCTTATTTAAACGGTCAAATATTATTGTGAATTCTGTAAGAAATATTATGAGAACGAGTAAATTATTCATATTTTGCAATGTGTTTTCAATGAAATTCATGAATTTGGAAATATTCTCCATATTTCACTGCTAACTGAAATATATTTTATTCCATTTACATGTAACAATTAGATTATCAATGAATCTAACTAACATTTTTGAATAAACGAATTAAACTGATAAGATCTTTAAAAATGCATTTTGACATCATATATCTTTGATAATCAGTATCTCTGGTAATTGATTTTATTTCCTGTGGTATTTACTGCTTATGGAATTGTAAAGGAGGGCAGCTAGGGTTGATTATTATAAATCACCATGGTTTAATATTGCTACACGAGCTCTTTAATTTGGGTACTACAGCCAAAAGTTTGTATAATACAATATCTAATTATTTTTCTTCATGTAGCAATTGATATTTTTAAATAACTTAGATAAATTTATCAGGTTACATAAATAAACTTACCAAGCAACTAACTTTTGGGTGGATAATTGGGTAAAGTTGAAAACTAGAAAAGTTTGAAAATGGGATTTGATTCATTGGATTTAATAATGTCTTGCTGATAGCTTGTAAAGAGTTTTTCGAGACTTTACAGATTTCTTGTTTTGAGAAGAAAGTTGGCAAGGATGAGAAAGTTCATTTATTTCAGACTCTCAAATATGAAAGAATATCAATATATAACGCTTGCAGAATTGGATGAATTACCACACACAGCCGATGAAAATTTAAAGGTAAATTTGTGAACAATATGATTATTCAATGATATTAGAAAAATAAGTAAATAGATAATAAGATAGTAATGTGCAGAATAATTGCTAATTTCCCGATCACATCATTGTCATGTAAACCAGAGATACATAGATTTTTAAATTTTTGCAAAAATTTTCAAAACAATCTGTATGAGCGAAAAATATTTACTTGTTTATTTATGTTTGTTTGTTTATCCTGTACCAATTTATTATCAAGCAAGCAATAAAATTGTGGATCTTTAGATTTTTATAAAATTATCCAAAATAAGATTTGTGTTGTATGTAAAATAAGTAGGAAATGTTTGTTTATTTGTTTGTTTATATTTGTTGAATTAGTAATTGTATGAAGTTTCAAATTTTATGGTCTCAAATTTTTTATATATATCCATAAAAAGTAGTGAATAGAACATTTATTAATTAAAATTTTGTTCCTTGTATGCGTGTATAGTGTATGTGTATGTATGCTTAAATGAATATATTGTTTGTTACAGATTAATATATATGCGTTTGTAACTGATTCAAAAACTCGTTCACAACAAACAGATGTGTTAGAGGATGGTAAGATTGCTTACATTTCCACTATTTATTTTGAAATATGTGGAGAAAGAGACATAGTACTTTTTATAACTAAATAATTTCATTGTTGGAAATTATTTACAAATTTTTTCTGTTCATTCAGTTTCTGTTATTACGCAATTGGAATTACGTGATGATAGCACAAATATCGATACAACATGTGTCATTTATAGTGATCCATTAGAAAATTTTTCGGACCAAATACAAGCTGGTCAAATTATTCGAATGCATCGCGCAAAAGTATTCTTATTCAATAATTTATCTATTTTTTCAAATTAATGTTTAGATATTTTTTGTTTTAATATTATTTTTGCCCTATTTCCATCTCTAATATTAATTTTTTGATTATCTATTTTTTAATGATAATTTTGAAATGATATACAATAAACTATTTAATTCAAGAAAATTAACTGAAATAAAAATTATGGATTTAAACTAGTTTAAATAAAACGTTGTAAAATTTTAGTGCATCTACCTTCAAAAATAGTGAAAACATCTTTTGCCTTATATCAATATTAGATAATTATTTCATAATGAATGGATAGATGGTATTGCTGATTTTTTTGACATAAATTGATTGATTCTTATCAGAGAATTAATTCGATTTTTGCTGCTTATTACTTCTGACGTTTTTATTTTTTCAGATTAAAGAAATGGCAAATGGAAAGTTGCTTATCTATGGAAAACTTAAAGCAGCTGGTTTTGCTATTCTTCTCTTTAGTGGTCAGATTGATGGTAGTCTTACTCCTTTATATCAGTCATCGGCAAAGTATACCATAGAATTAGATTACAAGAAAAGGGTTAGTTTAATAATTATAAAATATGTAAGGCCGTTGTCATCTGTTGATATTAAAGGAAGGTGTAAATTTAAATAATGTTTGAATTAAATTCAAAATCATTCAATCAAATCTTTTGTGATTAAAGATAGTAATATAAAACAGTAGAGAATGGGGTTGTTTTTATTTCAGATCATTGCATTACGCAAGTTATTCATGAGGATCAATCAATGATATTGGAAAGTCAGCCTACAACTTCCCAGGATCCGAGAATTCCCGATGGTCAGCTTATTGCTACAACATCGAGATTACCAGTAAATCAAATAGTAACATATGCCAACGAGGAGGAAATAAATGAAATAATCAAAAATGCGAATATTCATCCCCTAAATGAACTTGTCCTTGGTGGTTACAGTGATATTTGCATACAAGTAATTTGTTGTTGATAATTTAATTTTTGAAGACGACATTTACATTTTTTATTTGATTTTTTCAATTATCCAAATAAAACGAGAAATTAAGATGGTGGTAAAACATTTTTTCTCATCTTTTCTCTTATGAAATTGTGAATTCGTCGAAGCATAATTGTTTTTAATGATACAAGTATTTTGGCTTTCAGCAAAGAGATGTTTATATTTTTAGGTAATAGCTCTATTCATTGGTGATCGAAACAACGTGGTATTGCGTTGTTGGGATACCACTTCACCACCAAGGTATTTCTGTTTTTAACGAATTTTATTCAAATATAAAAATTTTCAAGGTATTAGGTGCATAATATGCACTAGTAATATAGCAGTTGCACGGTGAGCATAACTAGTATTAGGTTTTTGTTATAAAAGATTGCCTTTACTTGAGATTTATTAGTAATATTGTGCTTTAAATTATTCAATTAGAATTCCATCATTAAAATTGAAATCAGAATTGGTTCATTCAAATTGATTTTTTTATGTCTGAAAATATTTTTGAGGATTGCAACATTTATAATAATAAATAAAAATCTTTTATTAAAAAGCATATTTATGTACTTATTTATTTATGCGTATGCATTTGTTTGTTTTATCTATTGTCCATATCACTATTATTGTTAATTACTTTGTTATTATCGAAATAATTGAAGGAAAATATTTACGCTTAATGCTGACTTCATTCATGAAGTAATATGTCGAAATGAAAAAATGGAAATGGCAGCAGCAAACTATTGGTGTGATATAGTGTTATACGAAGAGCATGCTAATTTTGCTCGAAATAATGTGAAGGTATGAAGTTGAAATATTTATATAAATAAGTAAAATAAATAGAATGTTTTTATCTAAAGTTATCGACTGACATATTTTTTTATTGTAGTGATTAATTTGGCTTATGAATCTTTTAATTTGTTACTGATTGTGGAAATTAGAATGTTTTTGCTTAATTTTAAGAGAATTTTGTTCGTGCGCAAGAAATATTTCTTTGCTGACAATTTTCATTTTCTGTCAAAAATTAGAATTCTGATAAATAGTTTTCATTTTTTGTTTTTGCCTATGAAATAATTGAAACTAAAATATTTTATAGTGTGGCGATATTTTACTACTTATCAATATGCATTTATATCATTCAAAGAGTGGTGTTACTTTGACCATGCATGGTGGTGGTCGATGTTACAAGAGATCAATTATCATTCTTGATGATAATAGTGAATTGAAAAGTGACCTTTACGGTTAGTTAGTTGTTTATTTTTGAACTTAAAATGTTTATTTTGTGTGCGTAGTGTGTGATTTATTATAGTTAATAAATTTAAGAACAGTACATTTTATTTAGCACTGATCAATTTTTTTCTTTTTCTAAACGATATTTAAGAGTTTTTTTTTCTGTGAAATGTTATGTTTTATTCTTGCATTAGCAAATAATGTAGTAAACATTCAAAAAATATCTAAAAAATTTTTTATTTAGCAGGAAAGCAAAAATTTTTAAATTTCAATTTTTAGTAATATTGATGGATTCAATCCTAACAAAGTTTCGCTTTACTCAGTTGTCCAAGCTGAGACTGAACATGAAAGGGATGTCGAAAATGTTGAACAACAACATATGTATATGGACGTACAAGTTACTCTTTCTTTATATCAGATTTGTTTCCGATTCATTTTTTAAATTAATTTTCGAATTTATCAAATGGTTTTGTCTTCAAGTTAAATTAAAGATGTTATCTTATTAATGACCTTTTTTGAGTAACTTTCTATTGGATAACTTTTTATTATTAGTTATTGTAGACAAATGAATGAATTAAAAATGGATAAGTGAGTAGGGAGGGATGAATAAGTTAACGGATAAGCGCACGGACCAAAAAATTTTTTTAATACTCTAATCGAAATAGATGTTCTCGAATTAAAATTTTTAGAAATATAGAAATCGAATATATATTTTGAGGAAAATAACGAAAACTTTTTATTGTTGTTATTGTGATAATTAATCACTTGAAAGCGAAAATTTTTAGCAAATTGATTCAACTCGATCATTTGACGAATTGAACGATTTAACAAATCAACAGAAAGAATTGTGGAAATGTTGGGCTGGCGAACGAATGCGACACATACACGCCGTACAATTGGCATGGATTCGTTCCTATGTTTGGAAAAAAACAACAAACAGATGTACATCTTCAACGATCATTCAATTTAGCAAGAATGGCAATACAATTTACTATCCGACAATTTCTTCTGCGTCTCTTTGATTATAACAAAGGCAAGTTATTTTTTTATTGTTAACGTTAATTTTTTTTCAAATTTTCTCTTCATTTCTGCATAAATGTGAATTTTTTGAAAGTTAATTTTGTATCATAATCTATATTACTACTCTTTTAAGCCTAATGATGGAATAGTATGTTTATATTCGCATTGACTAGTTAAATTAGATCTTTATTATACCAATTCTTTGTTAATCACTCATATCGAGCTTTTTTATTATATTAAATCTTTATTAATCATAAATTCAAATATCGCAATATGATTTATAAAGGAAATAGATTATAAAATGAATGATATTTGTGACAAAACAATTGAAGTAAAAACGATTAAAATATTAGAGGAAGGCGATGAAATAAAAAAGATATCTTTTCTGTCCTGAATTTAGTTTCATTTATCAATCAAAGTGATGTCAAGCAGCTAATTATCGAAATATAGGGAATTTGCTGGTCTTTTAATTATATTTCACTTAATTTCCTAAAAATCTAGTTATAGAACAACCTCCAGGAAATAGACTAGAGTATAAATTATGTTATAGTCCAATATAATTTATGTTTGATTCAAGTATCGGTAATTCGTGACTTGCTTTTGAAACTATTAAGAATTACATATGCTATTATGTACAACAAGAATTACATATGCTACTACGTATTACTTTGATATGGAAATATACCGGGTTTTCTAGGAAACGAAATCAAATTATTAATTGTACCTTTTTGAAGATCTGTTTGCAAATCTAGTAGAGCTACCACGCCGACAGTGGAATACCTTATTCATAAAATTCTTATTGACATATATGGAAGGAACATACGGCGATGCATTAACTTCGAACCTAACAGATGTAAGTGACTTGTGTAATTTTATTCGAATAGAGGATCTCAGAAATATTTTCTTTTTATTAATTTATTTATTTCAGTATTTAGATTTATCGCATAGTTAGAATATATGATACCAAAAATTTAAGCATCAAGTAATAATTCCTGTTTTAAATGTTCTATAATATTGCAAGAAGTTCAGTCTTTACATAATAATAGTTCTTTATATATATGCTGATTTTATTTGCATGATTTCTGCTATGTAGAGATATTTTATACATTAAAACATTAAAAAAAAGCAATACGACATTGTTTTAATTGATTGGCATCTGTTTTAATCTTCTAATCATAGAATCTTTTGCAAATTACATGTAGTGACGAATATATCTAATTTATCCGATTCGTAAAATATTTCAGCAACATAAGCAATCGGTTGACAAGCACAAACAAGCAGAAGCTTCTGAAGGAAGGAAAGATGAAAACTTAAAAAGGATGTTATATGGAGTCTGTTATGCAGTTTATTGCCTGGAACAGTTTTAAAATTATCAGGGTTTGATTCACTTTTTTTTCTTTTGATATATTAAAATGCATTTATAGTGTGCCTTTTTGTATTATATCATCAACCAAATCAATTAGATGGGTTAAAAGGAATAGTTCAGTTCGTATTATTAGAGTGTTTTAAGAAATCTGTATGATTATATTTAGCACATAATTCTTAATAGTATCACAAGCATAAATTTAGTTATATAGTTGCATATATTTGGATAATATCTAACATCTTATGACTATGTAATGTTACTGACTTCATGGTGCAAAAAAATATTCAATTTGATTTAATTTTCTTACCTATTATTATTACTGTTATTATTATCTTTCTTAATTGTTACCATCATTTATATATCTATTCATATTCATCATTGTTCTAGTTGGCAAATTGACTTTTCGTATAACTCAAATACAAAAATATTTTTTGCATTAATCTGCAATACATGCAATCTTTGGTGTACTACATCAGCTAAAAATTTCGATGTTACTCCGTTGTGTCCTGTTTGCTTCAAGCGTACGTTTTTCTTCTATTCAATTGCTAATTTTGATAAATTTTCATTTATAACAAATTATATCGAATCGAATGTGTTGTTATTATAATTTTAAGGGAATTATTTTTTTGTGGTATCACATATTTTTATATATTCTGTTCTTATATCTTACAAATAAGTATGTACACAAAAGTATCCAATTTATTAATTGTTTTATATTTTCGTTTCAGGCGACATTACTGACTCTCATTTATTCTTGCAATGCTACTTCCTTTTCGATGGAACACCACATGAAGCGGTATGATTTTATGAAATTTAAAACGGAGAGACAAAACTTTCATTGTTTTTCCACTATTCTTTAAGAAAAAACATCACGAACATTTGAAGTAATAATAATGATCAAATACGAACAAGGTGTCAGGCTTATATTTTTACTTTACTATTTACTTCCGTATCATTAATCAATTTATCTGTGCAGACTGCATCACTATTCTGGTGTATATTTAAAAATAAAAAGGGAAAATGTTATGATGCTCTTTAAGGATAGAAAGAATCTTTGTTTCATGAATAGTTCTGAATAAATTCAAAAGCAATCATATCCGTTCTAATTTTGCAGATAGATAGAATGAAATAATTTAAAATAATGTTCTGAATTACACCCACCTCTTATCAAAACCTTTCATTTTCAGGAAGTTGGAAGTAAAAAGCATTACTTTTGTTCCCGATTCAACTGTTGGTAAATAATTGAAATTTAGAGAAATTTTTCATCCTAATAAAATTTTCATAATGCTTTGATTGCATATAATTACCCTTATAAACAATTTTCCAAAATTCCTTGAAATTTATTTGCAACTACCATTCAAGATTTTGTAAAAATTCATAGAAATATATGCAAAAAATTTTCATAACTAACTACTTTTTCTTTTTTCCTAAATTTAGGTTGTTTTCTATAACACAAATCAAGACAAAATGTTTCTGCAAGAGATGTTTTAGCTGGCAGTCATTTTAGGCTTTTTTCTTGTTGACGTTCCTGAAAGTGCACAGAAGCTGCTCACAACTATAGGAAAGGTGTCTCTGATAATCAAAGAAAGGCTTTGGCTGCATCAATTCAGGTTATATTTTCCGTGCATTCATCAAAAACTTGCAAGATTTTAAGATATTCAGTTATGAGATTTCCTAAAATTGGTGAAAATTTTTTCGAAATGACTCAACTACTTTTTTAATCGAAAAATGAGATTAGTCTTTCAGGAGCAAATGTTGTGTAAATATATATTTATTTTGAATGAAGTTATCGTTCGGAAGATTAAAGCAGGTATAGCAATTCTTGAAGTTGGAAAACTTACATTTATGGATCGATAAAATGGATTAATAGTATATTTAGATATTCTATCATTCTATATCATTATTTTGATCTCGTTTCATTTTTAAATTCCTTCCCTTGCGATGTATTTTTTGGTTTAATTTCAAGTCTAAAATTTGAACTCCGTGATGCATTATTATCAATTTTTATTTTATTTTTGTTGTCCCATTATAAATCTTGTCGTTTTAATGTACTATGAATATTCAAATTTATTGTTTCAAATTTTTAAAATCACATTATTAGTTGAATCTGTATAGAAATAAATCGTCAGTGTGTACTAATATGATCTAAATTCTCTGGCAAAAAAAATGTCGGATACGAAATTCTGCAATTTGTTCCTTTTTATTCTTCTTGTAACAATATTTGAGGAAAATTTGTTTATATGGATGCTTATACATTCTTTATTTTGAAAAAATATTGTATCGTTAATGGTTTATTTGATTATTCATTCCTTTATAAAACAATACAAAATTAGTTGTATTTAAATGTTTCTTTTCGATACTATCACTAAATAGTAGAAAGAAAAATTTTATGATTTTCTATTGGTTTTATTACAAAACTTGTAATATTTTTTTCGTTTATGGAAGGAGTATATGGAATATAGATATTGAAAAACAGTAAGAAGGGGTGACAAATATGTCTTTGATTTCATCGATAATCAAGGAAGGAATGATTTGACAAAATTTGACATATATATGAATTCGATTAGAAGTTCGGATATTATATAAGAGATTTCCTTAATTCTAGTTAAATTTAAGCTGTTTAACAGATAATTTATAATTGAATTTTATAAAACTATTTGCATTGAATGTTTTTGAGGTTCTTATTGGAACCACAAATTTTTCAATTTTCCTTTCAGATCACCAATTTAGCCGAATATTTTCTATTTTACTTAAAATTGATTGTAACACCACATGATTTCCTTACTGATCTTGCAGATCATTATAATAATCTGATATACTAAATGGAATGAGCCAAATGATATCCTTGATTTGTCTATCTTGTAATTCATTTTCCTTTCCTCATCCTATCAAGCACTATTTATCCATTATTTCGCCGTCTCTTATCACTGCACCATTTGCACCGTTAAAAAAAGAATTGAGAGAAAAAAATAAGATGTGATGCTCGTCTGTTAGAATTTTCGTTTGTGTAATATAGCTGAAATAAATAAATATCAAAATAAAATTTGTTGCAAAAAATCCGAAAAAATTCAAAAATTGAAAAGAGGAAAATCCAAGAAGTTTTAAAATTCAAAAAAAATTCAAAAATCTAATTAATTTGAAAAGATAATTCAAGGATTTTAAAGATTAGGAGAAAATTTGATAAATTAAGAAAGAAATTGGAAATAAATTCTAAAATTCAAAGAATAAGAAACTTGTATGGTAAGAAAACAAAAAGAAAAAAAAACATGATAATAGTCGAGCTGACTGAAATAGAATAAAGAAAAGTGTGTAAATAATCGATTACGCTTGCTTTGAAATTTGTAGTTCCAACATGGATTAAAATGCTTGCTATTCGAGTTATTTTTATTAACAGTTTTTGCTTTGTATTGAATGTCTTTGAAGTTTTATTATATCATTTTTTTTTTTAGTCGTTCTCGAGATTTAGAGTTAGGTTATTCGAATAAGGCACATTTTTAATCACATTTATAAATACCCTGTTAAGTAATTCAAATAAAACTAAATGTATAGAAAAAGAAAAGCCGAAATTCCTACCATTAAAAATAAACTTGAATTCAAAAAGAGCGATAGATTACTTTGCGTATATTTTTATACTTATATATACATACGGTTTCAGTACCAATATCATTTCTATTATCAGTTAATTTGAAAAAATTTTTGATATTGTTAATTATTGTGGTTTATTTGATTTATTATTTTTGTATTATATGATGATGAATGCTTTTTTAATTATCTGAAAGAAATGAAGTGAGGTCACGATCCGGCGACTAATTCGAAGATGGATCATGATCTCACTTCGTTTGCTGTTATCATGTTACATATCATTCACAATGTTAATATTCAACTAACGCTAGTTTTATACTCCTAAAATTAATTATATAAATAATAGAAATTGTCAATAATTTCGTACTGTTGAAATTAATAGTAATATGATATTACATTGATAAGATCTTTGCAATAGTTTCAGAGAGTTTTTAATTTTAATAATAAATATTTAAGTGAAAAAAATTTAAGACATTTCCTCATTACCCAAAAATGTATATAAGTGAAGAAAATGATATCTTATGCTATCAAATGTTCCGATTTTTCTGTCGATGTCTTGTAAAGAATTTGAAGATGAACAAAAGAAATATTAAAATATTGGGTAATTGAAAATGATGATTCAGTAATAATATTGTCATGGAGATTTTCGATGATCGATTATTGGAAATGGAAAATAACATAAATATTCTTTGGTATACATTTGTGGATTGAATTTGAACTACAATAAGAATTTTGCAATTTGTTGATATTTCAACATTTATGATGCAACATTTTTTCTCTAATACTATCAATTTTATTTATAAAATTGTAATGCTATTTCATTTTTAGCTTCTTATTTTTATAAAAATTTAAATTTTTGTTTTAATTTCAAATTACCGATATTAAACTAAAAGTTTTTACTTCTAAAAGAACTTACAAATGTGCTGAATTTTTTTGGCGAATTATTTTCAGGAAGAAAAATATGAAATATATTATTATAAATGAAGGAAATTTTTATTAATACTTACCGTATTATGTTCTTCTAAATGGCAATATCAAAAAGGACAACAGTTGTCAAATTAGCAAATATACTTGTGATTATTATACGTACAGACGTATACACGCACCTGTGCTGTAATAGCTAATTTGTTGAATGATTTATTATCTTACGTATCGGGAAGAGAAAAGACGATCAATGAATGCATAAATTTCTTTGTTACAATTGCTATTTAACATATAATCATAATTTTTTATTATAATTAATTTTTATTAAATTTACGTGGATTACACATTTTTTTAGTATTTCCTTTTTTCTTGTTGTTATTAATTTAATTAATATTAATTGTTTAATTATTATTAGTACTATTATTTCAAATTTAGTGATAACTGCTAATTTAACTTTTAAATAATGAGAATTACACTTTTTTTGTTTATGTTCTTATGATTATTAGTTGCTATTAAACTTAAAATAATTGTAGTAATAATAAGTTCAATTTTTGGTCAACTTTTTTTTAATTACGATTAAGTGTAACTATCTTAAGTTAGTTAACAATATTAGTAAAAACTACGTTCCAGAATTATCTATTGAAAATTTGATATCATTAGTGCTAAAAACAAATTGACTATTCATTCAAATATAAATAAATTATTGTAGTAACTACATGCTTATCATATTCCAAATGAATTCTATACATTCAATTTTTTTTTGTTTGTTTCAGTTTTAAATAAGAATTTTTCTTAGATTTCAGATTGAAAAATTTGAATAAAATACGATAAATTGCATAATCCTCTCATTCCATTTCAGATTTTTAAAAAATGAAAGAAAATTTTAATTGGAAAGTTTAAATCATTCTTTTTAAATTATCATATATATACCGCATATCTCCTCTTTTTCATTGATAAGGAAATTCACATAAAATAAATTGATCATATATTCACTGATTTCAAATGATTTTATTAAATTTGCATCTTTAGCACTTTAATTTATTAAAAGAAAAATTAAAAGAAAAACATTGATTGTAATCTAAAATGAATCATATCATTCATCTGCTAATATGAAATATTGATAAACTATGAAAAATGGGAAATGATTAAAAATAAGGCCTAAATTTATGAATATATATTCTACAATTGAAATCTCACATTCAACAACGATTTAATTTTGACTCAATTTATTCAAATCTTTTTTGTTTTATAATAAATTTTCACTTTATTACTACACATTAAATATGCATAAATCTTTACATTTTTAATAGATTAAAAAAATTGGATCATAGTTCAATAATTAGTATAAAATTAAATTCAATTTCGATTTAAATTTTAGCGATTATTAATTTTGAAAAAATTTGATGAATGAAATTTCGATCCATACCTTCAACAAATATTTGGCATTATCATCTCTTTTGTTCAAGATTTTTTATTAGCTATAAAATAATTATAAAAACTATATTTTTATCAGAAAAAAAATATAAATAAATATTCAAATTTCTTTTCGATATTACAATCATTGGCCTAAAGAATCTAATGAAAATGTTTGATGACGATTGCTCGATCTTATACGATTATATTCCACCTATCTTTATTTATCTTTTTCATCGATGAAGACGAACAGAAGCTGTTTAGAGAGATATGACATTTGATTTCATTTCCATTAGAGGTTGGAATACTACCGTGTTGCGTGATATCAACTTGAGGCATAGGGAACAGGTGCAATAGGCTTGCGCAACGTTGACCTCAAATGATGCTACTATAAGAATCTTCCGATTTTTTTTTCGAAAAACCGAAGGCGTGGTTTACATAACTATTCCCTCAAGAGTAACTACTCGTAAGGGAATGACTCATTTTAGTAATGAATATCTTCTTGAAGATGGAAATGAGAGAATCGATGACGAATGGTCAAAATATTCACATACGATCTCGTAATAAAGGTAAGTAAAACGTACGTGTCACTTCAATATTAACAGTACTAAATTATTTGATTAAAGTATTGCTTATATTCATTCAAAATATTCGATCAGATAACTGTAATTATCTGTATAACTTTAATATTATGTTGTTGGTTTATTTGAATTATAAAAGTGACACATACATTTATTCAAGTATTAAAGTTATCTGGATTGTTTGCATTGCCAAAATATCGCGTATAATTCTTTTTTTTTGTTTGATATATTAAATCTGTTAAATAAAATATTTGTATAATTTCAGCATTTATGCTATTCAGTTATTTCAATAATTATTTGTATTTACTGAAGGGTTGTGTTACTCTTTCAGAAAAGTTATTAATTTTAAAATAAAAATGAATTTCATAAATTATGCTAATTTATGAAATTTTTGAATTATATTATTTTTTCAAAAATTTCTGCTCATACCTAATAGTATTTTATAATTTCTAAACAAAAATTTGAGCTATAAATTAGTATAGAATTAAATTTAATAATAAAACGGTATAAATATTTAAATAAAATGAAGTTTTCTGCTGATCTGCTGATTTATCAATGTTGGAACAATTATGAACTTATTGTTTGAATACTTTATCATTAGCAATATTTATGTATATTAGCGAATTATTGAGTACAATAATAAATTTCATATAAGGAGTTGTTTTTTTTTGAAGTAATACTGTAGACGTCTACAAAAGACATCTGATATGTTTTTCGGCTACTTTTACCGAAAAGCTTTTATGCACCGAAAATTCGGATAATTTTACAATGTCGGTTGTAAATAATATTATGGTAATTTCTTACAAGATAATTCATTGATTAGCTCATTTCTCATACTTTTTATTAAATAACAAAACAAAAAACAATTTTTTCTTTTTAAATTGGTTGAAATACAAAATACACTTTAAATTTTCTATTAAATAATATTGATAGAATTCAGAATTTGGATAATATTTGAAATATATTTTTAAAGTTGGCAAAATTACTAATACTAATGAAATTTATTCATTTATTCGATTAATTTCCACTAATGTCAGTATATAAATTAACGTTTGAATAAAACAGCATGAAATGATAAAATGTGACAGTATAGTCATTTAAATTCAAGTTTAATTTAAAAAAATATTTTATCAACTTCAAAAACCAATAAAACTATTGACCTAACTTGTTTTTATCCTCATTTTAATAATAGCTATTCAGAAATTAATCTAATTTGGATTTTATCATATTTGTAACAAATATTTCAGCATATCACATCATCGCATTTTTTTTGCGTTATCCGAAATGTCAAACAAGAAAGTTAATGGACCGAAATTTGATAGAAATCTTTACACATTCCATTCATCAATTGTCCTTTTAAATTGTTAAACGAATCAATGCAAATCACGCTATCACTCCCTGTTACTATTTAATACGATTTATTAAAATCGGCATAGGTTATTACTTTATCATGGAACAAAATAAAGATTATAGTGATTACAAAATTATTAAAAATTTCAGTAACATAACTACCTGCGAAATAATAAATAAATTATAAATATTAATTTGATTTATTCCTTTCATCCATTTCTATTCAAATTCGAAATGAATCATCTAATCTATTCCATCTTTAAGGACGAAAACAGTAAAAATTACAGTTTTTTCGTGTGATTTTTGCTATCGATTTGATTGATTTTTTCAAATTTCAAAATTTTTCTGTTAACATTCTACCGAAATAATTATCATTTAATTACATGCAGCAGTTGGTGATTTTTTTATCTTATTTTAAAATTTTTCTAATAATCATATTTCTTTCTTCCCTCTTTAATTCATTATTCAAACGTGTTGAAGATGAGTCGATAGTTGGATAAGGGTTGAGGTCAAAGAATTGCGTCATTTGCATAGCGTAGAAATAGACTTAGGTCATTTGAATAAGGAAAATCATTGGTTGCATAAAATCTTCCCATACACCTTTTTATCATTTATGACCTAAAAACTGATTGATACCGTAAGCTATCATTTCTATACAAATTATAAATAAAGCAACTGTGATGAATTTTATTTCTTGCAATTCATTTTAGCGAATAAAATTTTGCTAATTATTTTTTACATCCTGAAATATCTCATCTTATTATATTATTTTATTTAATTTTTATTAAATTTTACTTATGAATTTTTTTAAGCAAATAATTTGAAATTAATACAAATATTTGTATTAATTTAATGCAATAAATAAGAATGTTTAATAAAAAAAAAAAGAAATGATATCAGAAATGGTTAAAGCTTAAAATTTAGCAATAGATTGCTTATTTGAATGAAATTTATAAACATAATATTAAGAGTATGAGTTATTTATAAAGTAATTTATATATTTATGTTAATATCTGCTATTTGTAATGTAAACTTAAAAGTTTAGTATTAATATTATTATAAAATAAATTAGCTCATTAAATCCTAATTTAGTTTAATTAAAATAAGAAATAAAAATTTATACTACAAATAGTAATTCTTGTAATATCAATAATAATTTCAGCGATACCATATTTACCACGTTATATGAAACCAGGTCAACCTTGTGTCGTGTGTAATGATGATGCTACCGGATTACATTATAGGTATCATTTTTATCAATTTATTTATCATCCATATGAGTAAATAAAAAAATCATTTATTCCTTCATTATGAAAATTCTAAAAATATTAATAAAAAGAAAAAAATTCTTCAAAAATTTAATAGATAAATTATTATTAAAATAAAATTAATTAAATAAATATGATTAAACCATATTTATTTAAGAGCTATTACATGTGAAGGCTGCAAAGGTTTCTTCCGACGAACGATTCAGGTAAATGTTAAATAGATAAAGTTTATTAAATATTAATATTATTTAATAATTATATATAGCTAAATAAATGATTAAAAACAAATATATATTGATAGTTCGATATATTCATTCTACATATTTCATCCAATTAGTAATTTGAATTGGATTATATCGGATATGATAGCGTTTTTATAGTAATTAAAATATAAATAAATATTACAGTATCATCTAATACAGTTATGATTGAGACGTTATTCATAGTTTGTTATTGCTGATTGTAATTAATTCATTAATAATTTATCATTGTGATTACCTTTTGTAATTAGTTTATTAATAGCTTATGACTGCTGCTACATTTTATAATTAATTTATTTTAAATTTATTGTCATAAGGTTTTTGCTAATATTTTCAATGATGAATTATGAATAATAGAATATTTCATATGTTTTCAAATTTTAGATAAGAATGGAAAACAATATTCCTTTTAAATTAAAGTATTTGAATATTAAGAAATTTTTTATCTAAATATTAGAATGAAATTAAAAATAAATCCGAACAATTTAGTGTCACTGTTAATAAATACTTATATTGAACGAATTAAATTTAAAAATTAATTTAAAAATCTTTAAATTTCAGAATAATTTTTAAAAGTGAAATTAAAGTGTAATAATTATTAAAAATTTTTTACAGCAAAAATTATATACAAATGCAAAAATATTGAACGATGCGAAATTAATAAAACTTCACGAAATATTTGCCAATTTTGTCGATTTCAAAAATGCATACGCAATGGAATGACGAAATCGTGTTCGTATTAATTTTCGATTATTTAATTTTAATTAAATAAACCAAAATAAAATTCGTTCATTCAAATTTAATTGGATTTACATAAATTGAATAAATTGAAATCATTTTGTATTATTCTATTATTGTCGAAATGATATCATCGTTTGCTAAGTTTTCCATCATTGTGTAATATTGCTACCTATACGTTGTTAAATAATATTAATAATTTTTTTTAGATAATTTCAAATTCCAAAAATAATTAAATATATTATCCATTTAAATATTTTAGATAATTTTTTCTATTTCAAAATTTTTTGCATATTTTTCCTGTAATTTCAAAGAAAATTTGGAATATTTTGAACAATTCGTTACTTTAGCTAATTAAAAATTCTAATAAATTTCAAGAATTAAGTTCCATATAGTTAAGTGCCAATAAATTTTGAATATAAATTCATGTATAAAGAAAATATATTCTTATAAGTACAATGACAATGTTATATGTTCCGTGAATTTTAAATATTAATATCATAAATTTCATTAAGTTTTAAATATCAGGCAGTCTAATAAAGGTAAAACAATTTTTCCAAGTTTTTGTGATATGATGAAGGAATAAAATAGATTTAAAAAAGATGGTGTTAAAATTTTTAAAGGAATCAATGGTAGCATATCATATTTAGTAAAACGGAAAATGATAAATGATAATCATGAACGATGTAAACTAGAACAATTAAGCAAAATGTTGTTCTAGTTTACGTCTTAATTGTTCTAGTTTACGTCGTTCACGATTGTCATTTATCATTTTCCGTTTTCCGTTTTGCTGAAATAAGTAAAGAAGAAAATAATATAAGCTTATGAATATTTTTATAACATAAAATAGGTACTGTATTTCCGTTCTTTTTTTCAGTAGTGTTAAATGAAACAGAACGGATAGCAAAACGGAAAATGATAAATGATAATCGTGAACGACGTAAACTAGAACAATTAAGAACATTATTAAAAGCTAATTCATTAGCTGGTAAGCAGGATGAATTTCAAACACGAATTGATCAAGTAACCGCTAATTATTGCAAAATCCTGGATACTCCATTGGAAGTAAGAGTTTTAAATTCAAAAATATTATAATTTCATGCAAATCCTCAGATCGGTGTACTGATATCATTAGTTTCACGCCAGATTTTAATCACTGGTATAGTAGCTTTATCATAATTTTCAGTCAATTAGTATAGGAATATGTTTGTCTAATTTTTTAATGCAATCTTTGATTTTTTTGCATTATCTCTTGAAATTTCTTGATTGAATAAAACAAAATGTTTTCTGTCTTTTTGACTTAATCATGATTATCATTTAATTAATAATTTCGAAAATCTCTCAGGCAATATACAAATATATAAAAGATCAACATAAATTCTTGATTTTTATCATTTATATTTAATCATCAATTCAATAGATAAAATAATATCGAATAATATATTATTTGTTTTGATAATTTTTAATTTATTATTTTTTTCCTAAATTACCTGGATTTCAGTTTTTATCATGCGTTCAAGTCATGTTAAAATATTACGATTTTATTGATTAAATGGTGAAACTTTTTGATATTTAATTATCATTGTATTATTATTATATTCAATATATTTTTTTATTATTTCACTTAATAACTTTTTCAATTTTTAGATTAAATTCAAGTCAGATGTAAAATCAGAACGTTTGTTTGAATTAACTACATTAATTATTCAACAAGTACGACAATTTGCTGAAACAATCGAAATCTATGATGCTGTTTGTTAATTTAATTTATCAGCTACTGATCAATATTAAAGCATAGATTTGTTTGATATTAATTTAATTATCAATTATTGATTAAATTAGTGTTTGAATTATTATTATTTACTTATAATAAGAAATTTCCTTTTTATTTTTCATATATTTTTTAAATTTAGTATTATGTAATAGAAAAATTATTATAAATAAAAATAATTTATATACTAATTAGCAATAAATAATTAAATACTTATTTTTTTCAGTTAAATCATTTGGAACAAGAAGAAATAATTATGAAAAGTTGGCTAGTAGTAAAAATTTTGCAAATTATCCATGAATTCAATCCTACAGAATGTTGTCTAATGTTAGCAAATAATACAACTTATATAACTGCTAGAGGTGATTATTCGGAATTAGATGATACGACAAAAATTTTTGAAAATTTGATAAATTTGGCCAGAAGTTTTAACTACATGCAGTTGGATAATCGACAATTGGCTTTGTTGTCGGCTTTACTCATTTATAATCCTGAGAATGTTAAAAAATGTGTAAGTTAATTTATCTTTTATTATCATGATAGCAATTTTTATTGCTATTATCATTATATTTATCATTATAGATTACCAGAATTAACATTTCGACTAATTACTATGAATCCTTATTTTGATTAATCGATGTTACTCTTCCATAGTTTTGCTAAAGATGCTAAGTGATAATTAAAATAAAATTTGATCAACTTTTTTCCTTTTCTTATCATCACTAGTTGCAAAAGATTAATAAAAAAGAGAAGAATATTTTTCATTGTTAAAACTTTATGGAAGCAAATATTCCAAAGTTTTCGAATTATTGCAATATTTCTATTTCAAATTTTCAAGAATCAATTAATTTAGAAGGAAAAAATTAATAAAATACATGTGGAATTATGGAAATGTTTGCAAAGCATAAGTGAAGTGCATGATGATGATGCGATCGATTTATTACATTGGCCAAATCTTCTTGTTCGAATACCGTATTTGCTTCTTACCGTATCAAATATGCAGGGTTTTTTTCAAGATGAAAATAATATTAACGCAATAGCAAACATTCTTCTTTTTAAGTTCAAGTGAACTAATTTAGAAAGTAAGATAGATAAGACAGAGTTAGAAGTACGGAAGTTAGAAGTTGAAGTCTAATTAATTAAGGCCGAAAGGTGTTTGAAAGAATCTGTCAGCAGACATATTTCAGATCAGGCGTGACACCTAGTATACAAGTTTGAATTCTGGACAAATTTAGTTGATTTGACGGACAGATCGTAGTTGAACAAACATTTAAACGTGTGAGTGCGAATTATTTGCGTTTGGATCCTAACAATCTTCGTTTATTCGATAGATGGTCATGCTTGGGTTAAACATCAATAAAACATAGTGTAAGAATTAGTAGAGTCCGAATACGAGCAAATATATTTAAAGTATGGGCGATCGTTTTGGATAAACGTCTGACGTAAAAATATGAACATAGATGAATTCAGCTGGAAAACGGACGGACGTGCGTGAAAACGTTTAATATGTGAATGTAAAAGATTTAGATCCTCGCAGTCTGAATGGACGGTCATGTTTAAATGAAAAGTTAATTGAAACATATAACATGAAAGTATGGATTAATGGAGTTTGAATATGGATAAATAAAGTAGTTGAAACATGGACAGTCACGTTGGATAAAATGTTTGACGTGAGAATTAACTACTAAACTTTAGACATTCAATTATAGCATGGATGATGATTGCATAAAATTGATAAATTGGATCAGTACAATGACACATAGATAAAGCATTTAATGTAAGAGTAGGAATTATTGTTTCTAAACAAGAATACAGTTAAAGAGTGGTGAGTCACGTTTGGGTAAAATATTTAACGTGAGTGTAAATTATTAGATTATTATTATTAGAAATTATTAGATCGTACATGAGAAAACTTTTGGCGTGAAACAAGGAATAAGTGAATGGTAGCACTTGAGTGAGGCATTTGGCGTAAGTGTGTGAATTATTCGAGTTTAAAAACTACTAGATAAAAACTGATATGAATACATCCTTAAGTGATCAATGTTTGAAGATGAAGATAATTCGGCAGGTAGTAATATCATAGTAATTTAATATTGTGACATGAAGTGAGTGATTAAGAGAAAATTAAGAAAAAGTAAATTCTACAATCCTTTTTTCAAATAATATATACCTATAATTGTTTAAAATATTCTAACAACTATAAAAACCAATTAACAATACAAGCGAACTCAGGTAAGTTAACTTTAATATTTATTGATATTATTTCTGTTTAAGAATTTCGGATTTTTTATCAAGTCAAAAAGGCATTTCAACTTATAATTTTATTCAATTTGAATTTTCAATTGATAATAATTATCACATTATTATAATTTGCAAATATAATAATAGTATAATTTTGTTTTGTTTTTGCAGGTGCAAATCAAAGTAATTTACTCGAGTCAATTCATTTTACCACGTTGGAAATCTTCTTATTTTAATTTTAAAAATTTAATCAATTTTTAAAAATTTTCTTTTTTAATATTTTCAATAAAATGAAAAAAACTTTTTTCATTTTTATTTATGTAAAAATTTTTACCAAAAAGTTTTAATTTATTAAAACAAAATTGCAGTTCGGAAATTCAGTAATAATCGTTTTCAATATGTGCAAGAATTTTATTTAATTTTAATTGTATTTTTTCCATTTCAATTACGCATATCCAATTTTAAAACGTTTTTAATATTTCATTTTTTCAAATTCCTCATCAAAAAGTTTTAATTTATTAAAACAAATTTGTAATTTAGAAATTTAATAAGCAAATTTTTTAATATTTATAACAATTTTATTCAATTTTGATTTCCAACAGACAATAATCTAAGATATGAAAAAAAAAGGGTATTTTAAAAACAAACGTATACTTTGCGATTACTTAATAAATTTTCTTCTTCATGAAAATTTTTAAATATTCGCGTATATTTCATAAATTTACAAACCATAATATTTTATTTCTTTTAAATTATATGTTTCGAATTTTAAAAATTTTTAATATTTTATTCCTTATCGATTATACATTACAAATTTTAGAGCATTTTTCGAACTTTTTGAATAAAATTTTTTTCATATTTCTTTCAGCTGTTTTATTGCAAATTAAACCACTGAATCGATTAAAATTTGTTTAAATCAGTATTAACAAGATGATGAATGCGAATAAGTTTGTTTTGATTTTCATCCTAAAAGACTGTTGTTCTAAAATATAATCAATGTATTAATAATAATGTAATCAAAAATACATTGATCGAAAATTCCAGATCGCACTCTTTGATGATTAGCAATTTAAAGATTAAATTGAAAAAACGAAAGAAAAAGATGTAAGAAAATTTTCAATATTATTCATGTAAAATAGAAAGAAATTTATAGCAACAATAGTGACAACAATACTCATGGAAATTGATATATATATGCCACATACCTGATATTTATACCAGTGAATTTGTCAATTAAAACATTTTTCTAGCAGTTGAATAGCACTATCTTATTGTTCTAGTAATTAATTGGCAACATCTTATTGTTCCAGCAATTAAATGGTAGTTTTTAAAATAAAAAGCATATCAATTAATCATTGTTTATTAATTAAATGATAATTACGAACATTATTTATTATCTCTTTTATGCAAAATTCATCTGGTTTTATTAATGATAAAAGCATAACAAACATGTCAGCCAATTATGATATTTTTAATCCTTTTATGTGAAGTACATCTATTTGATCAATGATGAAAAGTATAAAAAACTTATCAATTAATCGCTATTTATATATCAGTAACGATTGGTCTACTCTTTATCTTTTTTACGTGAGACTTTTCCGTCTTATCATTTCGTGGTATTTCATAATAACGATTATCGTATAAACCGGTTTGTGAATTAATTGATATCTCCTGAGATGATGATAATAGTATATTATTACGACATGCTTGAATAGTTGATCCGGCAAAAAAATTTCGATCGATTCACTATGATTTTCATTTTCATCCGCATCTATCAAACTATATGTCGTCTGCAATGATAGGTAATAGTTGATAAATTAATTATTTGATGATTAACAATTGGTGAATTGATTAAATCATTGATAGGTGAGAACGAATTTATTCCAGCATAAATATTGCTGCAGAAGGTCATATAACCTTGATTTAGTAAAATGCAAAGATTGGAAATTTTTAATAGTGGTTTAATTGAAATTATGTAAAACTTCGCATAATTAAGTTTTGCATAACTTATCGCATCTTATCAGTGAGTTGATCAGCTTGTTAATCATTAAGCAATCAATTCAACAAATTGTTCAATCATTACAAAATTTAAATGATCAAAATTAAATTTCGAATTAGAATGTTAAAATTTGATAATTTATAATTTCAATATTTGCGATAGTTATTAGGAATTAAATCTGATTTTTTCTAATTACATTTCAACCTATAAAGTTCGTTCAATAGGTTTAATCAAACCTGATTTTTTCTCATCATTCGATTAGAACTAATTTGCTTCACGAAGATAGAATGAAACTTGATATATCATTAAAAATATCATTAAAAAATAAAGAACTGAAAATACTCACTTATTTGAAAAATTAATTTCAAATTTAAAATTCAAGTACCGGTGATGTTGAAATTTCATCGTAAATAGTTTGCACAATAGCTTTTAACGTTGTTTGTTCGTTATTACTCTTGTCAATAATAATTTTATGACCATTATCAGCTCGTCCAATGTGTATGATATGCCTGTTTTAAAATATGATGATATGATATATATTAAAAACACAAATAGTTATTTGGAAAAAAAAGTTTAGTTTAGAATATCTTAGAGTACCATGCGATCCGGCTTTCCGAGATTATTAAGAACTGGACTACTAAATGCAGAAATGTTGGTATTAAACTGGATTGATAGTATTTAACCAATGATGTCCGCCAAATTAATAATCATTATATCATTACAGCAAATGAATTTCCGCAAAATAATTTTTTATTATAATTTTATCATCTTCCCATTAAAATTCAAAATACTTGAATTCATTCGGTGCACCAATTTCGAATTTATTCTTATTATGCTTTCTCGGGAATTTTCTCGGTAATTGTCGCAACAATGTTTCATCATCGTTAATTGATTTTTGTAGAAGTGGTGGTGTTATTGTCGCTTTAAAATTTGCAATTATCGCATAATTTATAAATTTTACAAAATAAATAAAAAAACGAAATAAAAATTTATAGGAAAACTACATTTTGATTATTTCATCCTAATTATCAGTCATTTATTTTTGTCAGATTTTAAATTATAAATTAATAATCATTATTTATTCATTCTTTATTATTGTTGACAATGATAATAATAATAATAGTGAACAAGTATTCAATTAAAGTATTCAATTAAAATTAATTATTCGATAGTTTTTCTTCCATCCTTTTTCAATTATAAACAAAAATTGGAGTATTATAAATGCTATAATAATAAATAAATTTGAATGGACCTATTGAATAACTATAAGATTTTAAAAATTAAGAATTAAAATAGTTAATTTTACAGGAAATCTTACGAATGGATAGAACTGGTGTCGGTGTTATTCCTTTCATTAATGACATATTTTTGGATTTTTGTCTTGAATAATGCCCACTTGTTGGGTTACCTGATATGATTGATGCTTTTGATGGAATGATATTTCGTTTCATAAAAGATTGGACTTTCTCAGCTGTCTCAATTAGTTCAGGGAGTTTATAAAATTGAGCTTCATAAATAATTAATTTTAGCTTATATTCATCATTTGGCAACGGATAGCTTTTTCCATGACGTAAATAACCGAGAATTATGGAAAATGTATCGCCATCGCGATCGATAAATAGATGACCATCCTAAAAATCAATATTTAATTTTACTGTGATTAATTATGAACTAATTTATCAATTTATCATAAAATTAATAAGACTTGGAAATTCTTTAAAATTTGAAGATTGGTTGATAATATTTGATTATAAAAGACCGATTGAAAAAGTAAATTTTAGTATAATTCATTTTTCGATCTTTCTTTAGCTTTAAAATTAAGATATTAGATTTTATTCAAAATTAGAAATTGATAAGTTATGTCACTTTAGAATAAATTTCAAAATGAATTTTAGAAATGCTAAAATATTAATGCACATGAAATAGTTACTTAATTAATTTTGAAGCAGTAATTAGTTTTTTCTGGTTTTTTCGCATTAAACTATCTAAATTATTATCATTTGTTTTTCAATTATCAATGTGATATCAAATTTGATTTCGCAAAAACCAAATTACTTACCGAATCCAATAAATGATCCCATTCTGTCGTAAATAATTGTTGAAAATAGGAATCATCGATTGAATTGAGCGTTGTCATTTTGGTTTTAAACAAACGTCCACCAATATTTAAAACAAGGTAACGTTTATCCATTTAACGCTCCAGTCACATCGATCACAAAACTAAGTTTAAACTTGATCAAATCTTTTTGGTTCTCTTTAAAATAAAATGAGAAAATCAAATTTAGAATCATATATATAAAACAGGTTGGAACTATACGCATTATTAAAATGATTAATAGAATTCCAATTCTTTTAAAAATTACTTGCGTATTAATCATTAATCTAATTACCATAAATTATCACAAACATTGCAAAGAAAATTATAAGAGATTCAATAAGTTTAAGATGATGTGCACCATTATTTAGAATTAAAAATGCAAAAAAATTGGTCATAGTTAAAAATTCGAATAAATAAATTTACTGTAACAGTACATTAACTGCAGATGAACTCTAATTACTGTAAACCATCATAAAGAGATAAAGGAAATTGTAAGAAATTTAATAAGTGCAATCCGTAAAATTCTAAACATTGCTGTGTTTATGTGCTGCACAAAATAAAAATTCTAATTCATTAAAAATTACCTAATTTTTAAAAAATTATCGTATCGTAATTCGTTATTGATCTGGTTATCATAATTCATAAATTTTAGTTATTGATCTGGTTATCGTAATTTATAAAAAGATTGAACTAGAAAGATAGAAAAGACTGGTCGTAATCAAAATTTCAAGTAATATAAATGCGAATATTAGGATACTAAAATTGTAAATAAACCATAGATAAATTCTAACTACTGTAAATTATTACAGGGATTATAAAAAAAAACCTACAAGAGATTTAATAGATCAAAGAAAAAACGTAAAATTTCTGAATATGCAAAATCATTTCGAAATAGAAAGGTAGAAAAAAGTTGAAATTTCAAATGAATAAATGCCATAACTTTTGCTCAACTGTTAATGAACTCTAATTACTGTAAATTATTGTGGAGGCGCTAAAGAAAATTATAGGAAGTGCAATAAGTTTAAAATGATGCGTAAAATTTCAGAATTTGCATAATTATTTTAAAATAGAAATGCAGAAAAAATTGGTTATAGCTAAAATTTCAAATGAATAAACTGCAAATATACGATGCGGTAACCGTATAGTAACCGTAGATGAACTTTAATTACTGTAATTCATTATAGAGACTGTAAAGAAAATTATAGGAAATTCATCAAGTTTAAGATAGTGTGTAAAAAAAATCTGCCCAATCATTTCAAACTAGCTAGGAAAATAAAAGAAATTGATTATAGTTGAAATTTGAAATGATATAAATGAAAATGTATGCTTGGGTAAACTTCTCAATCATTATTTAATACTCTCTAATTTAATGTCCTCTTTCAAAAGTAAACATCATCTTAGAGAGTGATTCATTGTTCAAGATAAAAAAATAACAACTTAAGTTAGCATTTTGCAAAGTTCATGAGTTATTGGCTATGTAAATATGATATCATATGGTTTAATGATAATAATTCAAAATTATGTTCAAGATTATGTTTTTTTTTGATGTATTGTAACTGTGACTAACATGTCTCTTGCACATTTTGAATGAAGTGTCGAGAAATTAAAATATATAAGATATCGCAAAAAAATTTACGCAAATAGACGTCAAGTTAATTAGTTGATCAATTAATATCTAATCAGTTGATTAACCAAAAGAAAATTGAATTGTTGAATTTTCCGAGGACAATGAAAGAGTATTTGTTAGTGATGAGATGAAGATTGATAAGAACTGCAGAATATTCTGTTAGAGATTAAGAGAAGATGATATTAACGAAATTCAATTTTTAGGTATTTTTCAAATATTTAATTAGATGGGGATCTCAAAATTTTAAATTTTTGCACATTTTTAATTTCAATTCTCATTTATTTCAATACATCAATTGTTGTCATTATTGATAATATTCAATTGTTATCAATTCTAGTAATATATCTATCAATAATTCAAAATCTTTTCAACTTTATAAAATTTATTTTATTTCTATTCTATGCAAGTTTTCATTTTATGCAGTTTTATTGAATGTAAGAGTTACGAGATTGAAAGAAAAGAGAATGAAGATTAAAGAGGATGAAAAGAGTATTTGCTAGTGATGAGATACAGAGACTGATAAGAACTGGGGAATGAAATAATTAAAAGAAAGATACAAGAAGAATTAATAGAAATTTGGGATGATAATAACGTGAATATTCTGGGATGGTAATAACGTGAATGAAATAATTGAAAGAGGGGATGATTAAACTTTTTGTCATATAGAAATTGATTAGTAAGACGAAATGAACATTTATACGCGAAGAGATACAGAGATTGATAAGAATTGCGAAATGAAATATTGTTAGAGATTAAGAGAAGAAAGCAATTCGCTGATAGTCACGGATAAGGATTTGGTTGAGTAAGAAATGAAAAATGAGAAAGTATTTTTGAGATACGGAGAATGTAGAGGCTAACGTGTTATTGGGAATTGTGAAAATAATTAAGTAGCTGTAAATAAAATTCTTTGTCTGAAAATTGAAGTGGAAAGATAGTTATGAATGAAGAGATACAATATTGATAAGAATTGTAAATGATTAAAGATAAGATTAAGCTTTTTTTATTCTCACTATTACAAATAAATGTATGAAATTACTATTACATTCACTGATTATCATCCTAATTTTATTTCTTATTATGTATATGTAAATGATTCGGAGATATAAGCCTATTGCAACAGTGAATGGATTTCAAACTAACAGAATTGTCATCCGTTTGCTGTTTCGGTGGATATCAGCGAATCTACTCCCATTACAGGTATATTTTTTATTAATATGATTTATTAGTATTTGTTATTGATTTATCATAATCAGGACTTTGATGCGATATTTGCAAGATGAATGCAGGGAAAGTTATCGCTTTGTATTTGGATTTATATTTGAAAACTAACAACAGCAAAATTTATTTTTGCTCATTTACTCAAAATTCCATGGTTTTATAATCATTTCAAAAATTTTTTTTAAATTTAAAGTCAACCAAGAAAAATTCAAAGTCCACATCATCAGATTTTATTGTGAATGTTTTTTTTTAACTTCATCAGACTATTTATCTGGATTCCCTACTAAACACAATGTTTACAGCTACGCGCTGAAATGTACAATGAAATTTGGTATTTACATACCAGATAAGCTTCATACAAATGCAGCACCGGTTTTGATGTACCTTTCAGGTAAGTCGTCATAATAATATATGAAATGTGTATATAATAGTCGCTATTTATAAATCAAACAAAAATAATATTCCTAGGACTTTTTTCCTTTGTAATTGTGAAGATTTTTGTTGCATTAAACTAACTAACTTTATTTGTTCTATTTTGCAAACAGTGCGGTTCTGTTTACAATATATCGGTTACTTTAGAGATATGTTTATTTATAATTTGAATTTTCATTAGAAAATTTAGTCAACTGAAGTTGAAATTAAAAAGAAAGAGATTTAATTGTGGTTAAGGACTATGTTATTTGCAGCTAAGAAGTTCTGAAGTTAAAATCCTCATAATTGCATTAAGAGTTTCGCTTTTATTATGAATAAAGAAGTTATTTCTTCAGGTCTTACATGTACCGAAGCAAATTTTATCGAGAAAAGTGGTTTCCAACGTGTTGCAGCTATGTACAAGATGGTAGTCGTAAATGCAGATACCAGCCCGAGAGATGTTGACATTCCCGGTGATTCTGATTGTTGGGATTTCGGCAAAGGTTTTCCACTGCTTTACTTTTTTCTTTTTGTTTAAAGTTTTTGTTCAACCACCAATAATTCTTGCATTCAGTTGCAGAATTGTTCAACAGTAAACAACAAATTGGTTTTTGTTTTCAGAAATTTCCGATTAAAACAAATCTAATTTTTCTCTTTTATTTTCAAATGTTTTTAAAATGAAAGGATCGAGATTGAACGAAAATTTTTTTTGCTTTTAAGAATTTATATCCAAAAGTAAAAGACATTTCCGGTGATTTTGTTCTTCCTTTTGCTAGGTGCTGGTTTTTACGTGGATGCAACGGAACCAAAGTGGAATAAGCATTATCGAATGTATACATATATCGCAGAAGAATTGCCTAATGTTTTGCGATCGAATTTCACGTTTTTCGAATCGCATCAATGGGGAATAATGGGACATAGTATGGGCGGACATGGCGCAATAGTAATTGGCCTCAGAAATCCAGAAAAATTTTTAAGTATCTCGGCGTTTGCTCCCATATGTAACCCGATGAATTGCAAGTGGGGAATGAAGGTTTGTTATTAATATGAATGATATCTGGTGATGAAATGTTGTCAGCCATGTGCAAATATTTAAGCAAGTAAAAAATTGTATCTTTCCGAAAAAATCAAGGTTCTCTATATTATTTAGACCTACAAAGCGAATGATCATAGATTTGTAGTTTTTTTAGCATTGTGAAGTTTTTGACAATGATGATTATAGGCATTCCTTGGTTATCTCGGTCCATCGAAAGAAAATTGGAAAATTTATGATTCTGTGGAAGTAATCAAAGATTATAACGGAGAATCAAGGAAAATCTTGATTGATCAAGGTACAGCAGATAATTTTTAGCCCAGGAACAGTTATTGCCACAAAAACTGGAAAACATCAATAATGATAAAGTATCCTTTAATTTATCATCCTCACTTTTTATCAATTACTTCTTGTCATTTAAAGAATTTTTTTATGTTCGTTGTAAAACAATATCCTTGAGAATACCCATTAAGTCCATTAGTACAGATACGTATTCGTTCTGTATAAGGAATGATGTAGTTCAAAATGACAATTAAGCTTTGTTTCATATTTCGATATATTATTTTTCTTCTTTTTATCATAAAACACTAATATTTTTTCAGGTCCAAATCGAAATAAGGTATCGAGAAGGCTATGATCATTCTTACTTTTTCATAGCATCATTTATTGAAGAGCATTTTGTATTTCATTACGAAATTCTATCCAGACAAATTGCTGGATTGTAATCATAATCATATGTAGTTAATAGGTTTGCGGAATTCTGTTACTTTATCTGCCTCTTTATTTTCATAGCGAAAGGAGCAATTTTCAAAATTCTATCTTTTCAACTTCTCATGTGATCAGTTTGTCTTCTTATTGTATAACCTATTTTTACAGGGAGAGAACATAAGAATTCTTACTATTTCTTCATTAATTATTATTTAAAATTATTTTCGAATAGATTTGCCAGCAACTTGCATTCCTTAAATATGGTACTGATTAATATAAGTTGAAATATCTCCGTCGCATTGACAAATTTGTTGTCATTATATGGCATTGTTCTATACCAGCTTTTCATTGATGAATTAAAGTACTTATTGATTTGCCCTCGTATATTGATGCAAATTTTAGTATGAAATAAAAAAACGTTAACTGGCTGTTTAATTCTTTCATCCGAACTATTTCATAGCTGATAAAATAGTCATTTGGTTTTGAAAACAGCTGATGATTTTCTGTTTTCATGATCTTGATAATTTTGTAATGAATTAAAAAGTTTTACACATTGTTAACTGAAATAAAACATTTTTTATTGATGCGTAGTATATCATGTATCATTCTTTATAAAATTAGAAAAAGAAAGTCCCCATTAATGATTTTAACAAGAATTTCTGGTTTTCAGTTTGGTGCTAAGGTTTAAATTTACTTGCTTCTATCCGGACAAACAATCAAACTTCGCTTTTTCAAATCTAATTAGCAATTTTGACATCTTTTTCATTATCAAAATGAGTAATATATCACTAGTAACGTTTTATTTGCTAAGGTTCAAAAGATTGCCAATTAGCAACTAATTAATACCACTAGTATAGCTAATCCAGTTGGTGTTAAGTAGTTTCGCTTTCTGAAACCGGTTGAATATTAAGGTTTCTGACGTTCTTATTAGGCTAATCATCAATCCGAAATGCTCGAAACATTACCGATCGATATAGAATTCGTACTGAAATTTTTCCGACCGGAATAATCGTTATTGCATAATGACTGTTCTTTAAAAAACGGGCTGCGTTTATTTGCCGGCTCTTTAAGTTGGATTTTCAGTTGGCTTTTGATGTTTTAAAGTGTTTTTGTGATTTCGGGATGGCATCTTGTGAGGAAGAAGTGCTACGAATTGGCAGAAAATTTGAACGAATGATACAAGGAACTAAGACGGTTAGTGCATAGAGTTATTTTTTCTGCAGAACAAAATAACACTAAATTTTCCGGACTTTCTATGATTGATACTTTTAATGGCAAAAATTTTTCGTAACTACACTCTTCACTTCTATGTATAATCTCATTTTGGGAGGTTTTGTCTAGTGCATGATTTTGACTCAACATCATTTTCATATTCACACGTTATGCCACATTGTTTAGTAAATGTGGAATTTTGATTTAATTTGATAGGTTAATATGTTTCATTCATTCGATTCATCCTATTGAACGTAAATGTAGATATGATATTTATGATCAAAAATGATATGCTAAATTTTAGGTTTAATGAAAAGCTATAGTATGCTAAATAAAGGTCGAAGTAAGAATCGATTTCAATATCACTAGTGTCGTAAGTCGTATCGTTACAAACGTAGTAGTATTTTTATATTTGTCTGTTACTGATAAGTAGGCATATGTAGTTGTGTTATCGATGAAAGTAACACTAGTTGTCGCATTATCGAAAATGGATTGAACTTCATGTTTATCTGTCATTTTTAGATGGATGATGCAATGGAATTGTTAGATGCGTTATCGGTATTGCCTGTAGACATAAATATCCTTACTGTGAGTTCATCTTTACACTGTTTTCTCTTTTGCACTACCAGAAAAAGTTAAACTTTTTTCCCTGAAAATTCATATATTATAAGTGATAGTAATTTTAGAAAACTCGTATCGGTATGACAATCAATGATTTACGAAAGAAAACTAGCGACGAACATATTGCCAAACGAGCCAAGGCTTTGATTAAGGTATCTAATGTTCATTTAAGTTAACTCTTCTGTTTTATGGATAGATTTATTTTTTTAGGAATTATTTTTATTCACTGCAACAAATGCAAGAGTGATACAACATTATTTCAGTATAGCAATATTTACCAGTTCATATTTTTTACATGCTAATTGATATTCTTCATGGAAGTTTGTAAAAGTGATGATTAATGGCGAAAAAGAAATAATATATGCTTCGTATTGAGTTTCGCTATACAAATTTTTAAATTCATCGACACAAAGTTTTGCTTTTTTATTCTTTCTTTGTCTATATGCATCACCAATCAATTAAAAGTGGTCTAAGTTATGGATGATTGGCTTGTACAGTAATATGTGATTAAACAGTATTCATTTTTTTGTTCCCGAAATGCTTTATTTGTGAAAAAGTTGTAAAGAACGATGTTTGTGGATATGTTATTGAAATAAAAATCAAAGTCTCAATTATGCAGCATTTAAGAAGTACATGGTGCTATTTGTTTAATAAATGATTGATCTAAGATGTTACATTTATTACGTAAATAAAAATAAATAACTCAGAATGATATAAGTACAATATATTCAACAACTATTCAGACAACAATAAAAAATTTCTAACTATTCAAAAACATGTTGAATTCCTGTTTGCCACGTGCTGTTTCTTGTTTATTAAATTGGACAGCAGTTTACATTATTTATATCATTAAACAATAATATCCCTTTAAGTGGTTTGATATTTGTTGTTGCATTAGTTTGGTTTTCCTGAAAAAGATTATTCACTTTGTTGTGATATATGTATTACTGTTTTGCTTCTACTTTTTTTCTTATTCGAATTTTGTAATTTCTGTATTAGCTTATTTTTTAGGAATGGAAGGTTTTATTGGCGAATAAAACAAGTAGTAGTAAGGGTGATGCGAAAGATGCGATAACAAAGAGCAGTTCATCCGCATCAGTTTCTTCAACTGCATTCAATGGAAACTCCAAACATTTATCACACTCTTCAGTGCCACAAAAGATTGTTGCTTCCGATGCGTCAAATTCTTCAACGTTCTCAACCACAGCCAAAAAACAGCTACTTCCGGATGAGGTATGCACGTAATTATTTCGAAACTTTATCAAATTACGTATTGGGGAGGTAGGGATTTTTGATGAATCTAATCCTGTCCAAGATAATCTATCAGTACATATTTACCTTGTTAGTTTCTCTACTTTTATTCCTTTTTAATAAGACTTCAAATCAGAATTTTATGGCTAGTTCGTAAATGTTTTCATTATTATCTTTGATCATTTTTGTTTGTTTACCTATACAGGTCAGAAATAAGTGCGCTACGATGATCCTTGATGCTCTGCTTTCAAAAGAATTGCCTAATGGAACTCTTGATCCTGAAGAATTAGCAATTCGAACTGAAAGGAAATTATTTGAGGTAGGAGATTGTTGAATTGTGAATACCAAGTTCAATTCTTTGGTAATAACTGGATCCAAAAGTATAGCACCTGATTTTATGCGTACATGAGAAGAAAAGCTTTTCAAATAGCATTCATTTGCAGCATACTTTAAAAATAAAATATATTTTAAAAATATGACACAATTCTTAAAATATGAATTGATATTTATTGAGATGAATTTAGTCTATAGAAAATGAGATTGCTTTTATCAACTAATATTTAATGGCATCAGGTTGTGATATCCAGAAAATATATACCAAAATTGAGGTTTTCGTTATTTCGAAGCTAAACTAACAAATAAGCATAATCTTTTTTCAGGTGAACCAATCATTTTAGAACTTTAAATAATGATGCAAGAAATGTGGAATATTTTGTAATATCAAACTAATTATCATAATGAAATTGAATGAATTTATAGATTTTTGACTATTTAAGGTCTCCGAATCTTAAAAGTAGGATGCCTGCATTAAGGAAAAAGTAACTGCATGCAATATTTAGGTGCATCGTGGTACTTCTGAGAAATACAAAGCAGCTCTCCGAAGTAGAGTGTTCAATCTCCGTGATAAAAAGAATCTGGCCCTTCGTGAAAATTTATTGATTGGTGCTGTAACTCCTGAAAAGTATTTGTTGATTTCTGCATTATCATTTATTCTATAATTAATAACAGAATGCTTTTTAAAAAAGAATTTGATCGCTAGGCTACTATTATTAATGAACTGGAACAGGAAAAATTAGGAAAAGAGAAGACGCAGAAAAGATGAAGTTCGTATTCATGACATGAAAGAATCTGAAAAGTTTGGAACTGTATCAGTTCAAAAAAGCTGACGTATATGAAAATAAAATTTTTTAAAATGAGATTTGATACAGGTTTATTTTGTTTTTAGTTCAGTTCAGTTTAATTCCAGTTCATTTAATGATTCACTTAAGTTAAAATGAAATAGAAATCCTTGTAGCTAGATGAAATTTTTATTTTGAAATTTCCACCTTACATTACTTTTGAAACTGGGAATTTTAGGTCTAAGGAAAAGAGTTACAAAAGTTTTTTCCAGCGTTCTGTTGTATCTGTGCAATTCGTAAAATGGCAATTTAAACTGACAGATTTCTTTTTGCTGCAAATAATAGAAGTTGCTTTTATATGGTCACTATTATCGAAAGAAAAAGAGCATTGAAACTTGACTGTATTTCGAAAATATATCAGATGTTATTGCACAGCAATGTTACAATTTAAAAAAGTATTTCTAGAAGGTGTAATAATTTGTAAAACATCCAAGAATATGAGCGGTTAAATTTGTTTTGCGTATATTTGTTCCAACATCTGTACATCAAATGACGAGACTGTTATGAGAGTCTCAAATGACGGGACTGTTATAAGAGTTATAGTCTATTTCTGTTTTAGTCTTGTATCTTTTCTAAAACTTGTTTCATATTTTCGTACTTCTTTAGAAGAAACATTTTTAAAAATTAAAATTAATTTTTTCTTGTTTCTTCCTTCTCTTTGCCTTTTTTGTATTATTTGTCAAACTTTTCAGGTATTTTAGTGTTAACTAGCAGCTTCCGCATTTTACTAGTTTTTTAATTGCAGATTTGCAGTAATGACAGCTGATGAAATGGCATCAGATGAAATGAAAGCGCAGCGAGAAAAATTTACCAAACAGGTTTGAATAATTGAAGTAGTTTTCAAAATTTTTTCAAATATTATGATAACGAATGTTCACCGTAATCTATTGGAGTGCTATGTTTTATCTGAGTAGAATGAGAAAAGAAAACGAAATTATTATTTCCAATCGATTTGTCAGAATTGATTTGTCTGCTGATATCAGTAATTTCTTCATGGAACTTTTCTGTTTGTTCTTTCGATTTATTATGGCGGCAAAGAATATTATACCGACTAACTCGAAAATTGAATGATATTCCTTAAATCAATTACTCATGAGTAGTATTACCTATTGCAAATTGCCGAAACTTCAACAAGAAATTAAAATTGCAATTATCTATTGATAAAAAAGCAATTTCTCAGGCAATTGAAGAGTATCAAATGGCAGTGCAAGAGGGAACTCCATCTGATATGTTTAAATGTGGTAAATGTGGTAAGAAAAATTGTACCTATACACAAGTACAGACGCGAAGTGCAGATGAACCTATGACTACATTCGTTTTTTGCCGCGAATGCGGTAATAGGTGGAAATTTTGCTAAGTTACAATAATGGAAAATGCTATAAACTATGCGTTGATAACTTGATTATAACTTTGTATAGGGATTTTTTCAACACTTTGCTTACTATTGAAGCATAGTTTTGATATAGTGCTTTAGATATAACCTCTGATGCAGAATAATGAGATGTAAGACTGTTAGTAATTTTAGTTGTGATCCTTACATAACTGACATTGGTTATGGTCATTATAGGAAATATTGGCTCTACATTCAGTGATTTTTTAGACTTCGAAATCTTTTTAGATGTCACTACGCAAGTGGTACTCCACTATGTTGAAATGCATGGATTTCCATTATCACTAATTTGACTGTTTAGGATTATTTCCGGAATATCGTATTTCCAAGTATTAGAGTTTATTGCAATCATCGATATATTGTTATTTATTTTTGCTGTAATCCATTTTTGTTCATTTCGCACTAATCCATCTATGATTCGCTGATAAATTTGGATAAGTTGTATTCATAATCGTTGCTGACTTTTTTTTCATGTTTTTGTGTTTTAGAATCATATTTCTAGAGATTTTTCATTGTCTGTCTAAAAAATACATGATTCAGTTATTTTGTAGATGTTGAGGTTTATTTAGCCAAAATTTAACTGAGCAAAAATAATATCGGTCTGGACATTAATAATGTTGCATTCATTTGGATATTATCATTTTCTTGCAATAATAGATTTCTTTTTGTTCAGATAATAGAAATACTGCTTTATAGATAGTAGGAATCATTTTTATTTGTTCAAATAATAATAATAAGAGGGCAGAACTTTCAATCTTTTATTGTTATGTCTAGTTATGTTCTTGGTATTTTGTAGGTAATGTATCGTTGCATTATACTATATCAATTCAATATTCATTGCAAAGTTATTTTCACGTTATGAATTGTTTTCTTTTAAGTAATAATCATACTTTCAATGTTCCTGTTGCTGAAACATTACTCTTGGACATTTTCTGTTTGCAAATTCAGTTTAGAGTCTTGATACGGTGAAAATGCTATAATGTTTACAGCCTGTTCAAAATATTCTCATTACTTATTCCTGATTGAAAATGATTTTATCGTAACCGTTTTAAAATATACCGAGAAATTTGTCTTCTTTAAGCAATTTTCTATCACCACATAAATAATCAGAAAGAATTGAGAAATAGCGATATTGGAAAATATGTGTATCACTTATCTTCAAAAATTATCATAAATTGTTATTTTGAAAACTAATGCAAAATAAAACTTATGATTTTTCCCACATTTCTTTTCATATAGCCAATTTATTTAACGCCTTAGCAATAAAATATTAATCATAGTTCGTGTTAATTATTGTCTATTTACAATTCCGAAATATTACAATATAGTATAGCTACACTAATTCATCGTTCAATGCAAGGAAATATTTCACTTTGATGAATAAATGAGAGAAAAAATATGGACGAAAAAAGTTTTAAAGAATAAATCAAAATTGATCCAGTTGATAAGTTAAGCGTATCAGAATCCAATAAAGAGTCAAAAGAGATTTTTCTAAGTTAATATGTCCAAGTAGAGAGTTTCTTCTTTGTATATACATATGTAATAATAGTTAGTGGAAAAAATAACATATGATTTTCTTGTGATAGCAAAACTACAAATGGGTTAAAATTTGGTCCATTTAATTTAATAAATGAAACCTACAAATTAGATAGAGAGGGAAAATTATTAATCGATAAGGGGAAATAGGTTTTCAAAAAAAAAAACGTAGTATCTTATCAAAACCGATGGATAAAATATAATTTTTCAAGACAATATTCTTTACGTCAGTAACATTAATTGATAATTAGTAATTAATATTTCCAATAATAGTTTATTATTACTAAGCTCATTGATGGCCTGCCCGCGGAATGCTAATTGTAAGCATTTCTTACTTTCCATTAATAGGCTTATTTTCACTATGTTATTATCATTTAATAACTTTTACAAAAATTATGCTCTTTCTCCTTTCCTTTCTTACAATCAATGTTATTGCTTTTGATGATCTTTTTTATTTTAGAAAAAGTTGAAAATTTTCTGAAGTTTCATTTTTAATCATTAATTTTTACTTGCTAATTATTCGTCTGATATTATTAAATGTCATCATTTAATAATTTTTGCAAAATCTTTTTTACATTAATTAAATTTGTCTAAGGATTCGAGACAAACTATTTATATAAGTAAAACATTATTTTGTTGTTTTTTCATTTATATTTTTTCTATTGTATTTGATTCAATAGTAACATAAGAGCCTGATTTTACCCCAAGCCTTAAGCATAAAGTTGAACTCAATGTGTACTTTGTATTCATCATTTGGGATCCAAAATATTTATCATTTATCTGACGAAATGCTATTATATTTCATGAATAAATATAACAGCAATATTCTAAACTAACATTGATGATGACAGCATTAATAAGTAATAATTCATATTAAAATTTCACGTAATTTAAATTTAGCATTTCTTTATTATTTCTTTTTAATCATCGAAAAGATAAAAATTTCGTACCTAAAAATATTAAATGGAAAAGAAAATATATTTGAAAGTAAATAATCCATTTTATAAAAAAAATACTTATTTCAACTAATGTAATTACTTCTAAAAGGAAAAAAATCGTCGTTCCCTTAGTTTTTTAGACTTTTAAATGGATAATTTTGTTTCTTCATATTTCTTCTTCAATACAATAATTATAATTGAAATAAAAATTTAAGTTAATTTAAATCGAAAAGAAATTAGCTACAATTCAATTAATTTCATAAATTTTAAAAAGAAAAAAGTAGAAAAAATTGTAATCAGTAATGCTTACATTTGTTGTGATGATAAATTAAAAAATTTCTCTTTCTTCCTTTTCTTTTTAATAAATTTCATAAATGACAAAGTTTCTTTTTAAATGAATTTTAAAATAAATTAAATGTTTATGGAAACCAAGAAGTATTTTGTTCCAGTCAAGCGAGAAGATTGAAAACTAGTTTTTATTCATCAAAATTTAATTATTCGTTTTTCTTCTTTGTTTCTCTTTCTTTATCTTTCTCTTAATACTCTTTTTGTAATTTGACAATATTTATATACATTGTGTTAAGCATATATATATATATATATATAAAGTGACAGTAATTTTTAGCAATAATTTTCTCATTGTTATACCAATATTCTTTCATTATTTTATCTCCTCTTTTACACCAGATATTTATCGGGAAGGCAAGTGAAAGAGAAATGAATAAGGGAAAAATGAAAATGATAACATAATGATCATTTGTTCTAATCATTGATAATAACCTGAATTGATCATCTTCTCTTCGTTTATTCTTTCGTCTAAAGTGTCTATCAAACATAACCTCTCGTTTTCAATTTCTGAAATTCATGTATTTGTTCTCATTAACTAATCTTCATTTCCAAATTTTACTTTTCAATTATTGCAGTTTTTAGGTTTAAATGTTTCCGATACTTTCTCTTCCCCTATCCTTTAAAATAATTCGAAAGAAATTTCATTTGCGCTAAAATTTTGATATCTATTGCAAATATGATAAGCTTTTACTCCATAATCGGTCAATCAACGCCATATAACGGCATTGTCCATTTACTTCATGTAGTTATCATATTCGAAGTAATAAGATAATCATAGACCAAATATAATCATATATATTGATGAGAAAATGCCAAATATTAATAGCAATCATTGATTTGCTTCTATTTAATTTTAAATTTTAATTTAAATTATAAAAGATTTACAATATTTAGAAGAAAAAGGAGAATTGGGGAGAAAATAATAATTTAATGAATATAACAAGAAATTTGACAAATGCTAAAATTTATAATTTTAACATTTTGATTTGAGAATTTAAATCAAAAATTTTACAAGATAATCATTTAGTACATTCAGTAACATATACTTCTTAATTAAATAACATTTATTCATTTTTATTAAGTAATACCGTATTCTTTTATCAAATTCTTTTCCTACCGTAGTCACATCTTATTCATATTGTTCATAGTTTGTTCATTAATTTGGAAAGATAAAATATTCTATTTTCCAAAAGAAAAATTAGTCTTTTTCTCTCTTTGGTTATTTTTGATCATTCGATTTTCGATAGAAATATAAAAGTAATGTAAATGAGATTGTAAATTTAAATTAATAGAAAATGGTTGTTTTAAAAAATTTTTGTTTTATAATAAGTTGTTATATTCATTCATTTTATCGAAAACTGAATCTTTGAAGAAATCATTTTTGCATATTTGAAATTTCGAATTTATAATGAAATATGATTACGATAACAATGATATCAGATAAATTTTATTAGTTAACATATAATCACAAAAATTAAAAATTCGAAAACATCAATAATATTTACATCCATTATAAATATATCCAATCATAATTTCTAAAGCATAAAATTTTTGATAATAATAGTTTTAGGGATTCTATATATCAGAATAATCGGTTTTGATGGCTAGATCAATTTCATTAATTCGTATTATCTGTGAAGATAATATACAATTTCCAATTAAAACTTTAGACCATGCAACCAATTATCCGAAAACAATCAATTACTGGGATTCTTTGTTATTATTCTGATATCAACAAAAACCGGAATTTAAATAATATAGAAGTTTCTGGAATAATCTAATAAACAAATAGCATAATATCCGATTTGGATAATGAGTGAGAACTGAGGCAATTTAGTTTCAAAAATCAAATCGATCAATAGAAATATTTTCAGAAAAAAGAGCTGTTCACGGACTATAAATAGTAATCAATTTAGTTGTTCATAAATGATAGTTAGTAAATTTAAATTTTTAATAAAATGATTGGGATAAAAAGTTTTTAACAATTTCTCAATAGATGCGGTAACTAATTCCCAGTTTTTTTGTTTGTAATATATTATTGTGCTGATTATTTTTGCTTATTTATTCATACATAATATTTATTTATCACATCGCTATGCTTAATTTATAATTGATTTTTGAATTTTCAAGTTGCTAATATTTCGATTTGATTTATCGGCAGCAAAACTAAAGCAACTGAGACTAAAAAGCATTGAAGAGAGGAAAATAAAAATAAATATAGGAATATTAGATTTACTTGAAATAAAAATGGTAATAGTTCAAATAGAAAATAATGCATTAAAGCTTGAAGAAGGATTATTAGTTATTGGTATTAAAAAAATAAAATGGATAATTCTTTCAAGTCCAATTTTATAAAGCAATCAGAAATGATAACATCTTGGATGATCAATATGAAAATAATTCCGGAGAAGAGAGAAAATAGGATTATTATTGTTATTTATAATATTACAACAAATATTGCGAAATGGTTTGTTATTCGAAAAGTGATCAGATATAAATCATCAGAAAGCGATATGTTGACTGAAATAGTAACTGGAGATACAAGTAACTAGGGCAGTAATCAGAGTTGTAGATCATGAAAAAATCGTTGCCAGCTATAATAGTAATCAGAATTAAGTTACGATATCCTAATGCTTTTTATTGAACCAGTTAGGATGGTAATCAAAATTGCATGTCATAAGAAAAAGATACAGTAATTGAAACAGTAATCGGAGCTATGAATCATGAGAAACGGTATGGTAATTGAAACAGTAAAATATAGGACAAGAGGAAGCGGTATGCAAGTGCTACGTCAACCAAAGTATTGCCGATTATGAAAGTAATCAGTTAATAGAGATCAAGTTTGTAGAAAAATTACGAATGTTACTTGGTTTAATGGATGATATATAGAATGGATTAATAAAATTAGTAATGGAATTAAAAGTTTATTAAATTTATGTAAAAATTTGAGGAACTAGAATAATTATTATTCAAACGTCTATGACAAATTTAATTTTGAAAAAGAAATATTATAATGAAAATTATTATTGCCAGTAGTACTTGAAATAAAGGATTGAAAGGAGAATAAGTATATTTATAAAATTTAAAGATGAATAGTTTAGATAAATTGAGATATATGAATTGATTAATTTTAATATAATGAAGGAAAAAATAGACTATAAAATAATATATATAATGAAATAAATAGAAATTATAAAATGGATTAAAAATCTAATATTAAGTATTATTATAATTTAAAGGAAACTGCAATCATTCGAATGGATGTCATTAAAAATGGAAGCATATGATTGGAAGAAGAATATTAAACGATTCAATTAAAGTCACGAAAAAATAATCATTGAATTGATATGAAATGATGGAGATAACGATGGTAAGTGAAAATTTAGACATAAAAATATTTTAAATCATATGAGGCAATTAAATGAATTATATAATGTAAAAATGTCAACCAAAATAAAAATTTCAATATGAAAAATTTTAAAGTTGAATTATTATCAAGACCGTAATATATTTTGAAAAGAAAATAAGCCGCTGAATAGGCCACCGATGTTTAAAATCCCAAATTTATTTTGAGAAACTTTTGGATTCAAATTTTTAACTGAATTAAAATTAAAATAATAAGACAGAAATAAAACATAAAATAAAGCTTTGCTAGAAATTATTTGAAATTTACGTAATAAATAGATAAAAATTTTAAATATTTCCGAATGATATAAACAAAAATTATAAATTTTATTTTCATGTTTACCTATCCAATTAATGAGTTAACAAAATGGGCATAATGTTAAGCTATCAAATACGATATAAGCAAATAATAAAAACATTTATGGCATTGAAAATTGTGAAACAAAGATATAGTTTCATATAAATATACATATAAGTGTATATATATATATATATATATATATTTGAATTTATACGATGCAAAATTTTTGGAAATATTTAAAAATACCAGAAGATTTCTTCATGTAGGTTTCGAAATATTGATATAAAAGAATTTCCAATAATGAATTTAAAATTATGTGTATTATGTATAAAAGATTTTAGAATTAAAATTTCAGTAATTCTAAAAATACTGTATTTAGTTAGATGAAGTATTGTAATTAGTAAAAGAAATGCTACAGATCATAATAAAAATGAAAAAAATACTATAGATAGTTATCAGAGCATAATCAACAATTACTGTTACAAATGTTCGATTCATGAATAATGGATCGGACATTTTGAAAATGCTGATAAACTTATGATAACAAAAATTATGCAATAAATATTTAAGATTTTTATTTAAGCTGATTAATTAAAATTCTTCACTTCTTAATTAGCTGTTGTACTGATTAGAAAGTATAAAGATTAGATTTTGTACTTATTAAAGACTATTGATAGCTTTTTGCTTTTTTTATTTTTTAAAATCTCAAACTATTAAAATTAAATGATGAAATATTATCTATTCCAATAATATTTATTAAATTATAGTTAAAACTGAATTAGCTGAATAGATAGTAAATTGTTTTACCACAGTATTATTTGTACTTGTTTTGATATTTTTATCACAATAATAATAATAATAATAATAATAATAATAATAGAATTATTTTCCTTTTATATAATCTATGAATTTATCTATTAAAAATGACGACGTTGATAATAAGAATGATAATATTAACTTTTGTTTACATAATCATCAATTAAAATAGTAATAACAATAAAAATGATAATTAATAACAGCGTAGTATTTTTTAATAGTAATAAGAACAATAATAATAATAAACAAATAAATGATAAAAATAATAGCAATGATAACAATACTATCCTTTGCTTGAATAATTATTCAAAAGATTCATCTATCAAGAATAATAACAATATATTATGATAATGGTAATAATAATGATAATAATAATAATAATAATAATATATAATAGCAATGTTCTTTTTCCCATATATTATATTTGTTAAAATAATGATGATAGTAATAATAAATATACAATCAAATAATTCTATCTTTTTATAGAAAATTATAAAATTATTATGTAATACTTATTAACAATTCACTCAATGAGTTATTTTAAATAATTTAAAAAAGAAAAGAAAAAGAAATTTAAAAAGTTGCCAAAAATATAAAAAATATTTTATAATATAAATATGACGAAATAATCAATGAATTTTGTACAACAAAAATATATAATATTATTTCTCAAATAAATGAATAATCATTTATCTTAAATCTCAGTACAACAATCCTTATTTCTCTCTATATATCTTTCATTCCGCTAATAAAGCTTGTATGCATTATTTAAGATGTTTCAAACATCCATGTTCGTTGTTTGAAATATTAGCAACTACTAAATGTTATGCGTATTGTTTGAAATATTTTAAAATCTGAAATATTTCTTGTCCTATTTCTGATAATTAATCTTTCGATTAAATAATTAATATTGTAATTTATCGTCCAATATCAACATCGAGAATCATTCATATGAAAAGAAACTTCTCGGTTAGGACAACTTCATTTTTCATTCATTCATTTTGCTTTGCTTTAAGCAGTACTCGACAGAATTGTTTATCAATTCAACTTTCAAAATCTTATCAGGCTTATCAATTTGAAATCCTAATAATCCTCAAATAATTTTGGCCTTAAACAAAAAAAATTACAAATGATTGATGGTCTACTAACATAAACTGTTTTGTAGATTATAATTGTGGAGAATAAAGTTCATTAAATCAAAAGAATTCGTTAAACAACAAAAAAGGAAATCATATTATTTCATTGTCATCTTTCTGTTCCATTTTGGAAAAGTTTCGAAGAGTTGATAGTTTCTGTAAAATAAATTAATTTTTTATTAATTCTTTTAAAATGAATAATTTTACTGAATTTTTAAAATTTATAATTAACTATTATGATGCAATATTTACAATGTTTATATTAAATTTTATGAATAAATTTAAAATTAATCGTTATCTTTCAAACTGATTCATAAATAATTTTAATAATTAAAAATTATTATAAAAATCATTTTTATATTTATGGCATTGTTATTGTTTTAAATATAATATCGAATATGTATCGAAAAAAATTTCTTATATCTCGAAAGTTTACAATTTTAGTTCCAAAATTTCCAGCTACTTTTCCTACTATTTGTTGACTGCTTTGGCTTAAAAGCAAAATATTTGGATGGTGATGTTCATTTACAACCGATAACATCAAGCACTGATCAAATAAAACGAATTCAATCGCGAAAATCTGATCAATTGAAGTAAGTTTTTCATTTTATTAATTTCACTTTTGATAATATGATAAAACCACAATTAAAATTTAAGAAATTTCCTTTTTTTCACTTTTTCGAAATTTTCATTGTTTCAAAGATGGAATTTAAAATTTAACTTTGCATTAAAAAGTGAAATCATAAAGAACAAAGATAGACGAATGAGGAATAATGAGAAAAGAGGCAAAAGATAATATTTGAAATTAAAATCCAATATCAATTGAATCGGTTTTTGAATAAATTCATGAAATATATTTCACTGTTTTTCCTTTTCTCTCGACTTCTTTAATTTTTTTCGCAATTACCCATTCTTCAAATATACTTTCTTATTCCTTTCTTTTTGCTTTTAAAACTTAATTTATTATTATTTTGAAAAATACTGCATTTTTGATTTATTTTTTGATTTGAAAAAATTTTTATCCATTTTATAAATTGCATTTGAGTTGTTAATATAATATAATTAATTCAAATAATTGAATAGATGAAAAAATGATTCATTTAAGCCTAAAAAAATAATGCATAATTTACTTTTATTTAAGAATGGTATTTAAATAATAAGAAATTAAAATAAAAGAAATAGGATTTCGAACGGAGAAATTAAAGAAATTAGAAATGTACTCTCAATATAATAAAAAGAAATTATCCAAAAATTGTTATCGAAATTAAATGATTAGAATAAAATTAAAAAAATACATATGAATAATATAAATAACATGAAAAAATTACAATAAGTGCTGAACGATTTTAATCAATTTAGCTTTATTTAAAGTTTTTCAACTCGAGGAAATTTAAGGAGTAATTTCATTAAAAAAGTTTTCGTTTAAGAAGTAATTAATAGACAATTGAATTAACACATTCATCAACTAGTGTACTTTTTTTATCGAAATTTCATTTCGAAAATTAAGCCAATTAAAGAAAAAAAACTCAATAGGTAATTTTTTAACTTCACAAGTATATTCTACTTTACAGAAATGTTGATGATATTAATCCACTTTTATTAAATGGTACACGTGGTTCACCCGGTCTAGAATTTCGCATTAATCCAAAAGGCTTCTCATATGCCAGTCTTCTTGCTGGTCCAATTATCAATGATGAAATTAGACGTCTTCAAATACCATCATCAAAAAAATGTTTTCAAGAAGTAACTGACTCCTTAACATACTTCAAATTTTTAAATTTGTTTTCGAATTAAAAAAATTTCATTCGGAAAATGATAATTAATAGTAAAATAATTTGATAAAATAATAACAAATATTTAAAAAAAAATTTTATTTCAGCTTAACGGTTGCATTAGAATTTCGAATTTGGCCATTTCAAGATACAGATGCCCACAATTGATATCACTTCATCCTGCACCACCCAATCGTCTCATTCTCGCCATTCGAAATCTCGATTTTGAGTAAGTATTGTAAAGGTAATCTATGTTATTTTAAAACATTTGTGGTTGTCATGCAAAATTTTAATATTTTATTTTTTTAGCTCTTTTCTGCAATTTAAAAATATTAAATTAAATTTGAAAAATAATAATATTTTGAAATTAGCATCGAAAGAATCATAATAATAATTATTGGCTGTTAAAAAGTGTGAAAGTATACAAAATCAGCGTGATTTAAGTAACTTCTATGGAAAATGGAATCATTCGATTAATTGTTATATTCAGAACATCGAGATTTCAGAATAGAAGGAAATCTTGAAGGAGAAATTGGTGCAGTATTTCCTATTACACTCAATAACACAATATTTACTCGTTTCTATCAGGTTAAAATAAGTTATTATATTGATCATAAATTTTAACTATCAATAATTTTTCAAATATTTTTAAATTGACACTTATAAAGAAATTGTAAAATGATTTCTTCCTTTGATCAATCGTGATAATTTCAGTTTTCAGAGTATATACTGTTTATATCTCTCAGGATCTTGGCCATCCATCGAATAAAAACTGGGCTCCTACGATATATTGCCAGTTTTCTCTATGTTACCTTTGATTGGTTATATTTATAATGAAATTAAAGATAAGAATAATTATAGACTTCTTCAACAATTCAATTAACTGTTCATCGTACATTAAACGGATCATCATATGTTCGTATCATTCGATGTTATACATCTATCGGTTTTACCGATGTTTTGTTCAAAAATGATAGTCTTTTGGGAATGTTTTCAACTCTAATTTTCAGGTAAGTTGATAGATTTATTTATAAAAACAATATTTAAAATATTCAAATATGATTCCTTAATTAATTACGGCAATTAAGTATTGTGTAAAAATAACGATTTCTTATCATATTTTTTAAACAGATTCATGCAATAATTTTTAAAATTGAATATGATATATGTAATAATAGTAATAATAATATGTTACTCAGGTCAAGCTGAGATTTGAATTTATACATGCTTATTTTGAAATATAATCATTAATTAGACTAGAACTGAAGAGAAAATTAATATTTTAATCATTAAATATTTGATTTAATTATATTACTAATTTACTTAATCAATAGTTATCATATCTTTGGTAATAATTATTGTCATTTTTGCGTTAAACTCGATATGTTCGATTTTTGTTTGCACTAAATATTCGAAGTTGAAATAATTTCAAAATACAGCTGTGTGTGTGTATGTGTGTGTACATCTTTTATTTAAAAAGTTGAGGAAAATTTATTGGATAAGGAAATATATCACTTCTTTACTATCTATTTAATTAGACGAATTTATCCTCAAACAAACAAACAAATTTTTAAATGAAATTATGGATGGTATCGAATAATTTACACAAAGATGGATTAAAATTTTTTTTTCAAAACGAAATTTTTTATTAGTATTGAATGAATGAATTATTAATTTATTGGACAAATTTTTTTTCATAAGATTAAGAATGTATTTTTTTTAAATATTATAATGAAATTATATCATAATAAGTTACTTAATTATCGTTATTATAGAGTATTGTGGAACAACAAATTCGAAAACAATTACCATCAAGATTTTGTAAAATAATACGGAATATTGTTGAAGAAAAGATAAATGTACCACTTCGTACCATATCAAAATCAATTCCGCTTAACAAATGCATCGTTGTTTTCAAATTGGATGATTTAATTGATGATGTAAATTTTATTATATATTAATTTAATTTATTTTATAAGTAAATTGGTACTGCGAAAAATATAGATATCATTAAAAAGGAAGGGATATAGCAAAAAAAGAAGAAAAATGACAACATCAAAGTTCATTCTTTGAAAAATTCGAAATTATCAAACAATTGCTGATCTTTCGTTTTAATAACAAGTTTTAAAATTTTTTTTATCGTATTCGGCATTAGTGATATGTTTATCTGATATGATAATACATAATATCGAAAAACATAAAATATTGTAAATGAGAAATAATAAATATAATTTACAAGATGTACTCTTATTAATACTAATGATAATAATGAAAACAATAATTATATAAAACTGATAATAAAATGGTTAGTTTAATTAAAATAAATTTTTGCTACAGTATTAAGCCAACTATTTTAAAATTCAAAATTGAAATCATTAAGGAATGAAAACTATATATATATATATATTAACTCTCTCAACTATAAATATATATGTTGATAAAAAAATATCAGGAATATTCCATAGAGTAATGAACAAACTTGAAAAAATTGTTCTCAAAATTGAATAATTAATTAGCAAATGCAATAAAAGATAGAAATAATTGATAAAAATTTGAAAAGTTCAATCAAAAAAATTGATAAATTTATAAAATAATTAAAAACTTACCGAACAAAACTATTAATCAATTAATCATTGATAACAAATCAAATAAATGATTTAATTAGTGTTATATTTTCAGAATATGCATGAAACAAATGATAATTCATCGATGCGTCAGCTATCATCAACATCACATACCAAAATGTTGCAACATGTTAACTTATCATCAATTTCATCTATGTCAGATACAGACATACGTGAAATGGAAACGTCAAATTTAGATTCTTGTATTCATTGTGATCCAAATAATAGATTGATTTCTCTTCAAAATGTCAGCGATTTGAACAGTTACTTTGATGTGGTAGGTTGTTGAAAAAACTGTTTTAAAAAATAAACGAGCATAATTTATTATATTTCTCTAAACTTTCTTGTTCAACATTTTTGAAAAAAATTTAGGAGGAATTCAATGAATAATTGAGGAAAAATTGAAATTTCGTTTTATATAATATTTTTTTCATTACTGAATGAAAAATGATTGTAAAATAATATTTATTTAAATTTTATAAAAAATATTAATTTTTGATTCGATTAGTATTATTTTATGCATAATTTCTTCTATTACAAAATTATAATGTTTTTTTAAATGACATTTATCCAAATTTTACCAAGAATTAATTTTATTGAATTAAAATTATTAAGCATTTAGTTTCAGATTTTATCCGACATGAGACTAAATATGCATTTAATGAAGGTATCTGCAACACCTGATCGTTTTCAAGTTGGATTTCTAGCAGCATTTGGTACCGAGGAAATAGACAAAATACCATTTTATCCGTTTCCAATGAATTTTCCACAACATTTTGCCGATAAAAGTAATGAACGAATGTTGGATATATTAATTGGCGATTACACAGCTAATTCGCTTCTATATTATTTTCATAAGTTATTATTTGTTAAATTTAATAATTACTTAATTTTTTTAATACTTGGATTTATTGAAAATTTTTTTAATATTAATAAAAATTTATTATCATGTTTGGTATTGGTCCTGAAACGCCTAAAATAGGTGGATTATTAAAGAGAAAATGCAGATATATATATTGATGAAAATTAATTTTAAAATGTTAATTATCATTTTTTAAATCTATAAAAATAATTATATTAATTAAAAATGATAAATTTATTAATGAAAAAAAAGAATGTAGGATAAAAGTGAAAATTAATTTTAGACGCGGAATTATCATGTTTCGTATTGGTCCTGAAACGCCTAAAATAGGTGAATTATTAAAAACGACGTGTGGTGAAGATTACGATGGATTTGATGATTTCGATATCAATGCAATTCTTTCGCTTTTTTTTTTCATTTAAATTTAATTCAATTAAAATTCATAAATCAATTGAAATTTATGCTAAAAATGTTGCATATTTATTTTGTCAATATAAGTGCATATATTTACTATCCGCTTAAATGAAATATTGGATATTTGAATTTTATGAAATAATATTTAATGGTATAAAATTAATTATATTATTATAAATTATATGATACTTACTTCCAATCGAAAATAAAGTCTAAAAAGCAAATTATTATTTCCTCTCTCGTTTTCATGCTATTCTTTCAATAAAATTCTAATAAAATATTGAATATTTTAATTTTCTTTTGCTTTCAGGATGATGAAGATTTTGATGATAGTGGAAAAAATTCAACAGCAGCATTTTTGAAATTTACGAAACGTCGAAGAAAGCGAAACACTGTTAATGATAATATAAATATTAATGATGATAGTGATAATAATGGTGGTAAAAAAGAGGACAATCTTTTTAGTGATTTAGGAATATGCATAGGGATATTATGCCTGCTATTCGAGAAAAATATCCGAAAAATTTATAAATATAAAAATTCACACCAGTTATGCACCGTCAATAATATTATTGGCTAAAAATAACGGTTAGCTAATATATTGCTTTATCAGTTACGGGAAGCTTAGAATCAATACGTCGGGAAAAATATTCAGTAAAACGGAATAACACAAAATTTAGTTCAAAATTTTCATGCAGAAAAGTTAAATAATACAAAGATGAATGATTCTTTATTTCTCATATAAAATGATTAAGAATCAATTATCATTTATGTTTTATCACAAATGATACATTGAATTCACGAAACGATGAAACCGCAAAATTTTTTTGCTTTCTAAAAGAAAAAATCCTTATATTATTTTTTAAAGAATAACCTTTTGATTCCAATTAATTTATTCAAGAGAAAGGTGGTATTCTCGATCGTTTATACGTTTCGTTTCTCTTATTATTTTTTCGGCTTTACTTCTCCTGCTCGAATATCAATAATATTGAATTGATATATTATTGATTTTTGTTACAGGTACAGCAAGAGTGAATTTACAACTTGAAGCTGTATTCTATGTTGAAGATAGTAATGATAAAATTGGTACGATGATAATCAGTACCATAATTAATGGAAATATTCGAATATCAGGTAAACGAATTGGTGTTATCATCAAAATTCAGTCGCTGAAATTTATCGATAAGGAGCGAACTTTTGGATTATCATCGGATGCATTAGATAATTTAGCTCATTTAGCCAAAGACTTCATTTCGCAGGTCAGTTTCATTTGCATTATTTCACATCAATATATATAATGTTATAAAACTAATATTGACTTGAAATTTATAATAATTATTTAGAAATTGACTTCAACAATTTCAGAAAATCTTTTTATTAAAAATAACTTATCAAACAGAAGTAACAATTAGACTAATCATTTATTAAGCTATATTCCATACATTTAAAACATTTTAATGAAATTTGTATAAAATTGAATTTTAATTTTCAGGTTGCTAACAATCGACTATCAAAAGAATATGATATTGAATTAGGAAACATAAAATTACCGTTTCATTTGGTAAAACCAAAATTTACTATCATTGATCATGCTTTTCATATATCAACAGATTATTCAATACCTGCAAGCTTATTTGGTGTTACATCATCAACCATTTGCCGATGATTTTAAAAAATACTGCCTACATAATCTTTTCTGTATCCCTCATTTTATTTGCCCTTTGACATATATTTTCATTTATAATTACTATTTTGAGGATAATATGAAATTACGCCAGCGACATTGTATAACATAATTAGCATGAAATATTTATTATGCAAATTTTTTTGATTTAAAATTATCAACTTCTAAAATGATATGCCAATTATAGTTTTGCACTTCCATTCACTTTCATATACCGATCAAAATATAATATGCATGTAATAACAGATAAATAAAATGTAAATGAATATTTAGTATCAATTAATCGATAAACATTTTTTATTTTTGTTTTACACAGTAACTGATAATGATGAACTAGCAAATATATCATAAAGATAAATAAACAAATAAATAGTTATGCTATTTGAGTTAATGTTTTTTAGTCGAGAGAAGATAAGACTGAAAATCACTCAATACATGAAGAAAGCATGGAAAGTAAAGCTGGAAAAAAATTAATGAAATACTCGAAAATAGTGGGGTTGCATAGTTAATGTAAATTTTATCGATTACTGAATTTTGTCTATTGATGTAATTTTTATCAGCTTTCTATTCATAATTTATAATTCTATTTTAAAACCGTTTTCATTCATTTTAAAAAATAAATAATTAAGATGGCAGAAGTTTAATAATTCAAATAACGAAGGTAAAAATAAATAATTAAAACGATAAAGCATTTAGTTTGATAAGAGTTTGCTTTTGTATTATGATTAGTCAATTGCATATAATCAAAAATATGATAAAGCATCAAGTAAATTACTCCTTATTAATGATTAATTACTGTAATCAATTTTAGCTACGCTTTAATAAACCTATTCATAACGCAATTCGTTATTATATTTACTTCATTCATTTATTTGTTTACCTTATTCGATCGCATGTAATAATTTAATAAAAAAAAAAAAGAGAAAAGAAAATGATCAAAATTTGTTCATTAAGTCGGCAGTATTTTTATTTATAATACAAATACAAATAATGAAATATAATATTACGAATAAAACATTTTCACATATACATATTAATAATTAATTTTATGTAATAAAAAATAATTGAAATTCATTTTGATTTGATTCATTTTGCTTTTCTAATAGTTAACATACGAAGCATCCAAAAAAAAAAAAAAACGGATATCTTAAGTTGCATATAATACTAATAAGTATCGAACGAAATCTAAATATTAATATTATTATCAGAGATTTATACTTTAAAAAATTTTTTATAATAATTATTTAACTTTTATTTTCTTTTATCCTGAAATTAAATCAATATTTGTTAACAAGTTCTTTGTTTGCTTTAAAATTTTCATAAATTATTAAAATCTGATAACAATTATCAATAATTTGTTTTTATTAATAATTTATTTGCATACTTCTTGCTGATTGAATAAAAATTAATAAAGTTTTAGAAAATCTCATAATTTATATAATTTTATAGCAATCAAACATTTAAATCAATAATAAAAACAAAACAAACAATGATAGCAAAAGGAAAATTGGAAATTTTAAGGAAAACAACAAAATACATAGACGTTAATCAAGATTACAATCCTTTACATTCATTATTAAAATCGTCATTTCTCAATCAAATTTTATCTTATAATTAAAATTATATTTTCCGTTGGCGTGTATTATTTCCTTAAAAAGATAAATCGTTATCTTGATTTTCTTCTTTTCCTATTTCTAATTTTTATTTTTTCTTTGTCCCATTTTTTTAACGGTAATTTAATTTGAATTAGTAACTTTGAATAGTAATAGTAATAATTTCGATTAATTAATTTATATATTTCAATACATCTATTAGAATAACTCTATGATTTTTTAAAGGTGAATGAATGAAATTTGAATATAATTATTAAAATAGGATGAATTTTAATACTGAAAAGATCAAAGTATTTGGCAGTAAGAAAATTTGAGATTTTTTTTAAATACTGTTTGACTTGAACCCATATTCTTACTCAAATTAATTTAAACAGTTTGAAGAAAAAAATCAATTAAAAAATGAATGATAAAAAGTTTGATTATTCAGTTCTATTCCTAATTTCTTTATGTATAAATAAATTTGGAAATCAATGTTTTTGATGTATTATAACTTCCTTCTGATATTACCTGTTTTTGCGCTTATAGTTTATTTCTTATTGTACCATCCTCCCCTCCACCCTCGATAATCGCTGAAGATGACAAGTGAACAGAAGGATACGATATTATAATGAACAACAATAATTATTTTAAAATTAAGCGAAATAGTTTTTCCTTCTTTCTCCGCTCAACAAAAACCATAAAAGTGGTTTTACCGTAAAGTAATTTGCTACTGTAAAGAGATTATCGTAATCTCTTTGCTATTGATTATTTAAAAATAGACTATTTAAAATAAAAAAACTTTGGAATTTAACACGATCGACATGAAAGAGCACACTTTTGTTGCATATAAGTTGCTGCTGTTCGACAGATGTTCGAATTAGTATCAATCCAGCTACGACACCATGGTGTTTCATCGATACATAATTCTGTAAAATGAATATAACTTCCATGGATGACAAATGAATCGAGGCTAAAAGCCAAATTAAGCTTTTCTCTCAACCCATAAAAATGTTTGGCTTTGGCTGTTATTTTAGGTAGAACATTCTCAAATTATATTTAAAATTAATTTTTTTCTATAAACGAACATAAAAATCATTAATTGCCTATATATTTTGCCTATCCATACAATTTAATATTAAACCATATTGACTATTACAGTATGGGGATAAAATTTTAAACATTAAAAGAAATTTTAGAATAAGTTGTTAACAATACGACAAAGCAATTTATGATACCAATAAAAGTTCAACTTCCTCTTATTTATTTAAAAATTTCTTCGTATTGAATTTATTCAAACAATTTTACTGATACAATAAGAATCCGAATTCTCATTGCTATATCTATTAAAGAATTTTAACGTATTAAATTTAAAGTAAGCAATTTGCGAATACAAATTAGTAATTCATCTTCTATTGTCTCTATTGAGAAGTTTTACATATCAAATTTTAATCATTTTCATCAGTCTATAATCAAGAGCATAATTTATTCTGTACGAATTTTCATGTCGTCGAATGATCTTTTATTAAAGTAATTGTTGAAAAGATTAAACATTTTAGGAAAAAATTTCTTGATATTATTAAATTTCAAAAAGTGCTTAATATACCTGCTATAATGCCTTTTTTTAAATTTTATTAATTAATTAAAATAGACAAAACAATGAAATTTAAATTTTAATATAAAATTAAAACTTGAAGGAAATAAAAAAGAACGAAAACATGCTTTTTGGAAGTCGTGGAAATTTACGTTGAATAAATGCATTTTTTCGTCGAAAATTTTGCATTCGATAATAATAATTTTTTCGAGATGTTGATCGGATTGTTGTGATAGTTAATGATTTTAACAGTGGCGTTGCTGTTGTAGTTTTAAATGGATACCGTAATGGAAAATGTGATGTTGAAAAATAGGATGTGGTTTCACGTGATCGATTAGTATTTAATTTAACTGTAATACCTGGCGCTATTGCTCCTATAATATTATACGAATTAATTCGTTATCTCTTGCATAGAAATTCTAAATTCTAACTTATTATTGAAAATTTGATATTATATTTGAATATTTTTGGAATTATGAGAAAATAAAAAGAACTTCTTGATCGTATAATTGCATCGATAACAACTCGTACACCAGCCCAAGTTTCACGACCAGTTGGTATCAATTGGCGACGATCGAGCAGAAATCCATTATAATCTGAATTATATTTAAAATAAAATTATTCATTTTTTTAAATTCTATGCTTTATTTGGTTTGAATAATTCAGTCTAATTTTTTAATATTCACTTCAAAAATCTTTTATGAATCATTAATTTAATTAAATAAATTGTAATTCAATTTTAATTTCACATTACAACAACATTCTTCCTTAAATTTCAACAACTTTTTAATTTAGATTATATAAAAAATTAGTCAACTAACCATTTTCACCAGGCCTGAGCTCAAGTAGATATACAAATTTTACTCCAGCTTTTGATTTAGCCCAATCATCTGAGCCACCTGATGAAGGATCTAAAGTTTAATTTATATGAATCTTCTTTTTGATTGCTAATATCATTCGTTATTTAATAAATAATTCATCAAGAAATCGTGAATAATTTAAAATGTTTTAATAAACACATAAAAGTTTTAAAAATTTTATTAAATTTCATTTCAATTTATCAATATTAATTAAATTTGAAAAATAAAGTAAAAATAGAAAAATTGGAGATTGTAAAAAATAAAATAGAAAATATTGTACATAAAATATCAGCTCCAGTACCAAACCGAAATTTTGTTCCATAAACATCTTCCAGCGCTTCAACAGCTTGTTTTCCAACTTCTTCCTAAAAAAAAAATAAAAAAACCTTTTTCCTTTCATTTTTCTTGGAATTAATTTATTTTAATTGATATAATTCAAATTGAGAAAAAATGGAAAAAAAGCTTAAAAAATATATAGTAAATCAATTATTTTTATTTATATTTCTTAAAAAGAATTTCATATTTCATCTCTTCTAAACTTGTAATTTATTAAAAAAAAAATTTTTGATTTTTCATTTCGAATATTAATTGAATAAAAGAAAATTATTTTTTGTTCCTTTTTATTCAGTATTTTACAGCAAGTAATTTGATATCGATAAAATAAAATTTGGTTAAATTTAATTATTTAAATAAAAATTTTAGAAAATCAGTAAATTCCTTACAAGATCATCAACATCATTAGGAACTGAATGTCGCTGATGACTGTATGGATGAATCCACATTTGACTATATGTATGCAATGTGATAAAAGCGTCAACTTTACCAAACATTTCCGTTGATAACATTTTGTCCCGTATTGCTCTAATTAATTATCATATATCATATCATTATAGCATATTTTAAAAATTAACATAAATGAGAAGATTTTAGAAATTTATTATATGTTTCTGTCACCATATTGCTACCTCGTATCATTATGATAATTTAAGGCATTTACAAAAATTAATTTTCATCATTTGCTTTATCAATTGATAATAGTATTTTTATCACTGTGATTATTTGAAATATTCCCAAACAGTGATTCAATAAATTGTTTTATCAATTGATAATATTATCTTTCATTAATTAAATTATTTCGAACTTCTGTAAGGATGATTTGGAAAACTTGTTCTAAGAATTGGTATTGCTCTTTTAACATTATGATGGATTGAAACACTCATAAAGCATGATCCGATAACTTATTTTATCAATTGACAATGTTACCTTTTATCATTATTGATTACTTGGAACATTTGTAAAAATGATTCAATCATATTTCATTCTTATAATTTGTATTTTTAGGAATTTACCTCTATAATTATTTTCTTTGCCAACATATGACAATGATTGTGTCTTTTCAGTGTTATCAATTAATGAAACAGGTTATCAAATCCTCTTTATTACAAAAAAAAATGACTCGGTTTTTTAAAAATTAGCAGAAAAATTTCTGAAATTTCATAAAAATTTTTCATTCAGTTTTTTGCGAATATGATGGAATTTAAATAAATATGTATGAGTATAAAAGTAGATAATAACCATTGTAAATAAATTAATTAATTATATATTTTTAACGATAAAAGTTGATAGTAAAAATATTACTGTTTAAGTTAAGAATTCATAGTTTATTTTAAATTTTTTAAAGAAAATTAAAATTAAAAAACTAAAAATTTGTTAAGAAAGTAAAAAATTTAAAAAATTAAACTTTTTTGAGCTAAATTATATATATGTGTGAAATTTGTTAGTAACTTAAAAATTGATGCATGTAAATTAATAAAGTATTGATGGTGGTTTGAAATGTCTATAAAATTTTCGACAAAGACTGAAATATACCCAAAAATTTCTAATTAGAAGAAAATTATGCAAATCATAAGTTTTGAGAATAATCAAAGTATTTATCAATGATTTTAAAATTAATAATTTTATTGATAATATGATACCTTGTTTCAGGTTCACTAAATGGTTTGCTACCATGATAAACTTCGGAACAAATATGTGAACTTGATCCAATTTCTGCAATCCAAAAGTTCAAAAAAATGTCTCAATTACTGATATCAAAATACTAATAGTATATATTTATACTTCTCATAATTAGTAATTCTTTTGTCATTTTTCTTTATAATGTCAATTATTGTTAATTAAACTTAAAATTAGATCGTCACATCTGAATTTGATTTAGTTCCAAAAAATTTATGAAAAATGCTTTATTCATAAATTTGAAATTGTATTACCACTTACATTTCATTTGAATAATTTCTCTATTTTATTTAATAATCTTAAAATTTAAATTTTATTTTCCATAACTATAATTTATAATTCCTAATAATAAAATCTTATTATTAAAATTGTAAACTATTTATTTAAATGTGATATTAGTTTTTTATTTAATTTAACTTTTTGACATTTAAAATTAATTTTCCGCAAAAGACTAAATTTTTGAAAAAAAGTGCTTTTTATTAACAATTATACATAAATGTTCATTTTTCTTTTAGTATATGCAATTATTTTCTCGTTTTTTTTTTTGTTTTTTATTCTTTTTCAATTCAATAACAAATGACTAATTTTGAATAGAAATAAAAATTAAATTAAACAAACCTCCCCAATAAAAATCGAAATTACGATTTAAATCTACACCAGTACAACAACGTTGACGATACCAATGATCTTTAGAACATACTAATTTACCACGATTTTTTCTCCAAAATCTTGCCTTAAAATAAAACAGTAGTTGAATATTTTTAAATATTTTAACTTATGTTTATTCATCTAGTTACTTACTTATATCTATATTATTACTGGACTAGCTTGTCGTAGATAAGTTATAATCGTGTTTTTTACATAATATTTAAAATTATTATCATTAATACGCTATTATTATCATGGATAATGATATTCAGACCTAGAAATATTATGTATTAAATACTTATAGCATAAAATTTATTAACTGTATTAAAGTATAAACAGATTGTTTCAAAATCCATTTGATTTTTTTTTAAATTTTTAAAAATTAAAACTGTTTGTTTTCTTGTAGAAATTTTTTGAATGTTGATTGTCACGTAATGATACACGTTTTAAATAACGTGAAATGATTAACTTTCTTAACCATCATCACATCTGTTATATATATATGTATTAACATTAACATAGAAACGTTAATTTCATATCGAAGATGTTATTGATACTTTTTGATTTTGCATAAAATATTATTGCCATATAAAAATAAATCTGTATAAATCAAAAGCTAAAAGAAAAATTATAAAATTTTAGAGATACGTGTGGCGTTTGATCGGATCTTGAATATTCATAGCCATCGGGATTAACAACCGGTATAATATAAAAATTAAGCGTATCAACATATGACGTAATTTGAGGATCAGTTCCATATTTTGATATCAACTGAAATTTTTAAAACAAATTAAATTTAAATTAAATCACATTTTTTCATTACCGTTTGACAAAAATCATTTAAAACAACAATTTTTATTTAAAAAATGCGCTATATTTTTGATAATTTTATTGTTTCAAAAAGTGCAACGTTGAAATTAAAATTGAAATTAAAAAAGTAATCCGATTTGTAACAGCCCATGTAATTTAATACTATTGCTCATTTTTGTAACTTTTTAAAATTGGATTTTTTTTTCTTGTAAATTATTAGTATTATACCTGATCAATGAAATATAATACAGTATGAATAGAAGCCCATTCTCGAGCATGTATACCACCATCAATCCAGATTATTCGCTTATTCGTCTTATCAATTGGATTTCAATATGAAAAAGAAAGAAAAAATTCAATTTCAACAAAATTTTTATAATATAAAAAATAATTTCAATTATTAATATCAATTAATGAGAAGAGAATTCAATTGAAAATTTACTATTTCAGATTTTAATTTCAATTTCAATATTATTTTCAAAAAAACCATTAAGATTGATGGAAAAAATAATTAAATGGAAGATATAATAAAAATTTATCACAATACTTTAATGCCTTTAATATTTCGTCCTTCATGTGTTTGTCCAATAGTAAATACTTTTGCCATATTTGGATAGAAATGTTCAATATCATTAAGCCATGATAGGATAACATCATAGGAGTGGTAATCACCAAAATCATATTTTGCCTTATTTCTACTTGATGTCACATCTTTCCAACGCTTAACGAATGAATCCATAATTGAATCATGTGCTACTGTCGAATAATTTTGCAAATTTTCATTCTTCGGTTTTTTTACCTTCTCGTTCATACATCAACCTAATTTATATGTGTAGTAATAAACAAATATTCTTGACTGAAAACTCTGTATTGGATATACTATTCAATATTACGGTGTATTGAGCATAAATTTTATCCTATGCTTTTCAATCATGCATAAATTCAAACCAATTCCTACTTGATGGATCTATTTCTCAATACAACTTAAATCATTTGGAGGACTTAAATTTTTTTCAATAATCATGCATAAATTCGAATTATTTGCATTTAACAAATTTCCTTCTCAATTCAAACTTGAATTATTTGAACTTAAAAAATATTCATTGAATATACGAGTTTTATTTTACGAATTTACTTTACATAAATGTGAATTTCAAAAAATCTCAAATTATTTTTAAATTACTAATAAATTGTATTGACATTTAAAAAAATGTTTTTCGACGTTAATTCAAATTATTTAAATCTAAAATTGTTTTAAAATTATACATAGATCAGAAATACTTATATTTCTCGGATTTAATTCTTAATATAAATCGTAAATTACCTAAACTTGAAATTAAACTACTCGAATTATATGGAAGCATAAATTATAACAAATTTAAAAATCATTCACATTTTGCATACTCACTTCTCGACATCATCGATAATGATTTTGTAAGTGATACCATATTTCAGCAAAAGATCTGCCAATGAAGAAATCATCGATGATTTCAGCATAATATCCACAGGTAGTCCAATATTTGTTGGTGAACGCCAAAAATTCAGCTATAAATGAAACTAAAATATTTTATTAAACTTAATAAACTAAAATTCATGATCTCTATCAGAACATATCATTTATGAATAACTTTATATTATAGAATATTTGATGTTAAAATACTAAAAATAGTAATATTCAGTTAATTATCTTATTAACATAGTACTAATTATTTTATCATAGGCACAACAAATCAATACCAATTTTGGAATATTAAATATCAACACTGATTCAATATTTTTGTTTTTAAATTCAAATCAAAATTTGTCGCTATTATAATTTATTAATACATTTAGTTTCGAAATTTTTTAGTTTCCAATTACAATTTCAAATTTTTAATTCATTATTTTCTAAAAGAAAATAATTATGTAAATAATTATGTAAATCAAACGAAATAAAAGAAAAAAAGTGATAACAATGATAACAGTAGATATAAAATCAATGATTTTTTTCGAACATTTGACTTTTAATTTCATATTGAAAATTATCATTCCTTTAATTTATTAGAATGTTTGATTTTTGAATTTTTCTAAACCTAAATCATATTTCAGTGTGAAATACCAGAAAACACATTTATATCATTTGATTTTACTTTTTATTTTATTTTTTCATCGAATTCAAAATTTTTCATTTTCTTTTCTTTTGTTTCCTTTGATTTATATGTATTTTTAAAAAAAAACTTTAGAAGTAAAATGAAGTATGAATCAATCATTACCTCTCTTTTGACATTCATCAATAAGTTCGTCAGATTCAATAATTAGTTTTACTTTATTTTTTCATTGAATTCAAAATATTATTTTATCATAAATAAAGTAAAAGTTAGAAGAAATATTAATCTATTATTTAAGAGGAAGTTTAATTTATTTCCATGAATATATAAGAAGAACTGAATTTTGATTATTTTGCTATCTTTAAATTTTTTCTATTTAAACTTTTTCAAAATTATTTCGCAAATGCTTTAATATCCGTACATTAAGAATGCCAGAAGTCTCTTTAAATAATAGATTGCTATTTTTTGTTATAATTTTTTTAAGTGGAAAAGTTGGAAAAAAATGTATCATTTTCATTTAAATCCAATTTTATAATTTTTAATTTTTCCATTCAAAAAATTATAACATTTTTGATCTTTGACATCGGGATGAAGATTGGCTCTAATAATTGAGCTAATCGGGCTGTAATGTGGAATATGGTATGATTCATGCAGAGTGTAATGTTATTGATTAAAAATCAATGGTGAAAATAGGAAGAAAAATATGGGATAATCATGTAATCTTTTTTTTTTTGTTGTAAGCGAACAGGTTTACGATTTTAATTTATCAAATAATTCATTTAATTTAATTGGAATGAAACTTTTTGGCTTATTTTTATTGGCCAAGAAATGTGACATTTATCATTATGTTTTCTTGTTAAAATTATCTTTAAAATTTTAGAAATATAGTTTAATTATGCAATGAGACTAACAATTTTTTTGTTTAGTTTATACAAGGAGGAATATGTTGTTATTATTATTAGTCTTCAATAAAATAAAATTTCTTCTTCGATGTCTTCTTTTATTTCTATGAATTTTCGGAAAATGATAAAATAGCAGTGAAAGAATTAATAAAATTAAAGTTTGATAATTATTAGGCGCATATATTGTTCGAATATATTTGAATATTAATTGAGCTTCTAAAAAAGCAACCTGTGATTCGATTGATTCATAGAACAATTCATTAATAGCTGTCAATTGTTTCTTATTTTCTGGTATCATTCTTATCACTTTGTATTTCCTAAATAAATATTAAAATTTTTTATTTCATTTATTAGTTTTAGACACTTTTGAAAAAATAAAAGATGGAAGATTTTTTTAGTAATAAATATAAAGTTTGAAAAAACTTTTTGAAAATAAAAAATTGGAAAGTAGTTTTCCTCTTTTTTGTAACTTACTATGCGGTATTTTGATCCTTTATCACTATTTCAATCCTTATCATCACTACTACCATTATTATTATATTATCATTAAATAGGTAAATAGAAGATTTATTTCTGTGTAATTACGTAAAATATTATAATAAATGTAATTTTATTTGAGAATGATTATAATTTATTTGAATGTTTGAAAATGTAAATTATTTGGAAACGATTTAAACTAACCAATGTAATTATATCGTAAATTGAAAATGATTCAGAGCTATAATTATTGAAGTCATTTAAATTGGACCAAATCAATGCTTCTAAATGTATTTTCTGAATTTTGATAAAATTCATAATTTAATTTCAAAAGATTTTTTCAATTTTTTGAAATTTGAAAATTCATTCATTTTATTCATTTTATCATGATTGTTTAAATCAAATTTTATGATAAATTATTTGTATTATATTTAAAAAGCATGCTAATTTCTATCATATCAAACTAACGCAAGAACCATCTGTTGAACTTGATTGATTAATTCGATTTTATAGATCAATTTGAAATCGTTTACACCTTTTTAACGACACCTAATTTATAAAAATTGAAAAAATTTTTGAAATTTTTAATAAATATTCAAAATTACGCTTATAATTGTTAAAATTACTATTTCAAAGTTTGTGATAAACCTATGAATGTAATTAAAAAACGAAATTTTTATTTGTCGATTTTTCCTCAAAATAGGATACGATTAGTATATTTAAATTGTAATTTTATTTCATAGAAAATAATTTTTTCTTTCTGAAAAATAAATTTTAACAATATTTTCAATCCTAAAAAGGAAAAAATTTTGTTACGTAATCAAATTATTTGCTCCATTAAATGACAATTTTGATTTTGGTATAATATCAAATAGCAATTTTGATTTCAATTAAAAAAATGAGAGACAGATAAAAAAATGATTGCTGTCATAAAAATTCTATCATAATGAATTGAGCTAACATAAAATTTTCACGTGTAATGTATAAAAATTTTACGTATGCAGCGTCAGTAACTTACGCTTATAGTATATTACGTAATTTTGACATGTAGCTGATGGAAATTTCACACGTACTACATTATTTTATCTTATAATAAACATATTATGATATTACGCATAATGCATAAAATATTCACGCGTGGAATATTATGTTACTTATAGTTTAAAATTACGATTTTATATCAAATAATAGTAAATATGCCTATGATTTTTTTAATGTTATTTTCAATTTCTATGCTATCTAAATGATTTTTACGTGGATACGATGTGTTGAATTTCAAAATATTACGTGTGTTACATTTTATGATAATTTTATAAATAAATATGAAAACTTACTGACTATCGGATGAACTACTTTTAATAAACGCAGACGTGTTCGGTATTAGAAAGAAGAATGTGGAAATAATTAAATGCATTAAATATCGACAAACCATTTTAAGGTTATTATACTTTCCTTCGTCTCTTTCGCGTCAATCTATGCTACAGTATTACCTTTCGTCTGAAAGTAATTCTATGTTCTCATCGACCGTAATCATATTATAATAACAATTTAAACAGATATAAATAGTCATATAAAAAAAGAAAGTGAAGTCAAATAGATTTTGAGAAAAAATAAAATAAATAATAGCTTGACAAATTCATAACAGTAAATAGTAATTCGATAAGTAAGTTACAACCTGTTTATTTATGGTAATAATTGATAACAAAAATATAAAAATTTTATAATTAATCGAAACCATAACAGGATATGCAATGTAAATGATTTATATAAATAATTAAATGGAAAAAATTGTTAAAAGAATTTTCATTTAATTTATTTCTAAATATTAAATAAAAAGACCATTTCTTTATTTAATAAAAAAATTAAAAAATATATAAAAGTATAAAATGATAAAAGGAAACAATCGAAATTTTATATTAACCCGTTCATTATCTCCTCAGAATTTTACCAATTAATTAGCAAATATAACAATTATAAATTTTTTTTCTTCTTTCCTTTTTCACACTAATTTAATTAAATTATTAGCAAAATAATTATTTAAATATTTATTTGAATGAATGAGTGAATGAGCAAAAATTTTATTTGAAATGGATGAGTAAAACTTTTTTATCATTCGTTATGTGAAAATTCATCAATTTTTTTTTCAACAAAGCAATTTTTTATTATTTAATTTGAGAAGAATGAGAAGAAATGTAAAATAAACGATGGAAAAGTTTTGGCGATAAAGCAAAAGGAAAAGTAATTATGTGCGCATTTGTTTATTTTCACTTTTTTAAATCAAATATTACATTCTTTCGTTTTCAATATAATAATATGACACTTCAAAAATACATTTCAGAATTTTAAAATATATTTTTGAAAAAAAATAAATTCAAAAATTGAAAGAATAGATTCTTTCTGAATCATAAAAATATTTGTTATTTATATTTCAAGAATGTGTCATATTTTTAAATAGTATGAGAAGATTGAATTCACATCATATTTGTGATAACAAAAATAATTATTATTAATCATCATACTAAATCATAGGATTATTGAAATGACGTATAGATAATAAATTCGATTTATTTTGATTATAATATATATCGATATAAAGATTAATTGTAATTTCCTAGATTTATTAATTTTCTTTTTGGTTATTAAAAAAAAATTGAGGAATGATTGATAAAATTATAGCAAAATAAAAAGTTTTAAAAAATTAAAAATGGAAAAACTAAAAAAATGAAACGATAAAATAGTGAAAGAATGAAAAGATAAGAAATATTTCAGAAATTAAAAATTAGAGAACAAAGAAATGAAAAGATAAAAGGGTTTTAAAAAATGAAAAGAAATCATTGCAGTTTATTGAAATTAAAGAAATGGAAAATACACAAAATAAAAATAAAAATTGAAATATAAAAAAGTAAAAAGAATGATATAATATGGAATAATTGGTGAATGGAAAAATAGAAACATTTTAAAGATAGAAAAATACTATAAGTTATAGGAACAAAAAAACAGAATAATAAAAAAGCATAAAATTGAAAAAATACAAAAATAATAAAAGTTGAAAAATTAAAAATTAAAAGAAGGAAATACGGATGGAATAAAGGAGGAATGGAAAGGTGGAAATATTTTGCAATTATAGGAAGGACAGAATAGAAAAATAAAAAATTTAGGATGATGATACAACAAAGTAATAAAAGAATGGAAAGCGAAAAAATGTTAAAATGAGAAAGATAGTAACATTTGATAAAAAAAGTTCCAAATATTTGTTTACAAATTATTTTTCAAAAAAATATTCAAATTAGTAATTCTAAATTAAAAAAAAATTATCCATTAAACATTCATCGAAGAAAAAAAATTTTTTTCAAAACAAATCAAAATATAATTTTAAAAACTAAAAAATTACTTAACATTTCCTTTTTCCTTGGATTACTGATAAATATTATTTGTTTTTGAAAATTTAAAATTCATTGAAAATTTAATTCGAAAAAAATTTATAATCGAAGTTTCATAGCTCAAAGAGATTTCATTAAAATTAAAATTTAATTTGATTATGAATTTTATTTAATTATTACTATTAAATAATAAATGCATATATTTAAAATATATTTTCTTTTGTTTAAAAACATTTTGTTTTTTCTCTGTCTTTTCTTCTTTTTTTCGTTCTTTTTAAAACTTAAAGTTGCATTTCTCGAATTTGTTTGTTTGTTTAAAGAAGATTTTTAAAGAAATTAAGAAAAAATGAAAAAACTTTTCAATGAAAAAAAAATAAAATGAGTGAATATTTAAAAAATTATAACAGCGAAAATTGGGAAATTAAAAATTTGAAAAAAATTGAAAAAATTTAAATAAGAAATTAAGAAAATGTAAAAATTAGAGAGAAAACTGATGAATTTTTAAATAAACGAAATAAACAAATATATTTCAAAAGAATGAGAAAATAGCTCAAGGTTAAATTCAAGGTTAAAAATGATGAAAGAATGAGACAGGTAAAAAACGGACGCATTTTTATAAAAGTTTGAAGAAAGATAATTTTGAGGAAAAAGATAGATTGGCGGAAAGTAAAATGATATATATATATATATGTATGTATGTATGTGACTGTCCATGTATGTGTGTTTTGTCATTAAAATGAATGAAAGTAATGTGTATGTACGTGTCTATATTTGTGTGTATGTGTGTGTGTGTGTGTGTGTGTGTGTATGTAGGTGTGTCATTTTAATGAGTTTACAAGAAAATTTGACCTTGATTATAAATCATCAAAACGAGATAAGACATGATAAGCGATAAATAACTTTCAATTATTTCGCGCTTTTTTTCCTTTCTTTCTCTCTCTTGGAAGTGAAAAAAGATTTTTAAAATTGAAATTTAGGAATTTGATCTAAATCAAAGAAAAAACTTGTTCTCTATTTTTTATCAAAAAATTTTTGAAATTATCAGCAAGAATGAAGCGGCATGCATAGTTTTTCTGATTTTCGATAAAAGGTAGAGAAATACTAACAAACTAATTCTTAATCTAAAATAATGAAGAAGAGAAAGAAAAATTCTTGCAATATAAAATTCGTTAAGTAATTTTTAATTATTATTATTTGATAAACGATATGGAATATTAATGAATTAATTATTAATTGAATTAATTATTAATCGGAATCAAAAAGGAAAAGGGAAACGAAAAATTTTTGTAATATTCAATGAAATTAGCCGAATAACTTTTAATTGTTATTATTTCAGATTTTTAAAAATAAAAAAATTTTAATGAAATTTTGCAAGGTTATTCATTTTTTATTTTAACTAATTTGTTGAATTTTTTTGAAGTATTTATTTTCTTTTTCAGCTTTTAATTATACCAAAGTTAATTTTAAAGTTTTAAACAATAATTAAATAATTTTTGATAAGAATATGAATATTTCTTAACAGTATTAAACTAGGCCTATGATATAGTAATATTCGAAAATATCTTGACTAAGATTTTTGTTATTTGTCGGATAAAATTTCTAATTACTATTTTTAAAATTTTAGATATACTGAGAATAATAATTTATAATGCATATGCAAGTTGCATTAGTGCTTTTTCATTTATTTCTAACTGTTCAATTGTTTTTTGAACAATATGAAAAATGAGATTTATTGTAATTTTTGACTTTACACAAATTACATTGTTTGTTATTTTAATCGATCATAATATAAAGCGACAAGAAACGAAAAACTTTAATCAATACGATCTCGAAACTGAGATTTCTATGATTTCCAAATTGACATTAATATGGTTCGCAAAACCTTGATTAGTTTGATTTCGAAATTTAGATTCACGATGGTTTCAAACTTAGATTACCATAATTTCGAAACTTATGTCATATAATTTGAAATTATTTCAAGGTCAAATTAAAATTATTCAAGCAATATCAACAATGTTTACGATATTAGTGATATAAAACGAATGATAGCAAAGCACGATATCAATATTATCCTATATCTATAATATCGATGATATCAAACAAGGAGTTATTTATAAAAAAAATGTTTATAAAAAAAATAAAAAATGTTTATAAAAAAATTGGTTAATTAAGGAATATTTGATTCATTAATAATTTTATAATCCAAGTATTTTGATTACGAAAAAATTATAAGATAAGAGATATCAATAAGATTTTTAAATCAATATCAGTTCAAAATTTAAATGAAATCGCAAAAGTTATTTCCTTATGACTTTAGAAAATTCAAATTTAAATTAAAAAAATGTACAATAATATCTTTATCAACAAATCCTATAATATACCAATATGATACCATAAGATGTACTAATATTTTTTAATCAACAAATACTATAAAAATATATCATATCACTATAATATATCAAATAGTTCTTCTTTTTCTCTCATTTTCTTCTTTTTTTTCCTGAAATTTATTTGAATGAAATAATAGCAAATACGTTAAACCAGTTGAGCTATTAATACTTTATCTATCATTTTGCATTATCTCCACATGGCAAAAGGAGTTAGAAATAAAACGGAAAAATCTGATAAATTCGTTTTTTTTTATTCTACAATCATCGAAAAACACTTATCTTTCAAGAGAAAAAAAAGCGAAAACAACAGATTTCTCTTTAAATTGTTTTAAAAAATTTTTAAAAAAATATTAATTTAAATGGGAAACAAAGGAAAAAATTTTCATTTTTTTTTAAATATTTATTTGCTTATTTTATCAAAGAAAAGTTTGAAATTTTATAATATCAATTTAACAACAACTAACTGTGAAAATAAAAAGAAAGAGATGAAAGATTAGTGACACATAACGATATCAACAAAGATGAGAGTAGAAACCGAAATTGATATGATAAATAATTTTATGTATAATATGTATCTTATATAAACTACAATATCTAACTAAATAATTGTGTTGTTGAAAAACATGAATGAAGGAAAAGTTAATAATATATGATATGATTAAGGATAAGAATGAAATAGAAATTGAAATAAGAAATTATAATTAATTAATTATATATATAATTTGTGTCTGCATAATAAACCAAATACTTCATTAAATAATTGCTTGATGAAAAAAATTAGCAATACATAGGACAGTAATGGAAATCAAAATCGAAATGGTAGTTATGAAATGGTAATTATTCTTGCATATAATATATATTTACATAAATTATGATATTTAATTAAATAATTGTTTGGTGAAAAAACGAAAAAAGAAAAATTTAATAACATATTAAACGATTAAAGACGAAAATTAAATTTGAAATCAAAACAGCAGTTATTAAATTAAAATGGTAATTAATTTCATATGTATCATATATTTATATAAGCTTTAATATTTAATTAATTTTAAGCGCATGCTATTATCGTCAAATAGAATTGAAAAACATTCGAAATTTTTTTGTATTTTAAAAATAGTAATTTATTTAAAAATTTTTAAAGTAATTAGAAAATTCGAATATTTTAGCATAATATTCTTATGTAATTATATAGGTAATTGTGATATTATGAGGATTAAGTCAATATTAAAATGAATTGAAAACCATCAAAATAAATTAAAAATTATTTTGATTAAAGTTTACAAATGCTAATATTTTAATAATAATAAATTTTTATCTTTTTTTGATAATTCTTGTTTCGGTAGTTAAATTCGATATTATATTTTATGAAATTATGACGAAGCGATCGAAAATTTTCAAATTTAAAAATAAAAACAAAATCGAAAAAGAGATGTTATTAAATTTAACAAATATTATAACCAAATGAAATAAATTTATTTTTCAAAATTTAAGAAATATGGAAGAAGGAAAATTATTGTCGAATGAAATATATAACGAAATTTATAATTATAATAATTATTGAAAATTGATGAGGATTATTTATTTATTAAATAATCAGCGAAAATTTCCTTTTCCGCTATATATCATTGCAATTATACATTTGAATTGATAATGGTCGAAAATTTTTTCTAATAGCAAAATTTCAAAATGATACATTCTTGAAATATTTTCTCGAATGATACATTCTTGAAATATTTAAAAAAATATTAACTTTTCTATAATTAATTGAGTTATAATATTTTTTGCTATTACTTAAAAAAGTTAAATATTTCCATAAATTTATTAATAATTTCAAAATATTTTAAATGGAATTCATGAAAACAATTTATTAATTTATGTGCAAGTATTAAATTACTTAAATAGGAAATAATAAAAATATTTGTTAATCTTGTATAATTGTTTGAGTTACAATATTTTCTTATTCAAAAATTGTCAAAAATATTCTATTGTAAGTTTTATCAAATAAATTTTTAAGTGTGGAATTTGATATGTTGTAAAATTACACAAAATTGAAATATTTTAAAAACAATCGATTGAAAGAAAATTTATTAATTTATATGAAAATATTAGATTACAGGAAGAGTTATTTATGAATAAGAATTTAATTAATTTCAGTGTAATTATTTATTGAATAATACAATATAACGATTTTATGTTTCGTACGAAGTTTATATAAATTAAATTTTAGGAAAGGTGAACTTTTCAATTATTGGTTTCTCCAAATGAATAATATCGATTATTCTCATTTTTTTCCTGTAATTAATTAAGTAAAAAATTAATTGCACAGATATCACAATAAAATAAGCATAGCCGAGAAAAAAACAACGAGCAATCGAATCAAATAGCATTAAAACAATAAAATTTGTCAAACCTTATTTTATAAATTATATCATATCAAATTATTGTCATCTATTTGATTCGATATATTTAAATGACATCATAATTTATAACAAAATTATTACATTCATTTAATTGCATCAGAAATTATAGTTCAAACTATTTTTAGAAAAAAAAGTGATATTTTAAATACGAATCAAATGAAAATTGGCAATAAAAAAATTCAAAAATAATAATTTAAAATTTGAATGAGAACTTAATTACTAAAATTTATTAAATTTTTTAATTAAAAAATCAATTTCTATTTATTTAGTTTTCGAAAAATGTGTGAAAAATGTGTTATTTCGAAGAGAATTTCGTAACAAAATTTATCGAACGATTTTGAAGCGAACTTTTATATGCTTATCCTTATCCTATCAGGTTGCATTGTTACATAATATTTACTGATCTAATCCGATTATAGGTAATATTAAGATCTCTTTATTTATTTAATTATACTTACATTATAATTGATCAATCAATTTTCAACTTAAAAATTATTTCATTTTATTCCATTATTATTAATAACTATATGATTTATGTAAAAATTTCGCCACTATTTATGTAACAAAAAAATAATCGAAGAAACAAAAATGAATTACAGTAATCTTTTTTCGAAAGAAAATACGATCAGTTGTCTAGCATAGATAAAAATGAAAAACGAAAAAAACAAGAAATGGATTACAGAGCTTTTTATATAGTAAAAAATTTTCTACTAACAGGTTCACAAAATATGAAATCCTAGAATTAATTTTAATTGATGTGAAAATAATGAAGAAAGGAAAAAGGATTACAGTAACTGTTTCGGACGATTAATACAATTTAATTTTCTAACATAAATAAGTAAATCTTAAAATCCTGAAATTAATTTCAGCTAATTTAAAAACAAAGTTAAAAAGATGAATAGTACTTCCACAGGATTTGTGATACGATTTTTATTATAAAAGTGTGGAAATTCTAAACTTAATTTTAACTGATGTAAGAATGAAGGAAAAAAGATCGGAGAATTTTTTCTGGATAAATTACCATGATGTGCATAGGTGGATTTTGAAATACTAGAATAAATTTTAATTGACTCGAAAATAAAATTGGAAAAACAGAAAAACTTTTGTTTACTTTTTCAAAATAGATGGTAATTTTCTTGAATAAAATTTTTAAATCCTAAAATTAATTTTAATTAATATGAAAATATTGGGGAAAAGACGGAATGAAGATTTTGCTTGATTTGGTAAGATAATATAATTTTCCATTGTAAATAGATTTTGCAATTAATATAACCATTAACTTTTCAAGTTTAATTAACTTCCTTGCAATTATAATTATATCCAATAAATTGTCATCAAAATATGCTTGTACATCGAAGTGTATTGAAGCATTATTAAAATCTTATAATAAATCGATAAATTATTTGATTCAAAAATAAAATTTTTATTAAAAAAATAATTTAGCGATAATACGCCTTGAATCTGATTTAATTTTACAAATCAGACTTTTTTGGCTCTTTTTCACTTGATAAATAAAATTTTCCTTTAATTTTAGAAGAATTTTAAATTTTTATTTCAGTTGAAAAAGATAATTTATTATAAAATTTCTTTAATTCTAAAGAATTTCATTTTTGCAAAATTAAAAAGGAAAAAAATTTTAAAACAAAAATTATTTTTAAATTGCTTCTAATAATATTTAAATTAACTATCTAAAGTATAGAAATTTCATTCCTACAAAACTGAAAAATAGGAAGAAATTTTTCAAAAGATTTTAAATAATCTTTAATAATATTTAAATTATCTTAAATTAATAACTTCCGCAATAAAATTATTTAACATAATTAATTCGTAAAATTGCTTTATTTGAGTTAATCAAGTATTACTGTAATTAACATTTTTTACTTAATTTTTTTCTCATATTTTTGTATGCTATATTTTAAGGTTTATTTTAAAATTCTACTTTTATTTCTGTATTGTCTATTTTGCGTACTATATTATATTTTAAGTCTTGATGCTTGATTGTATTTTTATACTTTGTATTATATTTAATATTTCTTGCCCGATTTCGAGTAATGATATTCCATCATATTTTACGCATTTCAATTTTCTACATTTTCTAATTTTTTATATTTTTATTTGAGTTTCCTTTTATATATTTTACTAATGCAGTTTGAAATTCTTTTTAAATATAGTTTAAAATGATTTTATTAATATCTTTCGAATGGTTCTAAGTTTTGTTTTTATATATTTCAGTAATTTATCTCTCACATTTGCAGTAATATAGATGATTATAATAATCATACATGATTAAAAAATATGTAAAATAAACCATAATTTTATATGAAAAAACAAAAGTGAAAAAAGAAATCGATAAAATATAATAATTTATTTTAAAAAAATTTATTAAAAATTCATTACTTTTTCAATTAAATAATTAATTCATTTAACGAAAGAAAAAAATAAATAAAAGAATTTAAATTTGCAATTTGAAATTTAAAGTTAGGAAATAAGCAAAGAATTTAATTTAAAAAAATCAAAATTAAAATAAAAACGAAAGTATTAAAATTTTTTGTTCTAATATTCATGAATATTATTCTTCTTTCGTGATACTGATATCCTTTCGGTTTTTCGTTTTTTCTATTTTATTTCTTTATTCAATTCTTTGCTTATTAGAATTAGTTATCAATAATTGATAAGCAACATATACGTATATTTCATAGTAAACTAATCAAATAATTTATAAAAATTTCATTAAAAAAATTTCGTGAAACATTAAATAATTATGCGATAACTTCTTTAAAAAAATATATTATGCAAGAAAAAATCATTCAAATAATCGATTTATTACTTTCTTAAATATTATAATAAATCTTAATAAATTTCAAATATTTAAAAAGATAATAAATTATTATGACAATTATTATAATATTACTAGGATAAATCCTTCATTATATATAGAAAATGATGAATTTGGGATTAGCATCTTCAATTTATTGATGATGATAATGAGATAATTACGAATGATATATGTCAGAATTTTTTTTTTTTGAAGTATTGATAATAATGATGGTGATAATAATAAATGGTATGAGTAAAAATTTTTTAAACGCTAATGATGATAATAGTAATAATATGTGAATGTTTTGAATGAAGTGATAAGCAATGTTGATAACGATGATGATGATATTGATGATGGTGATGATGATAACGATAATAATGATGATGTGTAATTAACGCTTTGTTTTCATTTACAAATATTTGTCCGTATTATTGTATGATGTGCTGATTCTTGTTTGGACATTTTCGTAAACAATCATTTATAATTTTGATTAATTAAAATAAAATTTGTCTATCTTACCTTACTATTTGATAGATCCGATGTGTGGTAAATTTAAAATTATATTTTTAAAAAATAATATTTTTGAGAATCTTTTAGAGAGAACTATCATTATTATGGCATTTGAAAAACTGTATTATCAAAAATAATGATAATAATTGAAAATAATGATGTGATGAGAAATGGAAAATGAAAATCATGGGCAAAAGGAATTAAGAATCGAACGTTCTCATTTCACAAAATTATTAGTTTAGAAAATTTTAAAGCGATGAATTAATTTTTTTGACAATATTTCCTGAAGAAAAGATAGAAGATATGAGAGGAAGTGATTTAAAAATTATTTAAAAAATAAAAAAACGTAGAAGCAAATTTTGAATCATCATTGTTTCTAACAATTAATGTTATTATAATCATTAATTAATAATATCATATACAATTGCATTATTAATTTGTTATTGAATACAATAACATTATGCATTATTATTTATTTATAACTGAATACAGTAATAGTAGCATTATGCATCATTGTTTATTTGTGATCGAATACAGTAATATCATGTCTCATACAACAACATTATGCATCATTGTTTATTTATGATCGAATATAACAACATCATTTCTAATATATTATTCATGACTGGATACAATTATACTTTTTATGAAGGTACAGTATTTTACAATTGAATTATTTTATATGGTAGGACTGCAGAAATCATCTATAGTAAATCATAGAAACTAATTATGCAGTATAAATATTGTACTGAAATTGTTGAACTATTTGAAATCAAAATTGTTGATAGAAATAACGGATATTAATATTAGCATATTTTTAGCCTACGATAACTATATCATTATGAATGATTCATAACAGTTATTTTCTGCATTAATTCTGCTAATTAATAGTTATCTAATTAACAATTAGCTTAGATAAACAATTAAATTAGATTAATTATAAAAAGATTAATTTTTATAAATATTCGTTAAATTTTTAAATTGCATTTATTAATCAATTTAATAATAACGCAAAAAATATTGTTTGTTCGAGAATAGTACAAGTGCATTAGATAAATGAAAAAAGGAAAAGCATAAGAATAAATAGCATTGTATCGTAAGATAATTGTTAGATAATTATGATAATAATTTATTTGATTTTGATAACATAAAAGAATTTTCAATTCCAATTAAATTAGGTAAAATCACGAGAGTGAAAAATGAATAAGAGATGTAATAAAAATAAAAATAAAAGACAGGTTTTTAGATGAAAAAGCAACTTTGCAATAATATTATATTTTTTTAATTTAAATTTTATTTATTTTACAATTCAGTGTACCAAAAGTTACTATTCTATTCCTTTAATTTTATTATTCATTCCATTATTTTAAATTTTGTTTATTAAATCTATAAAAATTAAAAAGAAAAAACAAACTTTGGAATGGTTATTTTAAATGAAAAAAAAGGAATGAAGTTTATGATAGAGAGAAAAAATTGAATGAACCAAATTGTTTTTAATATCAATTTGTAAGCAAATTGATTGAATTCAATTTTGTTTCATTGATATACAATTATCAAATTTTTAAGTTTTATTACTGATAACTCTTAATAAATTCATTTTTGAATTTTTTCAACAAACTTAATTCTATTTATTTGAATTTAATTTACGTTTTTTCTTTTTCTTTTTCAAAGAAAAAGAAAAAAGTGAACGATGCACAAAAATAAAACGATAAACTACCGATAAATTTAAAAAAGATTCATTACTAACGAATTGAATTTTGTTGAAAAAATTAATAATTTAAATTTCGCCTATTCCATTAATTATAAAACTTGAATAGAGATAATTCCGGGGTCAAAAAATGATAAAAAAGTGAATTGTTTTTAACGAATTAATGGAAATCAAAATAAATTATAACTAATTTATTTATGCTGAATCAAATTCCTCTTTAAGTGAAAAAAATAATTTCTGATAAAATTTTATCTATTTTCTTTATCTATTTTTCTTTTGTCACAAATAATTGTTATATTAATTTATCAATTAAACAAGTAAATTATCTATTAAATTTTTTCTTGCAAAGTTGATTAAAAATTTAATTTCGTTTTAGCATGCTATTTTAATGGAAAGTTTCCATTTTTAAAAATTAACTGTATTTCAATCATAAAATGATAAGATTAAAATTTAAATTATTGAATTGATTGGATCAAAATCAATTTTTTTTCATTTTGTGTACAAAACCAACTAAAATCAATTATCAAATGACAATTTTATTTTTACTTTATTTTTCTACTACCTTATCAAATATTTTCAAATTCGATGAATCAATTTATGTCTTTGATAAAATTTTAGTTTCATTTCAAATCTGAATTTGAATTTTTAATTTCATAATTGCTTTAATAACAAATTTTTTGAAGTTTAATGTGCTAAAAAGTGTAAAAATCACTTCCAACAAAATTTTAAAATCTAAATGATAAAAATAAAAATTTAATTTAATTAATCCCGTCGATAAAATTCATCACATATTGTTCGCTTCAGCAAACAAAAAATAAGCAATAAAATATCATTGATATATGATCTGATCAAGTGTCCATTTTGCCTAACTCAAATTATCCGAATACTGAAAATACCGGACCAGTATCTATGCCGATTAGTTCGGAATATATTTCGTTAAAAAAGAAAATTGATGAAATTTTTTTTGGCATCAAATTTAATCTCAATTTCCTGCTTAATTAAAAATTAAATGCTGCAAAGCTTTTTTCTATTTCCCAAAAATGCTGATAAGATATTGTAAGCAAAAGTGATAAGGTAATCTTTGCATCTTATCAATTGCATCTTATCAACATTCAATTTTTTCGGCTTAATTCGAAATTAAATTTGGTATTTTTTTCTTCTGGTATTTTCTATTTTTTAACAACTGTATCAAAATATTTTTAGCAGTATTGCTAAAATTTTTTTATTGGAAAATTTTTATCAAGTGGAAAAATTGAAATTTCACTGAAAAAATCCGTTACTTTCCGAAGAATAACGGCAAGAAAGATAACGTTAGATCATCAGTGTTTTATAACAAAATTTAAATTAATTGTTTATAATTTAATGATCTCAATCAAATCCGTTTAATTCTGATTTTAATAAGCATAGGCTTTTCATCTTTTCCTTATCTATTTTATGAATAAAAGCCAAAAATAATTAAATTTTCATTCAGAGAATCATTATCTTTTAATCAAGAAGAGAAATTGAAATTTGATCAGCTCAAAGTTGAAGTTATCACTTGTTTTGAGCCATTTTATCAATTTTATTAAGAGGGGATGGAATTTTTTATCAGATTTATGACAGCTCAAATAATTTAAGTATTTCCTAAAAAATTAGACAAAAAAATTTAGATTTATCGAAAACTGTCAAAAAATTGAAAAATCTTTTAAATAATTTTGTAAATTCCTGGCAAATTTTCAAACTTTTCAATGAAATTTCTTAATGAATTGAGATCGTTTCAATTTTTTTATTCTTCTCTCGAAAAATTTATCGTTTTATTCTCCCTGAAGTTTTAATGTAAGCGACATATTTGCTTCTTATTTATGAAATGGATGAAAAAACGAATTAAAAAACAAATAAAAAGTTAGAATTTAAAATATGCGGTAATCATCAAATACTCTGATAATGACAATTTACATAATATACAAAAAAATTAAAACTAATCAATATTAATAAATCACTTTTTTTGTTTTGAATGAATAACTTTCAAAAACGATATCTTTTCTTTTACTTTCACTTATTTTTTATTTGCAATTAATAAAATAATATTTGAAAAAAAAGGGAATAATAATAATTACTTTTTATTTCTTTTTTAAATGTTTTTAGATGTCAAAAAAAATTGAATAAAAAAATTATTCATCATACTATCATATTTTTTCTTTTTCACTTTTTCGAAACAAAATATTTTTCTTGAAAAAAGTTTTGTATTGAAAATAATGGTAATTTACATGAGTAAAAAGTCCTACGACTATATAAATAACAAAATATATATTTAATTAATAAAAGGAAAGAGAAAAAGAGAAGAGAAAGAGAATAAGAAAATGATATCAAAAATGATATAATTATAAATAAAAAACTTGATAGATTTGTTAAAATTGAAATTTCAATTATTTATCTCAATTTTGTTAAAAATAACTCCAACAAAAATGGACCATGCAGTTGTAAAATAAATTACTTATGAAGTTAGTAATATCACTAATAAATATTAACTAATCAGTATTTACGCAATTTCATTCCACAAAAATAACAATTTGAGGAGAACATAAATCAATTTTTGCACTTTTCATAAAAACAAAACAAATTATCTATCCTGCTAATCAATTATGTATCAGGTGAGTTATTCATTTGAAACTTTGAAGTACAAAATTATCAAATCATATTGTAGCTTAATGAAAAAATTACGATAATTAGTCCATAACTGTAATATTTGTTCGAAAGTTATAAAACGAGTATCAATTGTTTTGAAAATCCAGTGAAATTGCGATATACTAAAACTAAATACAGTAACGAGAAGAGTACAGAATATTTTGTCTACGGCAACTATAAGAATACAGTAATCTGGAAACATAGTACTTTATAATAAGAACATTTTTAAATAATAGATAATGACAAAAATTTTAAAAATGCATCTATTTTAACTGTTTTGATAACTGTTAATAAATTTCGTAAATATTAATATAAAACAAAAATGGTTATGAAATTACGAGAACAATAATTATCATAAGCAGGCAGTTGTATAAATCGAAGAGATAATGAAATAGTATAAGATAATAATTATTAATTATTCTGAATTTTATAGGTAGTTTATAATAAACAATAAAGCAAAACACCTATATGATATTGAGGAAATAATTATTATTTGTACAGCAAAACGTACCAACGGTGAAACAATTGTCATATTTCTGAAATTTTTGAATTAATATGATTATTAAATAATCATTCGATACTAGGACAATATAATATAATATCTTATAATTGTTAAATAACATATTCGGGGACTTGATTTATTCATTTACTTTTGATTTTTATTACATTTTCATAATTGCTGTCGAATTTTCGAATATTATAAAATTTTTTCTTTTACATATTTATATGCAAATATGATTTAATCTTTAGGTATTACCATTACTTTATCATTACTTTTTAAAAGTATTTGATTATTCATTTTTTTCTTTCACATTTTAGTATCTTTAAGTATTTAAGTAAGCATAAATTTTTATGAATAGTAGAAAGTAGGAGTGAAACTTCTTTCGTTCTTTTTCCTATCTTTTAATTTGCCATCTTAAAAAAGGCATTAAAATTTAGAAGTTAAATTTTTTCATTTACATTAGGTGAATAGTGAAGTAATTTAATATGATTCATGAATTATATTTGCTTATTAATGACAAGTTTAGTTAAGAATTAAAAACGTGAATTGATACTTTATAATATGCATGATTTCTACAGTTTAATTAATATCTAATCATTTATTGATTACATACATTTAACTTCTCTTAACTAAATTTATTTTTTAACCATCTAAATATTGAGCAAGCATACATGTCTTTTAATTTATTATTTTTAATTAATCTTTGATTATTTTTCGATTACATTTACTTTGATTTTTTTAGCTGAATTTATTTTTCGAAATATTTAAATTTTAGAATAATATCATTTCAAATATGCAAATTACTATCATGAATTATTGTACCATGTTTTTGCATAGCTTCCATGATTACTTTATCAATAACTACTTTGATACCTTCATATGTTTCTCTACCGATTGGTATAAGCTCTTGTTTATTCAAAATAAAGCCATTCGATGCTAAAAAGTTAAAATTATTTTTTGAATTAATTCTTATAACTTAATTAAAAATCTAGATTAATCTACGCTAAATTTTAAATTAAATTCATTTTTATGGTTTTTATGTTTAATTAATTAAAATCAACTTAATTTTTAAACTTTTATCATAGTTATCAAAAATGATGCAATTGATAAACAAACTTGATTTTGAAGGGCGTAATTCGATTGTATATGAATATTTAACATTTGCTGTTGCTTTAACCCAATCAGATGATCCACCAGAAAATGCATCTGTGAAATCATAAAATTGATTGTCAATTAATAATTCTTCATCTTTCTTTTTCTTCTTTCATTTTTTCGTCCAATGAAAGAATTGATCTAATCAATAATTCATCGACAATATCTATCACATTTATATCAACCTTTTCGTATTTGACAATATCTTATTTGTTTAATTTCTCATTGAAACTCTACAGCATATACTTATTAATTCTTTAACATGCATACTTTATAGTATACACCTTTGCTTATCTATTTTACAGTATGCATCCCTTAATCTTTATACACTAGCAATGCTTACTTATTTGTGATATTGAGGAAGAAGAAGTTTGGAAGAGATTTTTTGCGTAACGAAGTTTCATATGATAGATTTTATTCAACCAAACGATGATACACAATTTCACTGAGAAATATCGATCTATCTTTTTGCTCACGCTACTTTTACAGTAACGCTGATAATATTAATTTTTTCAAAAAAAACTTACATATAACTTCGGGCCCAGTACCATATTCATATTTTGTCCCATATAATTTCCTCAATGATTCGACAGCTTTTTTGCAACAGCTCTCTGAAATTAATATTAATTAATTCATTTCTATATAAGATAAAATTTTTCTTACAAATTTAAATTTCATTTTCATATTTAATAACTTACTAAATCATTAATATCAGATGAATATGCATGTCGCATATTTGAATATGGATAAATCCATAGTTGCGAATAAGTATGTAATGTCATATATGCTTTCATTTGCTTACGTAATGATAATATGGCATCACGTATAGCTCTATAAAGTATTTTTCAGTTATAAATTTCATGTAAAAAAGCTATAGGAAATCATATATTTCAATATTAATTTATAATTAATCTCATTCTCATAAAAATCATTTATCAATTTCACAAATATCCTAAATATTTTCAACGTAATAATAATTCAAATTTTTATTTTGAAAAGTTTTATCCGATTTTTTTCATTATTTCCATATAAAAATATATACAAGCTTAATACTAAAAGAAAGCATGAAACTCAATAAATCCATTCCAAAATTATTATTATGTGGTACACTGAAATAACCTATAAGACTTTCTCATTGAACTTTTAAGAACTTCAAGAATTAATAAGCTCATATCATAAAAAAATGTTTTAACTGTGTTTCTGGTTCGCTAAATGCATTTCTACCATGATAAATAGCAGAACATGGCGACGAACTGGAACCAACTTCTAAAATGATTAATAACTTAAGCAGAAAATAACAGGTAATAAAATTATCCTATCAAAAATATCAAAAAAACGAAACTTTTTGAAGTTTTTTTAAACATCTATTAAGAAAAATTTGAAATTAATAAAGCTGTTATTAATTATGACTTCAATTTTTAGTTATATTGTTTTATCTCAATGCGAATAATTCTTTTTGAAATTTGGTTGGAATTATAAAGAAAGGACACCGGGAATGATATTTGAAATAAAAATAAAAACGAATTTAAGAAATAAAAATAATATGAAATAAGCTGTTTTGCTGAAAAAACAAATTCGGCAGTATTTGATTGAAATCATTTTACTGGTTTTTTGGAGAATATTAGTAATTAATTATGCATTATGATGAAATAATTTTGAATAAGATTTTAATAAGATGACAAAATATTTTTAAGCAGATTTTTTCAATTTATATCATTTTATCAAAAGAAATGAAATTCGATATTTTTCGCTACTATTTTTTTTTCTTCTTCTATCGTTTTCAAAATCTAAAATGAAAATACTATTGCACTGGTACTTAATCAAGGAATTAGTAAATTAAAACAGAAATTGCAATGCCTTCAAATTATTTATAAATTCAAAATAATCCATTCGAAAACTAATATATTTTAAACCACTCATTCTACATTTTTCTGTAATATAAAATTTTTTATCACTTTTTAATTCTTGCTCATATGTTCATTAAAATTTTGTTCTTAATTAAGAATTAATTTCTCCTACACGTAAATTTTTTCCAAAACCCGAAATTCTAAAATTTTTAATTTGCAATTTTTAAATTTCATATCTTTTTTAAATAAACAAATGAACAGACATATATGCATAAATATGATACAATATTAACCATATAAAAATAATAATCGATACTACGGTATTCATTCTTAAATTAAAGGAAAATGTATTCATAAATAAAAAATGTTATTTTACAAAAATATTACCAGCAAAATGAAAAGCAAAATTTCGATTTAAATCAACTCCAAAACAATATTCCTTTCGGCCATATTCCAATTGATAAAAATTTGTCGTTCGGCGATTTTTTCGCCATAATCGAACCTTTAAAATATTTAATTAAAATTAAAAATTTTTTTCGAAATTTGTTTTTCTTTTCTTATGATAATTCAATTTCAATTTTATTCATTAGCCATTTTTATTTACTTTTTTATGGTTTTAATTAAATTTATTAACCATAGATTAAAATCGGAAAAAATTTTAACAAAATACAATTTTTGTAAAAAAATCAAATAATTATGAAATGGTAACTAAAAGTTTGGGTAATTTTGCATGTTCTAATTTTTCCAAAAACGTAATCCAAAAATAGCGAATAAATCAACTCAATCAAATTTTTAATTTTATAAATCAAACGATTGAATTCATTTGCCAATTCTTACTACAATTACTTTCAACAAAAAAAAAGTGAATAAAAGCAACAAATAATTTTTATCTAATTCTTTTCGATAATAATAAATAAACTATACAGATGGATCGTATGGCTTTGTTCGTGTATATTCATAACCATCCGGATTTAGGCATGGAAATATATAAATATTTAGTATTTTCAAATATTGCATAATTTTTGGATTAGTATAATATTCGGTAATAAGCTGAAAATTTTTGATATAAAATTTACTATTTTAAAGATTGACTTTTCATTATGAATGATAAATTATATTAGGTTTATAAAAGATTCAAAATTTTCTATAAATTATTGTTATTTAATTTCAAATTTAAACCATCTTTTTTTTAAATATTATCCCGTTTTTTTCGTTTTTTTGAAATTTCGAAAAATTCTTCAATTTAGAAAATGAAAAAAATGAATAAACAAATATGCTTAATATATAATAATAATGATAATAATAATAATAATAACAATAATAATAATAATAATGATAATAATAATGATAATAATAATGATAATAATAATAATAATGATAATAATAATATTATATTATTATTATTATTTAAAAGGTTAACTATTTTATAGTAATTTTATATATTGAATGAATAAGAAAATGATTTCCATGCAATTTCTATGAATTAATATTTATGCACGCATATAACTTTATACGGTAGTTTTTATTTTCTGTACAGACTGTAAAGTAATACTTATGCGAGTAAATAATTTGTTGAGTTTAAAAGCTTATACGTATGTGCTGCATAAATCATTTTGAGCGAAGAAAAAAAAGGAAAGTCTACTTTTTAATAAAATATAATGCGGTATGAACAGATGCCCATTCTCGTGCATGAATACCAGCATCGATCCAAACTATAGGTTTTGAATTGGTATTCTTGGTACCAAGCTAGAAAATTTATTAAAATTAAAATTTTATATAAATATAAAATTTTATTTTACAAATTTATTTTCAATTCAATTTTTTCTACTAATATTCTTCATTCTTTCTAAATTGAATATGACAGTATTATTTATTAAGTGCCAAACAAAAATTGGTACATTCTAAATTATATAATTATTGGTTTAAAAAATTTCTATTAGAATTCATATTCTATGTTAAGAGATAAAGTAGCAAAGTATTATATACACGCATTAAAACTTTGTTGTCTAAACGAATAAAAATTAATTTCAAGAAATTTTAAATTTAATAATAAATCAATATAATATAAATGCAATATGAAATGATGATAATATAATATAGAACGATAATTTGATTTTAATATTTTTAAATTCAATCATACCTTAACACCGTATATATTCCTTTTTTCATATGTCGTACCAATTTTAATAATTGTTGTAATATCAGGATTTTGCCGTTTTAGATTTTTTAACCAACGAATAATGTCATCATAAGAATGATATTCGCCCAAAAAATTATTTGAATTTCTGATATTATCATTCCAAAGTCGTTTCTGCTCTTCAAATAATCTGTTTCTCCTTGGTACCATTTCTTGATTATTTTGTAAATATCTAAATAATTGCTATTAATATTAGTATTAATTATTTTTCAGTATTAATCAAAATTTCTAGTTTTTTTATTTTACTTTTCATATATTTGCTTACCTAAATTAAAATTTAAGTAAAAATGATTATAATTTACATCGAATCTTGTCATTTATTCAATAATCGCCAAAAAAATACCTTCAAAATTGTTCTTTAATATTTATTAAAAATCAAAATTCGGAATGAAAATTTAATTGATATGAAGAAATATTCATTTCCATTATTTAATTTCTTATTCGATTATTAATTTAATTAAAACTGAAAAAGGAAAGACAACAATTTATATTGAAATTTCTCAAATCATTCAATAATTCATTAAAATATATATATACAAATACAATACAATATCACAATTTTTCTACCAAAACTTATTATTGAAAATAAAAAAAGGAAACAAACAAATAAATGAAATAAAAGCTTTTAGATTCACAAACAAAATGAAAAGTCAAAAATTTTTTTAAATGAAAAAGGATAAAATTCTGAAAGAAACCAATACATTCGTCGAAAAAAAATAGCGAATTAGAAAACATAATAATACATGTTGATAAGATAGTAATAAAAATTATAGTTCGCACTCTTAAATAATAAATACATCGAAGAAAAAGAAAGTTAAATAAAATGAAACTAATTAAGCTAAATTATTTTTTAGTCAAAAATGCTTCCAAAAGATAAAAACTTATCATTGCTAATAAAAAAAAATTACTCTCTGATAACTTACTGTGCAAAATCATCCACTTCAATGTGATATGGAATTGATTTCATTTCTAATAAATGATCAAATTTTTCCATAAATCCTGGATTAATCATAACACTAACAGTTTCATTAATTCTTGTCGGTGGCTTCCAAAAATCTGTCTAAAATTATGACCGAAAAAAATTGTGTTTTTTCTTTTGATTAAATATGAATTTAAAATTTTTGCCAATTGATAAAATAAAAAAGTTGGTTAATTTATTTCATTTTGTAAATGCAAATTATTTTGGATTGCTAGAAATATAACAAAATTTCAATTAATTTATTTGTTCTGAATTTTTTATGTTTTAATTTTTTCTTTCAAATTACGACAGAAAAAATTTATACCATTTCATTATCAGTAAGATATAGTGTGGACAAAAGTTCTAACTGTTCAGCATTTTTAGGAATAATTCGAAGAATGGGATAAGTCCTAAATAAATAGCGAATTATTTTCATATAAACAAGTAAGCTATTATACTATACCATGATATTATGATAAATGATCGATGATTATAATCATTTTATAATACTATTAAAGATGAGATTATCAGTGGATGTGATAATCTGCAGTTATTTATTTGCGATAATAATGATGTGTAATTAAATTATAATTATAACAATGCATAATTAACAAACCTTTTAATATCGCTTACGATTGATGCACTTTTCTTGAATGCTATCAGTATGAGAATAATAGAATGAAAAATTATCATGATTATTTACAAGAATATATTCTAAGGAAATCAGAGATATGACATTATCAGTAGCAATAAAGCAACTTAAAATGAAATAAAGCAATGTAAAATGAACAAATAACTCGAAATTAACCAATTAATGCATTAATATTAAATAATCGACAATTTACATAAAATAATTTCAAATTAAATTTTATCGATATAATAAAAATATTTTCAAATTGATGCTAAGCATAAAATGTTGAAAATAATTTTATTGAAAATGAAAAAATTTATTGAATGAAAAAAGTGAAAATATTCCGATACATCTACAATTCGATAGCAAATTAATATTATCAATTCCTTTTTTCCTTTCCTCTATAGAAAAAATAAAGAAACTGAAAACTTGTTTTTTCAAGAACATTTCTTTTTTATCATTCTGATTACTACATTTAATAACAAATTTCATCATTTGTAAAATTAATTTCGGATTAATAAAAATTATATTATTCGTATGTATTTGATCATATGACTATAAAAGAATTATGATCGTTTACATTTCCACTAATATCTTAAGATTTGATAAATATTACTAAAATAAAAAATGAAATTTAAATCATCAAAATGAACAAATTATTAACGAATGTCTTTTGAAAAAAACTATTATTAATAATAATAATAATAAAAGGCAAAAATTTAGGAAATTTGATTTTCCATTTTAATTTATTAATAAATTTTACAAAAATTATTGCATCGATGAAAAATTAATTTTACTTCAAAAATTAAAATATTTATTTCTCAAACTGCAATTGCACATCGTATTTGTGATAAAGAAATGGTAGTTGTTTAATTTAAAATAAAGTAACTTTGACTTTTAAGAAATTTCATACATTTATAAAATAAAATTATTTCAAATTAAACAGACTTTAACGGAAAACATTAATCGGAATTAATTTTATCAGATAAAAATCGTAATCTTTAACTGTTTAAAATATTAGCTCGAAATGATTTCGGCTACTGTTTGTTTCAAAGAGAGATGCAAAATTTTAATTCGAATTAATTTCATTAAAAAGTTTTAGTATTTAGATGTATAAAATATAAACCAAAATTATTTTCATTAATAATGAATTATAATATTTAAAATTACTGTAAATATAAACCGGCATAATCAAAACATGTTCAAAATATATGAAAAATTTTTAGAAAATGAAAAACACGTATCATTGAAGATTGATGTAAAGTTTTTAGTAATCGTTGAAATGGTGTAAATTTCGTAAAAATAAAAAAAAATAAGCGACGAAAATGAAGTGCAATTTTCTCCATCTTCTTTTCCTTTCTCTCCTTTTTTCTCTCATTTTTGATATAATATTTTAAAAAATGATTGAAAAGATTCAGTGGAAAATAAACCAGTTAGTACTCTTACTCATTATTTTCCTCATCAATCTTCTTTCCAGTTCTAAATATGCCACAAATTATTAAATAATTTTAGTTATCTTAATTTCCAATGGGTAAGTAAACATTATAACATACATCTCCATCGGACTCATCCTTTCCAAGAAATATTGGACGGAAAAATAAAATAAATAACTAAACAAAGCAAACAATAATAGACCAAAAGTAAAAATAAAATAAATAAAAAATTGGAATAAAAAAACGGAAAAAAAAAGAAGAAATCGATTCAAATGAATTTACAACGTTTAAATTTATTTGCATAGTTCATAGAATTTTTTTCCTTTCGTTTTCTTTTTTGATTATTTTTGTTATTGTTATACCGTTGAATATCAATTACTATTATTTATTTATATTTTGGTGATATAGTTATTAATGATGACATAGTTATTAATACGAAATAAATTCTGATAAATATTTTCACAATAATTAATTACAATTATAGTCGTTTATTTTGCTAATTTTATCTTGATGTGTATCTATATCACCAAAACATAAATAAATAAGTAAGCATAGTAAGTAAAGTTATTAGTATGAAATATATTCTGATAAATAATTTTATTAACATTTATAATTATTATCATTCACTCACTTTATTAATATTACTATTATGCATGTCTGTTATTATTATTATTATTATTATTACAGTTATTAGTAAGGAATGAAGTGTCTGATAAATATTTTTATTAGTAATTACAGTTACCATTATTTTACTGACATCGTCATAAGTTTAACAAACACTTTCAATTTATTAACATTGAATCTTTTTATCAATATTATCACTGCAAAAATATTCCTTATAGATACTACAATTTGTATTATAATATTTTTAATTATTTGACAAGCTTAGTAACAGTTCTTTTATCATTATCAATTGCTATAAAATTGTCTCGACGGATTTTTCCTGCTGTTACAATTGGAATTATTGCTGATAAGTTATTAAGCAAATAAAATCATTTCTTTGGCTGAGAACTTTGTTTTGTTAATTTGCTTATCCTATTCGTTACTAATCATAGCGATATGATAGTTAATATCAATTTAGCAGAAATCATTATTCATTATTTTAGCTAACCCATTGATAAATTACGAAGTATTGGTAAATCAGTGTTAACTATAATGTTACTTATTATGGTATTACTTAAAATAATATTTTCGAAATAATAATTATTTATATTGATTATTCATTGCATCGGTTATTTATATTAATGGAATAGTTCTAATTTATCTAAAAGAAAACTTAGTTTTTTTTTAAATGTTTCTGTGAGAATTGTTTTTTTTTTAAATTTTCCATTTATATTTCATTTTTATTTTTCAATGCAAACTTCGCAGATTTGAACAATTCGAGAGAAATTTCGGGAATACTTTTTACCAGTGAAAAGAGCAAGCTGTCCGATCGGTTTTGTTAAAATATAAATGCACCGCATTCTTTCGATTGCTCATTTATTTACAGTAATTAATCTTCGAAATTTAAAATTTAAATGAACCGGTAGTTTTTTAGCAAATTATACATTATAATAATTTTTCAGGTAAAAATTTGGGAAAACAATTGAAGCATTTCTAGTCTATTGATTAAAAATTTCGAAGAAAAATTTTGCGAAAATTAAATTTGCAAAAATATACAGTAGCCGTTTTTGTGCTGCAATAAAAGGCGAGAATCTAATAAGGAGTGTTTACTACCGGTCAGAAAGCCATTCCATTATTTTACGTCAGCCTACTCAATTTTCTTGCTCGCAATTATAAGTGCAACGTTTGCATTTTTTGGGTGAGTTTTTCTATATGTCATTTTTAACTGTCGGGACAGTTTGGATTTGTTTATTATGACCGCGAATTTTTTTAAAAGCTCTAAAAATGATTAATATTGCTATCTTAATGATAAAGATGTTATTCAAATGATCGACAAAAAGTATCTCACGTGCATCATTTTATGGAAATATATTCTCATATCATCCAATCTTTCTACTTTATGACAGGTATTTGTTACATCCGTTATGTTATGCCAAGTATAAAAATTCATCAAAATTTGTTAAAGATTGATTATTTCTGGGAATAATTTTATATTTATTCTTCCATTGGAAGATAAATATGCTTATTTGATAGCATATGACTATGTTCTTCGTTTTCTCTTACAATTGAACAAAGAATATTTGCAGAAAAAATCTCAATAAAATTTTTCAAGTTAAAAATCAATAGCAATCTTTTGAGAGAAAATTTCGAAAAAAAATATTAAAAAATAATTTGATTGAAGACTATATGTTTTTATGCCATAATACAATCTTACAATTAATCCTAATGCACATTTTTAATATATGAAAAAAAGCATTGAAAATATTCTCATATTCGTCTTTTCTCACTTATTTTTAATGGATTTTTTAATTAAAAAAAAGGTTTTCTTTTTGGTGTCTAACTTCTTGCACAATTAAGATGATTGAACTGATATAAAACATTGTTAGAGAATAAGACATTAATGGACTTCATGAATAAACTCTATTAGCTTGATTAATAATTGTTTACATTTAGGAATATTTGCATTTAGGGAATTATTCGACAAACTGAGAAAGCTTTTAATACTTTCTTTTGCATATATTAGCGATTAATTCTGCAACTGCTAAACTGATGATAAAGTTCAGAATGATGAGCTTTCTATGATGGCATCTTATTGATCACACTCAGATTGAAAAACGAATAACGCAGGCTAATTCATTTATCATTCAAAATTTTTCTTCAATTCGAGCAGCATTTCTTTCCGTCATCAACTTTTCCATCATATTGTTCAATATTTTGAGAGCTAATTATTACTTTATTACTGTTTCTGGGAAAAAAGTAAGCCATTTAATTATGTTTTACTAATTGATTTGATCATTTTATCGATATTTTTTTAATATTAGTGATATGATAAAATTTTTATATGAATAAACGGTTATACTAATTGATGTCTATATCCAAATTATCATTTGATCGTGAATGACAATGAGGATAAAATGATAGCTTAATTGATTTATAATTTTATCTTGATCAATTAAATGGGCTTAATAAGAATTTTAAATAATTCACATGCAAAATTTTATTCGTGGATTTTTAGGCATTTATAGATGTTGTATGTTTATTTTTCCTTTTTAATTTTGGTTTAAATTTAATAAAAACGATTGAATGAATTATATGTTTATGGTTGGCTATGGAGCAGATGTTTTCCACCCGTTGCGCTCTGTACGGAAATTTTTTTCATTTTTTAGAAGAATGAAATAATATATGTAAAAACTATTTCAAAAGAAGCCATGAAATTATCGAAGGAAACATACAAATTATGCCATCTATCATCAGATAATGAAAAATGCAGTCGATTAATAGATGAAATGTCGATTGATATAACAATTCCTTTAATATATTTTGCTTGGAATTTAGGATTATTGCATGAGATGAAGCCAATCGTGATATCAGGTCCGTCAGGAGGGGAAAAAGCACCGTTATTACTGAAGCAATGGAAGCATATCCGAATACTTTTGCTTTTGCTGTTTCACGTAAGTATTTTTAATTCACTTGTTTTAAATATATTTAAACCAGTGATGATTGATGGTGGAAAAATTTATAACCGAAATTCTAATTCTAATTTTTGTCGGTTTTATTCCAGTTTCTTTTCTCTATACTATGCCTAGTAGCATGTATTTCAGATACAACTCGAAAATCACGACCTGGAGAGACTAATGGAAAAAGTTACTGGTTTGTAACCGAAGGAAATTTAAGGAAATGATTAAAAATAATGAATTTTTGGAATACGCAACTTTTGGTGGTAATATGTATGGGACGTCGTACGTTTCACTTTGATTATTCTATTTTAAAGGGTTTTTCGTCGTTGATATTGAATTTGTTTTATTGATGTTAGTGGATAATAGCCCACCACGTATTGGGATAATAATTATTTGCTTAGATCAGTGTAATGTCAGAACTGATATTATTCGAATTAAGAGAAACAAAAAATTAATATGAATTTTATCAAGTCTTTAAATCTGATACCTAAGTGGATGGAATTCAGATTATCCAAATTAGCTATTAAATTAATGAGATGAGTCATATATGATAAGTCTGATAATGTTTCAGGAAGAAAGCACTGGAAGATGTGTCGAAAACAGGACGTATATGTATATTAGATGTAGAGCTTCAAGGTGTTCGTAGTATACACAAATGTAAATTAGATGCGAAATATATTCTAATCAGAACGCCAAGTCTGAAAATATTGGTTACTTATCATACTAGATTTCTTACGATTTGTGTCTTAAGAGAATGTAGAGAAAATGAGTGTTTATAACTTTCTTTGTCTTCTTAAAGTACTGTAGAACGATTTAGACTGGAACTGAGCTTATATATTAGGTTTTCTGACAAAACTTCTACATTTATTGTGAAGATGTAGGTTCTTGACACTAGATTTATTAACAAGAAATTCAAAAAAAAAAACATTGAAATTGAGACGGAAAAAATATTTGGATATCAGATCTGCATCATTTTAAGAAAGAGGACGACTCCCTTAGCCCTGATAATCAGTGAGATTTGTAATACTAGACTGAACAATCACGAAAAGGTTTAGGTTCCATTCAGTCTGTCAGTTCCTGGATTCCTATTAGAAAGCGGATTTTGAGCATCATATCACGTGAATATAATTGGTTTTAGAATGTTGACAATAATTTTAAAACAAGCGATTTGACATGGAAAGTCTTTTTTACTTTTCTAAGGAATAAGGAAGTAATGATATTAACTGTGTTTCGTAATTTCAGGAAGACCGCTTGCGTGCTCGGAAGACAGAAACTGAGGAATCGTTGAAAAAAGAATGAAGCATGCAGAAGACGATTTAATTGCTGGTTCGTACAGTATTAATTTACTTTCTTATTTCGAAATTTTTAGATATAACCTTGTGCTAGATACTTTTCCTATCAAATTTTGAACATTGATTTAATATTTTCCTGCTTAATTTTAGTGGATGCCGAGCCGGGTTTATTCGACTTCGTGATAATAAATGATGACTTCGAACAGGCCTATAACGATTTTCTAAGGGCCATTAAAGAAGAGTTAAACGAAGTTACGTCTTTGAAGAAACAAAATTAAAATACGGACTATACATTGATATTACTGTTTTTAATTAGAAATACGAGTTTTTAAATCAACTTCATCTATCTTTTCTTATTCGTTCTTTTATATTACTTAAATTTCATAATCTTCAATTTCATTGTAATGGCATGCTGCGATTAATTATTACGGTATTTTTTTAGTTCTAGTGGATACCGAGCCAGGTCTATTCAGCTTTATGGTAGTAAACGTTACCTTAGCGTAATTAATATTTGCTGCGAAACTGTTAAAATATTTACTTATATTTATGTATTAAATCATGTGTTATATACTGACGATGCATGTTTTGATTTGAATTTATAATTTTGATGAAATAAGAACCTTGCATTTCTTACTTTGAATACATAATGTGTATTGGGGTTAGATGCGAACTTTAAAAAAATTCAATTGAATGATTGTTTACGTAAGTGTTTTAATCAATAAAAGTTCAGCATAGTTATGTTATTATTACGAAGTTTGGAACAGATTCATATTTTTCATTTTGTTTGATGAAGTTTTAAATTACGAGAATACGTATAGTCCAGTATCGGTATATTGCGAATCACCTGTGATTGACATATTGATATTGGCATCGAAAGGATTTCGAAATCTTTACTCTATAATAGAAGATTAAGCATTGAGAATTTTGAATAAACAGTTCAAAACATAACAAGGATTCTTATAAATTAGTCTAACAGTATGATCGAGATATTTTTTTAATTTTTCTGCAAGGATGTTTATTTGGTGATTTTATATACTGTGAAAAAAAAAGGATTGATCTGTGGAGTTTACCTGAGAATCGCTTAAAGTTTTACGTTCCTGTTTTCAATCTTTTGAAACGATGTAGCATCCTTATCAGTATTGTGTTCAAATTAATTAATCCAAAATTAATATTTTGAAAGAAATTCCGAAATAGCCCAAGTGATCAATTTACCAAGTTTATCATTTTTACTTTAGATACCTGTTTGATGCGTTGCGATTGAATGAATTGGACGGATGACGGAAACTGTTTCATTCCCTAGAACGATCTATGTAAAATTTTATTATGGCAACGAACTTTTCACGCTTACCGCCCCTCCCATCATTGAAGAGTTTTCTGTACGCATATGGATTGAGAGCCAAGAAAATCCTCTCGCAAAATTATCTGATGGATATGAATTTAACACGAAAGGTTAGATTCGCTCTTCTAATATAATGAGGAATCGAAAATAAATGAGAAGCGAGATCGATTAAAGAAGGAAAGGGCATTTATATTAGACAAACCATCATTCCATTTTTATGTAAACTTATGATAGATGCGTATCCTCTTGGCCGATTATTTTTATTTGGAAGCAAAGAAAAAAACGATGTTCTTTTTTAAAATATTTATAATACAGTATATTAAGCTAAGAAATGGAAAGCTGAATTGTCTTTTCTTAAAAATATCATTCATTATGAAAAGAATTAATTAAAAAATATTCATTTAGTTAGCTAATTTCTATAGAAATTCTAGAAGCATTTTAAGAGAATAAATCAGCGTGAGAAAATGTTTCATAATTGACAAAATGTTTCATAATTTTTTTCGTACTTAAATCATCGTTATAGATAGTAAAGCAAGCGGAAATAGCGCTAGGCGACTATGTTATCGAGGTTGGACCAGGCCCAGGATCAATCACTCGTGCTATTTTGGAAACCAGTTGTCGACGACTTGATGTCATCGAAATCGATCATCGCTTTATTTCGCCACTTGAAGTAATTTTTACAATGGAATTATGCCAAATGTCAAGTGATAAAAAATTGCTTTTGGAAATTTCTGTTTTATTCAAAAATGTCATATGACAAAAGCAAATAAGTACTCGCGTGTAAAGATTCGGATAGCTGTTGTAAAAAATAGTTGAAAATGATTATGGGAATTAAGGAGAAAAGTAAATTGATAGAAGAGTAATAAATACATGGAAAAAGTATTTCGAATTGGTAAATTTTAGAAAAGTATATATAATTATTCTTAGTTGATATTATGCAGGTACTGAAGGAAGCAAGTGAAGAACGAATGTTCATTCATCGGGCCGATATTTTAAAAATAGATCTTGAACAGATTTGGTCTTATGCTGGTGTCGAACGTGTTGCTTGGGAAGAAGATAGGCTTCCGAAGGCACATATTATTGGCAATTTACCCTTCAATATTGCTTCTCCACTTATTATAAAGTCCGTTTGTGACTTTTACTTGCTAAAACATGAAAAATATTATTAATTTTCATGCATGTGAAACACTTATGTAAAACACTGTGGTCATAAGAATTATTAGCTGAAGACTTACTTGACCGTCATTTCTCATTTTTCTTTTTTTTTAGATTCCTTCGTGAAATGTTATATCGTCAAGGGCCATGGTCATTTGGACGCGTCCCATTGCTGTTGACATTTCAGATGGAAGTAGCAGAACGTCTTTGTGCTCCAGTCGATTCTCCATTTCGAGCCAGAATTTCAATTATGTCTGCATTTATAACCGAACCTAAATTACTTTTTCAAATACCAGGTATTTTATTTTGCAAATAATGCTATCTTTTTTCGAATTTATTAAAGCGAAAGTAATTCTGAATATTGTTTGGTTTCTCTTGTCTTTTATTTTCGTATTATCAGTTGCTTTCAAATTTAATGACTATATATTAATTTAAATAGGACGATGCTTTGTTCCATCTCCTAAGGTTAATGTCGGCTTAGTACGCTTTATTCCGAGACAAGATCCACTGATTAAAACGTCTTTTGAGGTCAGTTTTGTTTTCGCTTTATTTTTGTGAAATTTTTCTAGTTTTTAATATTGCCAAGAATAACAAAGAATAAGAATAATATTGCTTCGGAGGGAATTTTTGTTATAATAACAACACTACATGATATCACTGGAAGATATATCCCAAAAGTACTTTATAAAAGATAAGTTGCATTCGAAACGAGATATAAAATATTTAATAGTCTGAATTATGTACATTTAATATGAATCCAAATACTATGATGCTTATATGGCTTTTCAGGTGATTGAGAAAGTTTGCCGTCGTATTTTTAACTATAGGCAAAAATATGTTATCAAGGGAGTTCGAAGTCTTTATCCGAAAGAGCTGGCCAACAATTTGGCCGATGACTTGTTGAGACGATGTAGAATCGATCCCACAACCACTGCAATATGTCTTGGGGTGGAGCAGTTTGCTGATATATGCTACGTTTATGAGGAACATTGCCGAAAGTATGTTTAAACTTGTTCTTTTTATTTGTAATGCGTGCTATTTTGACGTAACTATCTTGATTTAATTGACCAAAAATATATGAAAAAAAAGAATTGGATTTGCTTTGGGATTTTGATTCCATTACTATGAAACAATGTTTGTGATAAGAGTTATATATTTTCATTTGGCTTTATTACGAATTTCTGCCAAACTTTGTTTTCAGTTTTATCAAAATTTTCAGATTATGTGATATGTATAATTTTTTTTTGATTCAGATATCCTGGTATATTTTTGTACGAACATTCAAATCAAGGTCGTACATTGGAAGAACTTGCACGATTACCAAATGCTATACCACCACCAAATCCTTTTGATGAGGAATTTCCATCAGAAGGTGTAAAATTCTCGGATGCCGCAGCATTATTTCACGAATAATGACATGGAAAAATAGTGAAACTATCAGTGGTTTATCAAGAATAAAAATATATTACTTTAGTTTATGAATTAATTTGGTGTCTGTAAATACGTTATAAGTCACTTTTGTTGTGTATTATCCGTTATTCTATGGCAACAAAGGTTTGAGTGTGTTATCTCTCTAGTAATGCAAATTTCTATTTGTATAAATGAATAAATAATGTAATTGACAAATTATTTTAAACGTTACGAATTAATTTTTTGGGCTTTATACCCTGATACACTTCAGTAATTATCATTCTACAATACATTAAATAGATGATTGTAAACAAAGATCTGTCGTTGTTGAATGGAATCAATTAATTATGCTTATAAGGATTAAATCTCAGTTTAAGAGATATTATAATTCCGATTGTTTCACAGTGAATAAAATAAAATGAGAGTTAAATGTTTTTATTTAAATTAATTATTGAAGTTTCAAATTCAGTCTATGGTTGTTGAAGACTTGTTCTATATTACAGCATTGCTGAAAAGAATTATAAGCTATTATGCATACTTTGACACCAATGAAACTTAACGAACAGGTTGTATTTCTGGAATACTGTAGCTTATAATGTTTGTAATGCTTAACAATGCCTATGTGGTTTTTCATAATTGAATATACTGTATTCCTTGTTACGGTCACATATTAACGTATGGCAAGAAGAATAATATGTTGAGCTATAAAAATTTATCTCCTAAATATTCCTAGTTAGATGTTTTTAATTAAATGATGTATTCAACTGTAAAAACTTGGTCTCTTAGTCAAACAAGCACTGCGTTTGAAGATTCGCAACCTAATTTATTCTGTACTTTTTCTGCTTCAATTTTTAATTTGATTAAAGGTATTTATTTCAGATCATTTCTATGCGGAAATCTGTAGAGAAAGCTCGGGTAAGGTTGTGCCGACGGCTGATCAGGCAGAGAAAATTACTTCAAAAATCGAAAGACGAAAAGAAAATTCGCAAAGTGAATCGAATCATCGAAGAAACTAACCGTTGCAAAGTATTTTTTCGATCATAATTTTGTTAACACATGATTCAAAATATGCTAAATAATTGATCTAAACATGCAGCCAATAGTTCATATCAAATTTTAATTTACACTAGACATTTCAGAAAATATGCCGAGATGATGTATCAAAGTTTGCATTAATTAACCGCAAATCTCTTCATGATTTATTGGAGAAGGTTATTTTTCCCAATTATTCACCACAATCATTGTATTGAAATTTAAATAGGAATAGTGTTGACATACAGATGTTTTGTTGTTGATACATGTTACCATAAATCGGTTTTAATTCATCATTTAATGTTTCAAAGTTAAAAGACGTTATTATGTAAAGGTACCATAGGGTAAACTGGGTGAATATGATTATCTTTTCAAGGCAAGAGTATATTATAACATTCGGTATTTCCAGGCGTGTCACCGAAATTGTAGAAAGGCGGCAATGCTTACTTTTCATGTGCTAAATTGTTATGTTTATACCGAAATGAGTTATTTCTTTAGAGATATTTCATTTTAATTCATACTTGTTTTAATTCTGATTTTAGAATAAAATATCGGTTGATGAACGAGTTTTGTATAAATTGGCATGCCAAGAAATAGTATTGAGGAGTGTTGAGGAGTTTCGTATCAAATATCCGAATTGGCAAAATGAAGTAGCATTCCTCTTGCAACGACTTGGTTTGCAATATAAATCTAAGAGAGATGCGAAAAAAATATGCTACAACAAAGCGAAGAAAAGAAGGTAGCTGAATTGTCCTTATGAATAGTAAATTTCATATTGCTTCAACATTTAATTGTGTCATTGTAAAGGGAGTATATTTCAAAGACTTTGTTGTTTTACGATAGTTTTAATTTTCTGATTTTCTTTTTTCATTAGCTATATTGTTATTTAAACACAGTGCGTTAATCCCAGTATGGATTAAGATATTTAATTACAGAAATGTTTTTTAACTTGCTTTTTACACATTTTATCATGATTATTTTCTGTATTTGATATCAGCTGTATCGTATGACAATATCATTTTCAGAGAACTGAAAATGCTCAAGATGTGAAAATATTTGTTAAGAAAGAAATACGAAAAGCTATGAAAAAGATGAAAATTTTGAGACGAAAACGAAAAAGTTGAAAGATAAAACGAAATCTAGTGAATTTGAAGAGATATCTGTTCAAGTTTTGGACTTGCCAAAATTAGAATTACCAAAATCAGTAATTAATAAGGGGCAGGTAACTTTTTTCAGAACTTGTTCTTTTTATTAAATATAAAAATATGAATAATTATTAGTGAAATCAATAATGATACTTTTTTCATTCAGGCTGTCATCAAATTGTTGCGTTCAGATGTTAATCAGGATAACGAGTATGCGTCAATTAGTGCATTGGACATACCGGATAGAAATGGAGGTTGGGTTTTCATTATTTTAAAAATTTTATGTAGAATCCCTGATCTTTGTACTTCAGATGTTGTATTACAAGAAAATGCAAAACAAAACGCAATTAGTGAGGCTGATGGGACTACTAGAAGTATTGTACCAGTGAAAATAATCAATACTGAAGAAAGAAGGAAAGATCTGGAATGCGAAAGAGGCAGAAAAAGAAAGGATACCATGATACTTGATAAACTTGGAAATGATTCATCTTTAAAAGGTTACAGCAAATAATTTATATGAAATCTCATGAAGATATTGACTTCATATACTTAGAATTTAATATGCAAAGATATTGAAATGAATCTCTGGTATTAAATGGAACAAAAGAGTTTAACATTGTTTCCACAGTTTAAATTCCGCTCTCTTATTTCTTTACTGACAAAAAAATTTTTGTTGAAATGTTATTCTCCTCAGAATTTTTTCTTTTCTGAATCTCAAAAAAACCACCCCTCTCTTAACTTATCCTGTGTTCATATTTTAGAAGTTTTGAAGAACACGACGAAATCATTGGGAAATCAAAACTTGCATCCATCATGGATCGCTAAAAAACAGGAGCATGAAGCTCTGAAACAATTAAAAGCATCGTGTAATGCAAAGAGGATTGTCTTTGATGATGATTGAAATATTCAAATATTCGGTGTTTTCATAATGTTTTTATAAATTTTTTCCGTTGCATTTTCCCAATATCTTCTTGGGAATTTGTTGAATTTCTGATACCATTTTCATTAAAGCAAGGAATATATCTCTGGCGACTGGTAAATTTTTTAAATTAATTAATAGGATTACAGATGAATTAACGTATACGTAAATCTTAATCTGGTATTATCAATAATACCATCATAATAGCATAGACATTTTCTTTTTACTACATCGTAGGTGAAGTTTGGTGATGGAAATGGCCGATTTTTAATTTCATTCCATATTCGTTTGTCAATTCTGATGGCAATTTGGTTTTATTTTTTTCCTATCTCTCAACAACTAACGAAACATTAGAAGTTTATTAATAAGATTACCTTCAATACTACTTTTCATGATTAGCAGTTGTTGAAAGATAATTTTCATAAGGCGAAGTTAATAATATTCAGAATTAAATGTATCTTGAGAATTAATTATTTGAAGACAGTAAAATCTTGCTTTTTTAAAATTTTGCTTATTGCTTTATGTTTTTTGATTCGGAGAAGTTTAACTTAATATATTCACTTCTTTCATTTGCAATCACAAGGTACAGAGATTATTGGTAATTTTTTCGCCGCAAAAAAAAAATACTGTAACGCTATAAAAGCGGAAAATATTCCGCTGTTCTTATTTATGTTAAGACTAAATTTTTAATATACATAACAAATAATCTAAAATAGTAATATGGGAAGTTAAACTTTTATTGCACTCAATTTGGTTAAATTTGCCATCGGTTTTCTGTGAAATTATTTCTTATTTGTTATAATCAAATAAATTTTATGGCGAATGGTTCAAAACTGAATTTTTTCAAAAATTTCTGTTATGAAAAGGACTGTTATAATTCAGTGGAAAATTAAGAGCGCAAATAAAATTCGAATTTTATCTTTTCTCTGAAGGTGTGAGAGGCTCTACTATTTGATTAATTATTGGGAGATTAAAAGTGAGTAAAAATCATGCTAAAAATCTAACGTAGTGTCATATGTTTTAATTCGATTAAAGTGATAATATCTTGAAAAATTTTTGGAGGAAAGGATCATTTTAATCATGCGGGAATTATCATCACCACTCTATTCCATTTTATACATGTATTTAAATTACTTTTTATAAGCTTTCAAACCTAATCTCTGACAGAGTTAATTTTTCGCATATAGAATTTTCTATACTTCAAATAAATTTATGCCTGTCAAAAGAAGATTAATGAAGTGGATGTGAGTAAAGGACTAATTTTTACAATATTTAATTATTATATTTGATTTTGACGCTAAGCCATAATTTCGCCAAATCTGAAGGTATCTGAGACTCTTAACGAAGATTATTAAAATAAAAGGTGAGATGAAAAATAATAAATTATCGTAGATAGCTATCGAGAATATAATTTAATAGTGATTGTGGTATATTGAAGCCATCCATATGATATTCTTCGGAAGTTGGAAAAATTTTTCTTCCAATTGAAAGTATTTAGAAACTAAAGTTTGCTATAAAATATTTGCTGAATGAAAAAGAAAAAGATTAGATCTTAGAAGATATAAGAAACAAAGAAATGCAGTATTAATATGTTGTAATATTATGAGTTTTCTTGTAAAAATCAATTAAAAATTGACTAATCTGGTAAAGATTAGAAACGATCTATGACAATAAAAGATTAAAATTTTTTTTCTTTTAATATTCAATGTTTATTTGAACCGAATGAATTCGTTTGATAAATTAAGAAAATCAATTTTTTAATAAAAATTTTCTGGAATTGTTAATTCACAAATGTTTATAAATTCCGCTGCTTAAAGAAATGAACTAACTCTAACATATATAAAGTAAAATAGAGCGGTGGTGATAATTTGAATTATTCTCTTCAATTCATAAATGATTCAGAAAAAACGCTTTTGTTTGGTATTATTATGTTAATATTATTAATCGGATCATATTTTTCTGGTCGACAATGTCCATTGGTTTTAATTTGGACTGATTACAGCAATGGAACTAATAGAAAAAATCAAATATAATAGTTATATTCTATTTTTGAATTGTTCCCGATGTTCTCCTGCTATTAGCTTCTAAATCTGAAAATTTAAAAATTCTCTCCAAAAATCGGAGTTTCATGGCTTGTCTTTGCAATAAATTATTAATAAAAGTTCTTGAAAATATTGAAACAATTTTGAATATTTGAAATTTGTAGTCAATACATATAGGATTACAATTGGTGCAAAATAACCTTTGCTTTTTCCATCAGTTTTTATTATTTTCATCATTGCCGATCTATTTCTAACTAGTATTTGAACGTTTATTCAATTGCTAATGCCAGCAATGAAATGAAGATTTTATAATCTGATGAAAAATTATTATCATCATTCTATTTTACTTCATACACATGAATTAGATTCATTTTCTCCACGCGTTCAATTGTACATCTATTGATGCAATTATAAATAATCTCAGAAAGTTTTTATTAAAAATGTTTCATTTTCTTAACGTATCGAAGGAAGTTGAGATGGATGATTTGGTTGAAATTAACAATAAATATTAAGAGAGTAAAAAAATCTGGCCCATTATTATCTTTACTAATTATGATTCATTTAATTTTTGATCTTATAATTTATGAGTGTATTTCTTTATAAAATAGCTATCATTCCAAGGAGTATTGGTAATGAAGTTACAACTTATTTCGTTCCTCATTACCATTATTTATCAGAACATTGCTATTTCAAATAATACCACAGGTTACCTTTTGAAAAATTGGCCTTATTATTAATTATTTTTTCTTCAAAAAGACATGTTCTTATTTTCAATATCATCAAGTAATGATTACAGGAATATTCTTCTTTATATTTCATGGAATTTAAGAGTTACATCTATAATTATTTTTGGCTAAATTTAGAAACACTTTGTCAAATTCTATCTATCCAATTATTATGTGATCAAACTGTACAATACCTGGAAAACGAAGATTTGGAAAATATGCTAAAGTATGTTTCAAATTTACTTTTATAATGAATATTTTTTAGAAAACATAATTATAATGAAATTTGATAAATAAAAAAAAAAAAAAGAAATGTCAAATATAATTTGCATTTACTTCTAGCAAATGAATTCCAGTGTGAGCGTTTTCAAGGGATGTGCCACGACTGAACTTTTTAATCGTCTTTATAAGATCGCATATATTCGACAAGGAGAATTATTTCCAAAACGTTGGGTGCTCGATCATTGGGAATCGCTTCATTCTCCAAATAAGGTATTATGCAGACATATACGTTAAATATGTAAGGATTATGAGATTTCGTTATCCCCTTATAATCCTAGTAACAATTGAAATTTTCTGATAAAATTCCTACTATTTGGTATTTCTGGTAAAATTCCTACTAGTTATTTCGATGATAAAATTCCTATCAGTGAATAAACACCAATTTATGTATAAGCACATTCTTAATTGAGAAATGAAATTCGGATAGTGAGATTAGATTCCTACGATTTTACTAAAATCATCGAAATTATTATGTTAAGAAGTCATATTAAGTTGAAGAAAAGTCAATCATGAAAAAATTGCACAAGCAAAGCATTATAAATTTTTGATTGTAGATTTCATGGCCAGCTTTTTTATTTTTGGGTAATATTAGTCGAAATGAATATTTGCGAAACCTATTATTCACTAAGAATCGCACAAAATGTTTGCAGTTGTGTCGGAATCGAGCAAGTAAATTCTTAAATAATTTGTTTTTAATAAAGCTTATACTATTCAGAAATTTCGTTTGTGCTATATATTTTTAGCATAACGTAGAAAATCTTTTGATCTATTTTATTCAATTAGAAAGCAAAAAATACTTCACTGTCGTAGCTCGTAAAATCTCCATTTCTACATATTTTCAATTGGAAGAATTTTTTCCTGCAACTTCTGTAGAACATAAAATAGATGGTTTCATTCTTCCGCGGCCATTAATTAATCGTATTGTTTACATCCATTTACGGTAATTTTTTTATTTTTCATTTCATATTTTCACGTCGTCAATACGGAGTGGCAGACATCATTAGATTCATCAAAAATTTATGACTTGAATTCAATATAAACATAGCAATATAGCTAGTTTTAAGAACTGGTATCTTCATACGAATTTCAGGCTCGAAAATAGTAGTCTTTTGATAGAAGAAGTTAAATATGATCAAATCGTTCTTTACATGTGTGACTTATGGGGCGATGAAGTCAAATTCTCAAAAGTTCCATTTGAGCTGACATTTTTTTATATTCTTTCTTTTTTTTTTATATATAGGAAAGAAATATTCTTTCCCTTGCAACTTTTTAAAGTAAAATTGCAAATATAACTATATATTAATTTGCTTGAAATTATTCGAATATATTCAGGTCGAAATAAAATAATATGAAAAAGCTATTTCAGGGACCTATCAAACTGATACTCAATTTTTTTGCCTTTACCAATGATAATCCAAAAGGATTAACACATTCTGAAGTTGAATCGATCACGCAAGATTGCATAAATACAGTGGATAGTCAAATTTGCATAGCATCTGAAACATCTTTTGATATGCCAGGGTTTAATAGCTTATGAATTAATAGATTCCTTTGATAAACTTTGGGAAGGAGAAAAATTTACTGTTTTGAATTTTCTTTCATTCTGGTTCACTCTATGATAGCACATATAATGGATTTTATGTATAGAATTTAAGAAATTGCATCATTTTCAAAGATTTTATTAATAATTCATTATAAAGGGCAAACTATGTGTACCGTAATGAGATTGTGATATTTGGTGGAGAAAATGTTGAAGCATCTACATTTGTAGTGAAAACTGATAACGAGGCTGAATTACGGGAACAATTTGAACAATGGAATGTATGTATCATTCTTTAATTATTTGACTATCAAATAGGCTGTGTAAAAATTTATGTTGCATTTATAGAAAGATATCAGTATAAATTGTACATCGTTTAATTCAAGCAGAAATATTGTTTTTATAGACTGAAACAATCTCCAGTTGGTATAACTACCAGAAAATTGCAATTCATATCACATCGACCCATTTCATAGAACCAAAGAACAGTGAAAATTTGTTCAAGTAAGTTAATTCAACGATATGCATTTGTTACATCGAACGAATTAATCTATTCCATAATTTATGTATTTGATTATGCAACAAAAAGTACTATATGATACGCACTGTTCAGAAATTTTTCTTTGGAGATGATGAATGTAGTTTTAATTCAACAAACGTTTGTTTTACAGTGAAGTATTCAATGACGTAAAATTAACAACGCGTTACTTATCTAACAACTCAGCAAGTTCAGTACTCTCATCATGTGACGGGTTTCAGCGTGGCTCCATCTATGCAATCATAGGTTTTAGGAATAAATGATTTAAATTTAATCCGCATATTCAGCATGTTCAACTTTATTCATATTAACGAACTTGCTTTCGATCAATTTAACTTAAATGGATCACTTTTATTTAAAACTATTTTGTTTAACAGTTTTCATGATGCTTTTCTGATGAGAATGAAATTGGTATGATATTAATAGTTTGATAAATGATTCTGATTTTGAATTCAACTACCGAATATAGGCAGTAGTGTCAAAAGTATGTAGTTAACGATGCCAGAAAAATATCACCAATTATTTGTCAATGTAATTAACTGCATATGAGAATGCCAAAAGGATTAGACATTACTTTCAAAAAGCTTTTATAATCGTAAAACATATTGCTGAATAGTCAAATAAACAATTTATTAGCAGTGGAAGGATAAGAGAGCAAATAGTTTTTCCACTGAGATTTGGATATTTGGTTATTCATTTATCTGAAAAATAATATTACGTATTTTTATTGCACAAAATTCATTGATTATTTCTCGTATTTGTATGACAAAACATTTTATAATTTCTTATTGCTTCAAAGTTTTATTATGTTATTATGAAGGCAGCATATGCTTAAGAATTTCATTATTTAACGATATTTTCATTTTTTTTTTTGTTTTCTTTTTCACTAGTTGTATTATTTTTAAACAGAATATATTAATCACGATGGTCCAGATTAGATCAACAATATTTAATTATAGAAATGCTTCTTCAATTTGCTTTTTTTCAAACCTTAACACTATTGTAACTAATTTTTTAGTAATTGACACAGCAGCTATCTTACAACAATTTAGCAAAATTGAGATGTGAAGATGCTTATTAAGATGTGAAGAAGCTTATTAAAATTTTAAGATTAAAAAGAAGAAATTGACTGGTAAAACGAAATTTGGCGGTAAAACAAAATCCAAAGAGATATCTGCTAAAGTCATCAACTTGCCAAAATTGGAGTTACCCATGCTAATAATTATTAAGAGAAATGACTCTTTCCAGATTTGAAACAGAAGAATCTTTCTTAATATTCATGGATATGTTAGCAAAATGAACATTTTTAATACGTAATTCTTGACAATTTATGATTTTGTTTTTTTTTTTTCATCTTTCAATAACTAGAAAAAAGTGACAGGAGAAATTGTAAGATAATTAGTGATTATTTTCAGTATTTTTAGTTTTTTCATAATTAACAACTGATGATATCAAGGTTATTTAAATTTTGTCAGGTGAAATGAATGAGAGTGTTGAAATGTAGTAATGGATAAAGATTATTAATTAAAAAAATATTTCTAATCTTTAATATATTTATTACCGTCTTCAAAATATTACCATATTTTTTTGTGATTGTACTATAAGCACTTTTTTTTTAATTTAAATATTCCAAATTTAAAAAGAACATTAACAATGGTCTCCCATTTAATTTTCGTTTTTGTTCATATTGCACATATACTTTGTACTCTTTCAATTTTCGGCAGATATGAAGTATAAATAATTATTCCAATTTATTTAAAAGCAATATTCAAACGAAATTAACTAATCATCTGATTTGATCGTGGACAAGATATATTCTGAAATCAAGAGCAATTTATTTTAATCTATATCTTAAAAATTCAAAAAAAAAAGAAAAACCTGGAATTTATGTCCGTATCGAGAATATTTAAATTTTCTTTAAAAATTCAATATTGAAATTATTTATCAAACCATCATTGTTAATAGCATATTATACAGGATAGAATAATAGTTCGGATCTAAATAAATAAAACAATACAATTATTTGACTAAATAATTCATTCATACCGTATTGAAATTTATGTCATTTTGAACATTTCCCATGAAACAAATGATTTTTTACGAATTAAAGCAAAAACAGAAAGCTGAAAAATAAGCAGCACTCAGAATTATTAAGACATATTCATGGCTTCTGAAAAATATTTTGAATTCGTATTTCCTGTCAAAGAGAGTGCTTTTTGTTGAATGTGTCACGAATAAATTGCGAAAGGTTTCCATGATAAAAGAAAGAAAACACGACCATCACTAAAATCGCGAATAGAAGACGAGGATCTCACATGGAAGGGTGTATGTTGTATATGTGCATTTATTGTATGTGCAATTCAAGATGTAAGCTAAAAATTGTTTCACCTTCGTCTGTGCGCTGTAATTCCCACTCTATAACAAACATTTACAACCGTACCAGTATTCAACGCCAAACTATTATAAAGAATATACTCCATCAAGGTGGTTGAGCGTTATTTAATCTCTTTTTCCCTTAAGTAATCTTTCCGTCATTAGAACTGTTTTATTGAAATCATTGAATTTGGATATTGATCTTGGAATTACTGTATTCGTTGATGTATTATGAATTTACAGTATTGTGGTTTAATCACTCAAGTTTGGGATTGGTCTTTGTAATTTGTCTTTGGAAACAATTGGAACTTAAGTGAAAATAAAGAATTGGCAACTCTCTGAATCTTGTTGCAACGCAGAAAAAAAATGAATTTTTCACTACAGCATAATCAAGTGAATAAATTATGAGATTGATTAGTTTCTTTCCATATAATAAATGCAAATGCAACCATTGGACTCGATTCTTTGGAATTAGTTATTGTAGTATGAAATGGAATTTGCTTTTCTGCATAGTTTTAATCGTTATTGTTAGAGATGTAAGACTTAGAGAAGTGAGATATTGGAAGTGGACAGAAGGTTATATTTCGAGCTAAAAGTTTTAAAAGATTGGAAATACCTGAATAGTCAATCTAATGGACCTCAAGTAATATTAAGTAATATTAACTTGCATAAACTTTCCTTTTCACATTTCACCTACACTTTCCACTCAATAACAGTAAATTTACAGGTACAATTTTTTTGTCGGAAAAGAATACATTTAACGATACTCTTTCGCTTCATTCAGGTTGTTTAAGTTTTTTTGTTTGATCTAAACACGAAGATCCATTTAAACATCCGTCGCATAATAAATTCTAAATTTTTTAAAGCTAATATTTTAGTTGGAATTTCATGCAAATCGTTTGTTGTAAACCCCTTAACATGAATCACCTCCAGGTTTATCCTATCTTACATTTTTCGTTTCTTGCTTCTTTTGTATTGCAGATCTTTTTTCCATTTTTCAATATTACTTATTTTTACTAACCTTTGTAACTTATGTTTGAATTTGACCCATTTGATATTCCTATATATAACCCCTATAAGTACTTTAAAGAAATACATGATAAGTAGTTACATCGATATACAATTAATTACGTTTTTCTTCGACTTCACGCATACAATGTTTGATTATCGTTGCGTATATTCAATATGTGAATTCAAAATTAGCAGAATTATTTGATCAAAACATTAATGTCATACTAACTTTATTCTTATCAGAAAGCATCATGCAAAATTGGGAAACAAAATAGTTTTAAGTGATTCATTCAAGTTAAATTGATTCGAAAACAACATTAGTTAATATAATTAAAGTCACATGAATATAAGCATTAAATTTATAGTTCATTTGCAAAACCTATGATTGCATAAATGGAGTCACGCTGAAACCCATCACGTGAGTGAACTTGCTGCGTTGTTAAATAAATAACGCGTTGTTAATTTTACGTCATTGAATATTTCACTGTAAAACAAACAGTTTCATCAATCAAAGCTACGAACATTCATCATCGCTAAAAAAATTTCTGAACAGTGCGTATTCTGTATCACATAGTGTTTTTGTTGCATAATCAAATACATAAATTATGAAATCGATTAATTCGTTTTTTTTTTTCTAATTGAATAAAAAGGGAAGAAAAATTAACAGTAAGTAGGTCAAAAGATTTTCTACCATTGTGCTGAAAATATATAATAGAAGCGAAATTTCTGAATAATATAAACTTTATTAAAAATAAATTAATTAAAAATTTATCTGCTCAATTCTGACATAACTGCTAACATTTTGTGCGATTCTTAGTGAGCAATAATTTTCGCAAATATTTATTTCGACTAATATCATTCAAACAGTAAACAGCTGGCTATAACGTCTGCAACAAAAATTTACATTGCTTTGCTTAAACAACTTTTTGAATAATCGATTTTTCCTCAACTAAAAAAAACCTTTCTAAAACAACAGGAATTAGATTTCTTTGTCACCGAATTTTACTACTCCATTAAGAATGTGCTTATATATGAGTTCATTCTAATAAGATTTTATTAGAAATTTTTTGATAATTTTCAATAATTTTTAAAATTATGAGCGCATAACGAAAACTTTTTATTCTCAATTTTCATTATTTAACTTATACACTTGTAATACTTCATTTTGTGAGCGAAGTGATTCCGAATGATCCAACCAAACGCTTCGGAAATAAATCGCTGTGTCGAATGTATGCGATTTTATAATGGCTGTTGAATAGTTCGGTCCTGGCACATTTCTTTAAGAGGCTCACGCTGGAATTCATTTTCCAGAAGTAAACGCATTTTCTTTTTTCTATTTCCATTCTTTAAATTTCAATTTAATCGTATTGCTAAAAGAAATACTAATTGATAAATTTGAAATATTAATTGATAAATTTGAGTCACGCTTTAATACATTCATCAAATCTTCATTTTCTAAATGTTGCGCAATTTTGTTGCATAATGATGGATAAATGAGATTTGATGGAATGCTTCCAAATAAGCCCAAAAATAATTATGGATGTAGTTTCTATATTCTGAGAAATATGGAGAAAAGTTTCATGTATTACAACTAATTGATGATGTTACTAAAATTTAAAAAAATTGTCTATTTTAAAATGACAATCAATTACTAATGATTCCAATTTTTCAAGAAATAATTTGTGATATCACTTGGAAGTGCAATATTCTGATGAATTGAAATGATGAAAGAATGAAATGACAAACTGTGTTTTCATTGACAATGCTTTCTTGATATGATAGCTGCTACGAAGAAATTTTTTATAAATAAGCAAAAATTAAAAATCAATTAAGTAACTAATGGCAAAGATTGAAAAAAGATTTGTGACAATAAGAGATTTGATTTCCTTTTTTTTCGTTCGTTTGATATTCAATGTTTATTTGAACCAAAAGAATTCGTTTTGATAAGTTAAGAAAATAAGCATTTTAAATAAAAACTTTGTGAGATTTCATTGCATTAATGTATATATATTCCGGTGTTTAAAGAAATAAACTTACTCTAACGTATATGAAGTAGAATAGAATGATAGTAATAATTTTTGATCAAAATTCATAAAATATTTGGAAAAGAGCGCTTTAATCTTGCAATTTATATTATGTGTTGACAAATTATAAATAGTTATTAATCAGATTATGATTAAATTTTTCCATTATTAATCAGATTATATTTTTCCGGTAGGAAATGTCTGCTGATTTTAGAATAATTACAGCAATGAAAATTAATAGAAAAAAAAATGAAAAATTTGAATTACTTTGGAATTCAATGCTGTTATCCCTCAAACGTAAATATTTGGCAAC
>JAKNDB010000047.1:0-166739 GCA_024305405.1 Dirofilaria immitis | reverse complement strand
ATGCTATTAACAATGATGGTTTGATAAATAATTTCAATATTGAATTTTTAAAGAAAATTTAAATATTCTCGATACGGACATAAATTCCAGGTTTTTCTTTTTTTTTTGAATTTTTAAGATATAGATTAAAATAAATTGCTCTTGATTTCAGAATATATCTTGTCCACGATCAAATCAGATGATTAGTTAATTTCGTTTGAATATTGCTTTTAAATAAATTGGAATAATTATTTATACTTCATATCTGCCGAAAATTGAAAGAGTACAAAGTATATGTGCAATATGAACAAAAACGAAAATTAAATGGGAGACCATTGTTAATGTTCTTTTAAATTTGGAATATTTAAATTAAAAAAAAGTGCTTATAGTACAATCACAAAAAAATATGGTAATATTTTGAAGACGGTAATAAATATATTAAAGATTAGAAATATTTTTTTAATTAATAATCTTTATCCATTACTACATTTCAACACTCTCATTCATTTCACCTGACAAAATTTAAATAACCTTGATATCATCAGTTGTTAATTATGAAAAAACTAAAAATACTGAAAATAATCACTAATTATCTTACAATTTCTCCTGTCACTTTTTTCTAGTTATTGAAAGATGAAAAAAAAAAACAAAATCATAAATTGTCAAGAATTACGTATTAAAAATGTTCATTTTGCTAACATATCCATGAATATTAAGAAAGATTCTTCTGTTTCAAATCTGGAAAGAGTCATTTCTCTTAATAATTATTAGCATGGGTAACTCCAATTTTGGCAAGTTGATGACTTTAGCAGATATCTCTTTGGATTTTGTTTTACCGCCAAATTTCGTTTTACCAGTCAATTTCTTCTTTTTAATCTTAAAATTTTAATAAGCTTCTTCACATCTTAATAAGCATCTTCACATCTCAATTTTGCTAAATTGTTGTAAGATAGCTGCTGTGTCAATTACTAAAAAATTAGTTACAATAGTGTTAAGGTTTGAAAAAAGCAAATTGAAGAAGCATTTCTATAATTAAATATTGTTGATCTAATCTGGACCATCGTGATTAATATATTCTGTTTAAAAATAATACAACTAGTGAAAAAGAAAACAAAAAAAAAAAATGAAAATATCGTTAAATAATGAAATTCTTAAGCATATGCTGCCTTCATAATAACATAATAAAACTTTGAAGCAATAAGAAATTATAAAATGTTTTGTCATACAAATACGAGAAATAATCAATGAATTTTGTGCAATAAAAATACGTAATATTATTTTTCAGATAAATGAATAACCAAATATCCAAATCTCAGTGGAAAAACTATTTGCTCTCTTATCCTTCCACTGCTAATAAATTGTTTATTTGACTATTCAGCAATATGTTTTACGATTATAAAAGCTTTTTTGAAAGTAATGTCTAATCCTTTTGGCATTCTCATATGCAGTTAATTACATTGACAAATAATTGGTGATATTTTTCTGGCATCGTTAACTACATACTTTTGACACTACTGCCTATATTCGGTAGTTGAATTCAAAATCAGAATCATTTATCAAACTATTAATATCATACCAATTTCATTCTCATCAGAAAAGCATCATGAAAACTGTTAAACAAAATAGTTTTAAATAAAAGTGATCCATTTAAGTTAAATTGATCGAAAGCAAGTTCGTTAATATGAATAAAGTTGAACATGCTGAATATGTGGATTAAATTTAAATCATTTATTCCTAAAACCTATGATTGCATAGATGGAGCCACGCTGAAACCCGTCACATGATGAGAGTACTGAACTTGCTGAGTTGTTAGATAAGTAACGCGTTGTTAATTTTACGTCATTGAATACTTCACTGTAAAACAAACGTTTGTTGAATTAAAACTACATTCATCATCTCCAAAGAAAAATTTCTGAACAGTGCGTATCATATAGTACTTTTGTTGCATAATCAAATACATAAATTATGGAATAGATTAATTCGTTCGATGTAACAAATGCATATCGTTGAATTAACTTACTTGAACAAATTTTCACTGTTCTTTGGTTCTATGAAATGGGTCGATGTGATATGAATTGCAATTTTCTGGTAGTTATACCAACTGAGATTGTTTCAGTCTATAAAAACAATATTTCTGCTTGAATTAAACGATGTACAATTTATACTGATATCTTTCTATAAATGCAACATAAATTTTTACACAGCCTATTTGATAGTCAAATAATTAAAGAATGATACATACATTCCATTGTTCAAATTGTTCCCGTAATTCAGCCTCGTTATCAGTTTTCACTACAAATGTAGATGCTTCAACATTTTCTCCACCAAATATCACAATCTCATTACGGTACACATAGTTTGCCCTTTATAATGAATTATTAATAAAATCTTTGAAAATGATGCAATTTCTTAAATTCTATACATAAAATCCATTATATGTGCTATCATAGAGTGAACCAGAATGAAAGAAAATTCAAAACAGTAAATTTTTCTCCTTCCCAAAGTTTATCAAAGGAATCTATTAATTCATAAGCTATTAAACCCTGGCATATCAAAAGATGTTTCAGATGCTATGCAAATTTGACTATCCACTGTATTTATGCAATCTTGCGTGATCGATTCAACTTCAGAATGTGTTAATCCTTTTGGATTATCATTGGTAAAGGCAAAAAAATTGAGTATCAGTTTGATAGGTCCCTGAAATAGCTTTTTCATATTATTTTATTTCGACCTGAATATATTCGAATAATTTCAAGCAAATTAATATATAGTTATATTTGCAATTTTACTTTAAAAAGTTGCAAGGAAAGAATATTTCTTTCCTATATATAAAAAAAAAGAAAGAATATAAAAAAAATGTCAGCTCAAATGGAACTTTTGAGAATTTGACTTCATCGCCCCATAAGTCACACATGTAAAGAACGATTTGATCATATTTAACTTCTTCTATCAAAAGACTACTATTTTCGAGCCTGAAATTCGTATGAAGATACCAGTTCTTAAAACTAGCTATATTGCTATGTTTATATTGAATTCAAGTCATAAATTTTTGATGAATCTAATGATGTCTGCCACTCCGTATTGACGACGTGAAAATATGAAATGAAAAATAAAAAAATTACCGTAAATGGATGTAAACAATACGATTAATTAATGGCCGCGGAAGAATGAAACCATCTATTTTATGTTCTACAGAAGTTGCAGGAAAAAATTCTTCCAATTGAAAATATGTAGAAATGGAGATTTTACGAGCTACGACAGTGAAGTATTTTTTTGCTTTCTAATTGAATAAAATAGATCAAAAGATTTTCTACGTTATGCTAAAAATATATAGCACAAACGAAATTTCTGAATAGTATAAGCTTTATTAAAAACAAATTATTTAAGAATTTACTTGCTCGATTCCGACACAACTGCAAACATTTTGTGCGATTCTTAGTGAATAATAGGTTTCGCAAATATTCATTTCGACTAATATTACCCAAAAATAAAAAAGCTGGCTATGAAATCTACAATCAAAATTTATAATGCTTTGCTTGTGCAATTTTTTCATGATTGACTTTTCTTCAACTTAATATGACTTCTTAACATAATAATTTCGATGATTTTAGTAAAATCGTAGGAATCTAATCTCACTATCCGAATTTCATTTCTCAATTAAGAATGTGCTTATACATAAATTGGTGTTTATTCACTGATAGGAATTTTATCATCGAAATAACTAGTAGGAATTTTACCAGAAATACCAAATAGTAGGAATTTTATCAGAAAATTTCAATTGTTACTAGGATTATAAGGGGATAACGAAATCTCATAATCCTTACATATTTAACGTATATGTCTGCATAATACCTTATTTGGAGAATGAAGCGATTCCCAATGATCGAGCACCCAACGTTTTGGAAATAATTCTCCTTGTCGAATATATGCGATCTTATAAAGACGATTAAAAAGTTCAGTCGTGGCACATCCCTTGAAAACGCTCACACTGGAATTCATTTGCTAGAAGTAAATGCAAATTATATTTGACATTTCTTTTTTTTTTTTTTATTTATCAAATTTCATTATAATTATGTTTTCTAAAAAATATTCATTATAAAAGTAAATTTGAAACATACTTTAGCATATTTTCCAAATCTTCGTTTTCCAGGTATTGTACAGTTTGATCACATAATAATTGGATAGATAGAATTTGACAAAGTGTTTCTAAATTTAGCCAAAAATAATTATAGATGTAACTCTTAAATTCCATGAAATATAAAGAAGAATATTCCTGTAATCATTACTTGATGATATTGAAAATAAGAACATGTCTTTTTGAAGAAAAATAATTAATAATAAGGCCAATTTTTCAAAAGGTAACCTGTGGTATTATTTGAAATAGCAATGTTCTGATAAATAATGGTAATGAGGAACGAAATAAGTTGTAACTTCATTACCAATACTCCTTGGAATGATAGCTATTTTATAAAGAAATACACTCATAAATTATAAGATCAAAAATTAAATGAATCATAATTAGTAAAGATAATAATGGGCCAGATTTTTTACTCTCTTAATATTTATTGTTAATTTCAACCAAATCATCCATCTCAACTTCCTTCGATACGTTAAGAAAATGAAACATTTTTAATAAAAACTTTCTGAGATTATTTATAATTGCATCAATAGATGTACAATTGAACGCGTGGAGAAAATGAATCTAATTCATGTGTATGAAGTAAAATAGAATGATGATAATAATTTTTCATCAGATTATAAAATCTTCATTTCATTGCTGGCATTAGCAATTGAATAAACGTTCAAATACTAGTTAGAAATAGATCGGCAATGATGAAAATAATAAAAACTGATGGAAAAAGCAAAGGTTATTTTGCACCAATTGTAATCCTATATGTATTGACTACAAATTTCAAATATTCAAAATTGTTTCAATATTTTCAAGAACTTTTATTAATAATTTATTGCAAAGACAAGCCATGAAACTCCGATTTTTGGAGAGAATTTTTAAATTTTCAGATTTAGAAGCTAATAGCAGGAGAACATCGGGAACAATTCAAAAATAGAATATAACTATTATATTTGATTTTTCTATTAGTTCCATTGCTGTAATCAGTCCAAATTAAAACCAATGGACATTGTCGACCAGAAAAATATGATCCGATTAATAATATTAACATAATAATACCAAACAAAAGCGTTTTTTCTGAATCATTTATGAATTGAAGAGAATAATTCAAATTATCACCACCGCTCTATTTTACTTTATATATGTTAGAGTTAGTTCATTTCTTTAAGCAGCGGAATTTATAAACATTTGTGAATTAACAATTCCAGAAAATTTTTATTAAAAAAATTGATTTTCTTAATTTATCAAACGAATTCATTCGGTTCAAATAAACATTGAATATTAAAAGAAAAAAAATTTTAATCTTTTATTGTCATAGATCGTTTCTAATCTTTACCAGATTAGTCAATTTTTAATTGATTTTTACAAGAAAACTCATAATATTACAACATATTAATACTGCATTTCTTTGTTTCTTATATCTTCTAAGATCTAATCTTTTTCTTTTTCATTCAGCAAATATTTTATAGCAAACTTTAGTTTCTAAATACTTTCAATTGGAAGAAAATTTTTTCCAACTTCCGAAGAATATCATATGGATGGCTTCAATATACCACAATCACTATTAAATTATATTCTCGATAGCTATCTACGATAATTTATTATTTTTCATCTCACCTTTATTTTAATAATCTTCGTTAAGAGTCTCAGATACCTTCAGATTTGGCGAAATTATGGCTTAGCGTCAAAATCAAATATAATAATTAAATATTGTAAAAATTAGTCCTTTACTCACATCCACTTCATTAATCTTCTTTTGACAGGCATAAATTTATTTGAAGTATAGAAAATTCTATATGCGAAAAATTAACTCTGTCAGAGATTAGGTTTGAAAGCTTATAAAAAGTAATTTAAATACATGTATAAAATGGAATAGAGTGGTGATGATAATTCCCGCATGATTAAAATGATCCTTTCCTCCAAAAATTTTTCAAGATATTATCACTTTAATCGAATTAAAACATATGACACTACGTTAGATTTTTAGCATGATTTTTACTCACTTTTAATCTCCCAATAATTAATCAAATAGTAGAGCCTCTCACACCTTCAGAGAAAAGATAAAATTCGAATTTTATTTGCGCTCTTAATTTTCCACTGAATTATAACAGTCCTTTTCATAACAGAAATTTTTGAAAAAATTCAGTTTTGAACCATTCGCCATAAAATTTATTTGATTATAACAAATAAGAAATAATTTCACAGAAAACCGATGGCAAATTTAACCAAATTGAGTGCAATAAAAGTTTAACTTCCCATATTACTATTTTAGATTATTTGTTATGTATATTAAAAATTTAGTCTTAACATAAATAAGAACAGCGGAATATTTTCCGCTTTTATAACGTTACAGTATTTTTTTTTGCGGCGAAAAAATTACCAATAATCTCTGTACCTTGTGATTGCAAATGAAAGAAGTGAATATATTAAGTTAAACTTCTCCGAATCAAAAAACATAAAGCAATAAGCAAAATTTTAAAAAAGCAAGATTTTACTGTCTTCAAATAATTAATTCTCAAGATACATTTAATTCTGAATATTATTAACTTCGCCTTATGAAAATTATCTTTCAACAACTGCTAATCATGAAAAGTAGTATTGAAGGTAATCTTATTAATAAACTTCTAATGTTTCGTTAGTTGTTGAGAGATAGGAAAAAAATAAAACCAAATTGCCATCAGAATTGACAAACGAATATGGAATGAAATTAAAAATCGGCCATTTCCATCACTAAACTTCACCTACGATGTAGTAAAAAGAAAATGTCTATGCTATTATGATGGTATTATTGATAATACCAGATTAAGATTTACGTATACGTTAATTCATCTGTAATCCTATTAATTAATTTAAAAAATTTACCAGTCGCCAGAGATATATTCCTTGCTTTAATGAAAATGGTATCAGAAATTCAACAAATTCCCAAGAAGATATTGGGAAAATGCAACGGAAAAAATTTATAAAAACATTATGAAAACACCGAATATTTGAATATTTCAATCATCATCAAAGACAATCCTCTTTGCATTACACGATGCTTTTAATTGTTTCAGAGCTTCATGCTCCTGTTTTTTAGCGATCCATGATGGATGCAAGTTTTGATTTCCCAATGATTTCGTCGTGTTCTTCAAAACTTCTAAAATATGAACACAGGATAAGTTAAGAGAGGGGTGGTTTTTTTGAGATTCAGAAAAGAAAAAATTCTGAGGAGAATAACATTTCAACAAAAATTTTTTTGTCAGTAAAGAAATAAGAGAGCGGAATTTAAACTGTGGAAACAATGTTAAACTCTTTTGTTCCATTTAATACCAGAGATTCATTTCAATATCTTTGCATATTAAATTCTAAGTATATGAAGTCAATATCTTCATGAGATTTCATATAAATTATTTGCTGTAACCTTTTAAAGATGAATCATTTCCAAGTTTATCAAGTATCATGGTATCCTTTCTTTTTCTGCCTCTTTCGCATTCCAGATCTTTCCTTCTTTCTTCAGTATTGATTATTTTCACTGGTACAATACTTCTAGTAGTCCCATCAGCCTCACTAATTGCGTTTTGTTTTGCATTTTCTTGTAATACAACATCTGAAGTACAAAGATCAGGGATTCTACATAAAATTTTTAAAATAATGAAAACCCAACCTCCATTTCTATCCGGTATGTCCAATGCACTAATTGACGCATACTCGTTATCCTGATTAACATCTGAACGCAACAATTTGATGACAGCCTGAATGAAAAAAGTATCATTATTGATTTCACTAATAATTATTCATATTTTTTATATTTAATAAAAAGAACAAGTTCTGAAAAAAGTTACCTGCCCCTTATTAATTACTGATTTTGGTAATTCTAATTTTGGCAAGTCCAAAACTTGAACAGATATCTCTTCAAATTCACTAGATTTCGTTTTATCTTTCAACTTTTTCGTTTTCGTCTCAAAATTTTCATCTTTTTTCATAGCTTTTCGTATTTCTTTCTTAACAAATATTTTCACATCTTGAGCATTTTCAGTTCTCTGAAAATGATATTGTCATACGATACAGCTGATATCAAATACAGAAAATAATCATGATAAAATGTGTAAAAAGCAAGTTAAAAAACATTTCTGTAATTAAATATCTTAATCCATACTGGGATTAACGCACTGTGTTTAAATAACAATATAGCTAATGAAAAAAGAAAATCAGAAAATTAAAACTATCGTAAAACAACAAAGTCTTTGAAATATACTCCCTTTACAATGACACAATTAAATGTTGAAGCAATATGAAATTTACTATTCATAAGGACAATTCAGCTACCTTCTTTTCTTCGCTTTGTTGTAGCATATTTTTTTCGCATCTCTCTTAGATTTATATTGCAAACCAAGTCGTTGCAAGAGGAATGCTACTTCATTTTGCCAATTCGGATATTTGATACGAAACTCCTCAACACTCCTCAATACTATTTCTTGGCATGCCAATTTATACAAAACTCGTTCATCAACCGATATTTTATTCTAAAATCAGAATTAAAACAAGTATGAATTAAAATGAAATATCTCTAAAGAAATAACTCATTTCGGTATAAACATAACAATTTAGCACATGAAAAGTAAGCATTGCCGCCTTTCTACAATTTCGGTGACACGCCTGGAAATACCGAATGTTATAATATACTCTTGCCTTGAAAAGATAATCATATTCACCCAGTTTACCCTATGGTACCTTTACATAATAACGTCTTTTAACTTTGAAACATTAAATGATGAATTAAAACCGATTTATGGTAACATGTATCAACAACAAAACATCTGTATGTCAACACTATTCCTATTTAAATTTCAATACAATGATTGTGGTGAATAATTGGGAAAAATAACCTTCTCCAATAAATCATGAAGAGATTTGCGGTTAATTAATGCAAACTTTGATACATCATCTCGGCATATTTTCTGAAATGTCTAGTGTAAATTAAAATTTGATATGAACTATTGGCTGCATGTTTAGATCAATTATTTAGCATATTTTGAATCATGTGTTAACAAAATTATGATCGAAAAATACTTTGCAACGGTTAGTTTCTTCGATGATTCGATTCACTTTGCGAATTTTCTTTTCGTCTTTCGATTTTTGAAGTAATTTTCTCTGCCTGATCAGCCGTCGGCACAACCTTATCCGAGCTTTCTCTACAGATTTCCGCATAGAAATGATCTGAAATAAATACCTTTAATCAAATTAAAAATTGAAGCAGAAAAAGTACAGAATAAATTAGGTTGCGAATCTTCAAACGCAGTGCTTGTTTGACTAAGAGACCAAGTTTTACAGTTGAATACATCATTTAATTAAAAACATCTAACTAGGAATATTTAGGAGATAAATTTTTATAGCTCAACATATTATTCTTCTTGCCATACGTTAATATGTGACCGTAACAAGGAATACAGTATATTCAATTATGAAAAATCACATAGGCATTGTTAAGCATTACAAACATTATAAGCTACAGTATTCCAGAAATACAACCTGTTCGTTAAGTTTCATTGGTGTCAAAGTATGCATAATAGCTTATAATTCTTTTCAGCAATGCTGTAATATAGAACAAGTCTTCAACAACCATAGACTGAATTTGAAACTTCAATAATTAATTTAAATAAAAACATTTAACTCTCATTTTATTTTATTCACTGTGAAACAATCGGAATTATAATAATTTCTTTGTGTTGGATTTCACATGAATTTACTCTATAATGAAAGATGTAAGTTAAAGTTTTCCGTCTTTGTCTTTGATCTGTATTTTCCATAAGCTAACAAAGGCCCCATTCCTCACATTCACAATCATACCAGGATTCACTACCTACGAAAGAAGATGATCCAAGTTATTAAACCATTTGTGAGCAAGTACTTCGATGAGATCGGTTAGATCCACTACAAATCGGATATCCTTTCCTATTGTCTTTTTCTTGAGTTGTGTTATGAAATTGTATGATTGATTATAATCGTTGTGTTCATTGATGTATGATGAAATTTATCATACATCAATGTTATGAAATTGTATGATCGTATTAAGATTTGATTATCCAACTTTGAGATTGATATCCTTGAATTTTGTCTTTGGTAATATTTGGAGTTTAAGTGGAAATAAAGAATTTGTAACTCTGTGTACCTGTTGCGAGGCAAAAGAGGAAGAATCTTTCATTAAAATTGTTCTATTAATTTGAGCTTCAGTTGATATGCAAGTGTACATTTCACTTCTCGCAAATATATTTAATCATACTTTTTTATCTCATTTAAGCTGTCATCAGTTAGTGTGCTCAAGCGACAATCAAGATGATGGTTATTTATCAGTAGGATACCGAACATGGAAACATAGGCAAACGTCTAATTGGCAAAATTCGAATTTTAATTTATTTCTTAAATTTTTTTATAGGTTTTTATAGATCATTTCGACAAAATTTCAGATTTAAAATACGTTTTCGTATAGTAGGAATGATGCAACTGTTAGGAGTAATGTGCCAAGGTAGAATTTTGATTTTTTTTTCCTTAGATTTTTTATAGATTACATGAGCCTCGAAAATTTGTTTATGCTAATGCTGTCAATATAAGATGCATCATATTAAATGATGTTGGCACTTTAATTAACATACAATTGTTTTAAAAAAATTTTTTTCTATTGATTAGTTTTTGAAAGATAAAAATGCATGCATTTTTATCATTGCAACATTCAATAATGTTTAAACTAATAATTAGAAACATTTGAAATAGAGGAGTTCAGATTTCTATGCTTGCATTTTTCTATTATAAACAAGTACTCATGACCTTTCATCAAAATATAATCTGTGATATTAAATTTAAGTAAACAATCAATTTCCTCAGTCAGTAATATTTGTACTGAGCATTCTATTCTTCGTATTCCTAAAATTTACGAAACGAAATCATATATGATGCATTCAATAATTTTAAATATCCGCTGGACAAACACTCATTTGTCAAGTATTTCAAAACTTTTATTTACTTACGTGATGCAATTGCAGCATAATTTTGTAAATAATAGAAATTTATCAATTCTTATTAAACAACAAAAAATGAATTTATTATTACAATTGATATAAAGCAAAGTTAAACTAATATGAAGAAGTAAAATTCACAAAAAATACATTATTTTTTGACAGATTTACGAATTGTGATACCCGCTAGAATTGTTATACCGCTTTTGCTCAATTATACAATGCTTATCTTGGAAAACTGTAGTGCTTCACAAAATCTATAAGAAATAATTGAGGGCGAACGTCAAATATTGCTAACGCTTTCGTTTGAATCTTCAAAGGTTGTAGATTTATTGTGGATTTAGCTAATTTCTTTACGTAATAGTAAAATCTATTTACTTTCCGGTAGTTGTTGATTTATTATTTCACTATCTGTATAGTGCTGAGTTTGTGTCGTTTCTTGCAATGATAGCATATATATCTTACTATAATTCGGAGATAGTTTACGCACGCGTTCTTCTCAAATGCTCGTTCCGCTGCTTCGCGATTGGGATAGATTCGACATTCGTCATCCCAATGGTTCTTATTATAAAATGAACAAGGTTTTCTTTTATATGAGAAAGTGATCCATCCAACTTAAATTGATCGAAAGCAAGTTCGTCAATATGATTAAAGTTGAACATGATGAGCATGCGGATTGAATTTATATCAAATTTATTCGCAAAACCTGTGATTGCATAGAGTGATGAAAGCACCGAACTTGCTGCGTTATCAGATAAGTAGCGCGTTATTAATTTTACTTCATTGAAAACTTCATTGTAAAACAAATAATTCGTTGAATTAAAGCTACGAACATCCATAATCTCTAAAAAAATTTCTGAACAATGCGTATTCTGTATTCAGTTTCGATCTCTTTCTCGATTTATTCCTGAACATTATCGTTGATCTTTGTCGCTTTATTACGACTAGAGTCCGGTATTCTCTGTCTTTTGTCAATTTGTTTTCGTGTGCATTAGCTTTTTCTCGAATCCTGAATTGCATTTTTCGGTAACGTCTTTTTCAATTGTTGCTATTTTTCCTCAAGCAACTTCTCAATTTATCGCTTGACCAGAATTCGTCCTCTGTTTTTGCTGGTATACTTTTGTTGAAATTCGTCGGTAATTTTCTTTTGATGGCTTCTCATCTACACAATCGAATGGTTTTTCTCCTGTAGCTTCTACTGTCGGAGGATCCGTTTAATTGTTTCAATTGTTTCCGTCCAATCGGTCGTAAACTGCATCAAGATGCGATGTTCACAAAAAATACACTGTTTTTTGAATTGCAGTGTCTCTTTGAAATTTTGACAGATTCGCGAACTTCGATATCTATTAGAATCGTAGTTTCTCCTTTACTCAGTCATACAGTACTTATCATAGAAAACTGTAGCGCTTCACTAAATCTGTTAGGAATAATTAAGAGAAGGAAAGGCTGAAATTTACTTAAGGAATTCAAAATTCGTGCCATGATTTGAAATTTCTTCATGCGGCAATGCAATTGCACACATAGAATCCTAATGCGGATTTCTCGATTTGCTTTCGATTGTGGCTGAGATTTGCTTTTTTCTTGGGTTTTTAATTTGACAAGATTTGGATAGATTTGCGGGTTGAAATAGAAATTTAAGTTTAGCTGAAATAAGTTTAATTTAGTTATAAAATTACTATCCAATAGCATGTTCAGTTGAACTGAAAATAATTAGTCAAAATTAAACGAAATTTATTAAAGTGTTCTGACTTGGTTTCTTACATCCTTTTCGGTAGGGAAAATGCAGTTTTATATTTTTAGTGGGGCAAAATTAACTTTTATCAAATTTGGGAAATTAATTTGAATCTTGTTCAATCGATTATTAAAATATGTGAAATAATAAGGTTAACTGTCTACAGAAAATGAATATATTGTTTTGGAGAATTTTTAAAGAATTTTCTATAGTTTGGAATGAAAATTGATTGTTTAGGTTGACATTTATAAAACTGATTAATGTGATAAAATGTCATAATTGAATCAAATTATCGAAAATATTTATTAAATAAGGATAACAGAAAAAATGTAAATTATTGAAGCACTAATTTTGAATAATTCGAATTTGTTGTATCGAAATTCAAAATGAAATATACATGAATTGTTACCCGTATAGTTATTTCATTAATAGCAATTATCATTGGTTTTTTGATTATCAATTAGTATTGATGAATATACAAACTACGCATATACGTTCAAATGAAAATCGATCGCCGCATCGATCGTCTGAGCAATATTATCATCAAATCCGGCCCGTTTCTTTTACTTTAATATCTTTTTTTCTTTTTGCTGGATTTTTCAGTCTCTTTCAAATTTAAATTCGTACTGAATTGATTATATCACGTAGTTCGGATGTTCTATAAATCTTATCAATATCCTGAAATATTTTTCATTCATCCCGAAATCGTGACAAAGCTTCAAAATTAATAATTTATTGTGAAGTCTAATCATTGAATGATAGTTTAAGAGAATGTAATAGCATTTAATGATTGATATTTAATGTTTGATAGTTCATTACAAAAAAGATCAGCATGTGATTCAATTTAATTAAATAGCATATTATCATAGAATGGTACTGATAATGAAATTTAGAGCTGAGAAAATGATAACTTTTTTTGCTTCTCTCAGTCATATAGAAAATAAATTAGCTGTTTTTAGCTTTTCTTTTTTTGTTTCTCTCAATCACATATAGAAAATAAATTTCTAATTTAAAAAAAATTTTTGTGATGAAGGAAAAAAACAAAATGAATGCAGTTAGAAAAGAACAAACTTGTAATTCACTAATCCATATTTTCTTACTTTCTTTCCGTCGACTCTTGGCTTTTTTATCATTTTCACTAGTTACTTTTCTTTTATCTCGGCCTGACGCAGCAAAACGAATCTCAAGCTACAATGGATTTATGACAATATAAATAAAATTGGAAAAAAATTTCAAACTTATAATTCCTCGCAACTTTGCATTAATTTTCCTTATTAAGTTTTATATTGTTATTGCATGCCTTGAATTATAGCTAAAGGCACTAATTGTTTGAATGGTTAAAGTTGTCACTTTGATTAATTTGTCGCTAATTAGCGCAATTGATTGTTTAAAAATTTGAAAAAACACTATAATAAAAATAAGTAATCAATTAGACTATTTTACATTTACTTACTTGTTCAAAACTATTTTCCTTATCATAACCGAGCAGAATATCAATATCGAATGGTTTTCGAATGTAACGATTACGTCGATGAATACAATTCTGTCGATGAATTTTAAGCTATAAATTGAAAAAATTAAAATAACGAAATAAATTAATTGGAAAAAATAATTTTTATTTCTACAGTGATCATTTAATTAAATCTTAAAAATATATGCAAAAGTCAAGTCTATTGTGTTAATCGAAATTATCAACTTTCAATTTTGTAATCACTACTTCATCATTCGCTTCTTTATCTTTAGCAAAGTTCATCAATTCTTGTGTTTTGTTTCTAGTACCATATTTTCGCATTTCTCGATTTTCAGTACTTCCTAGTATCTGAAAATTTTTACAGTTCTAATTCTGTTTGAGAATTTTTTTCGATTTCTAAAAATTTTACAGTTTTAGGTTTGATCAACTATCTTTTTCAATTTCTCCATATAAAAAAAAAGAAATCTTGCTTTAATAATTAAATTTTTCAATTTTATATCAACTGGAAGATTTTTTCAAAGTTTTAGAAATTTATAATATTTCTATATATTAGAACTGATATTTATAAATAAATCCAAATAACAACAAATTTGCAATATATCCAAAACCTTTCTAGTATTCGGAATAGAAGGATCCAATTTCATCTCTTGTTTGTTGGATATTTCTTTATTTGATATCAAATTATTTTCAGCTTTCGATGATGTAATCAAATGATGGTCAGTTATTGTTGGTGATTGAAGTTTTTTGTTGTTGATATGTTTGTAGCAATTGCTTCAACAAATTTTGGTGTTAAACTGCTGGATGTTATAGCAAGGATTAATTACTCGAAAATTAAAATTTTTATTTCAAATAAAAATTTAAAATCGTGAAAATTTTTACCATTTTTAGGAATATTTTCTTCCGCCGTCCGAATATTCTTTTTCCTTTCTGTTCTTAAATTTATTTCAGATGAAGAATTTTTCCCTAAAAATTTGATACCATTAAGGTAACAATAGTTGAAATGTTATGAAATTTAATAATAATATTATTATTATAGCCTCCATTAGATACTTTAAAAAATATTAAGCTTTTGTGTTATATAAAAAAAAAAAGATTATAGAATTTATGAGAATTTGACTGAAAGATTTGAAATTTTACATCCCTATATTCTCTAAATTTCATTATTTATTTTTACATCTCATTTTCTGAGATTATTTTAGCAATACCAATTTAATAGATCATTCCATCATATTCATTTCTCGTATCATTTTGAAGCAAAAAAAATCGACACTTTGACATTTTTATCAAAATTATCATGACCTATTTTTTACTTTCAAAATTTTTCTTAATAATCGATCGTTTCTTAGTTGGAATTTTTCCCATCAGTTTAATGTAAAAAAGAAATTTTTAAATTTGCAAGATTGTCGCAACCCCATGGGATTTTCAAAACTTTTTCCAGCAATCGTTATTTTATTGCAACGTTTTATACATATCTAAGAAAGAGCAAAAGAAAATGTAAAATTCAAAAATTTTTTAGCTTTAAAATGCTCTGAAAAAGAAAGGAGAAATTAAATTTTTAAGCAATACAACCACTCATTAAAGTTGATATTATTGATGATATTCTTTAATTTACCACTTGACAAATTTGATTTAATAATAGAATTTTATAATTAAATTATCATATTTTCATTTTTTAATGTTACTCTGAGCAAAATAAGAAGTAAATTTAATTAAAAATTAAACAGCCAATCGATTATATATGTATAAAGAAGTAACATAGCAAAAAGGACAAATCTAATGAAAACTACCTGAAATTATTATTTTAGGTTCCGTAACAAAACTCTGTGTAGCATTTGTCGTTTCCAATTGTTTCGATAATTTTAATCGTCTAACCGTCTTTTGTTCAGCTAATGGTTCCACCTGGAAAAGGCCTCATTTTTTAGTTTCATAAATTTACTATTATAGGATGAAGGATTTAGGTAAATGAATAATAGATTTCATATGAACTGGAGCTTTTACTATTTCAGCTTTCGATCCTTTTGTACGATGCATTCCTTGCTCCATTTTTTCCAATTCTTTTTGATATTCAGCCGTACGATTCGCTTTCCATTTTTTAAATTCATCACCTATTTTTCTAAAAATTAAATAAAAATTTTAAGTTTTATTTATAATTTAAATTCATAGTCAAATTATGGAATAAATAATTCCGATTATTTTAGCTTTTCAAAATATCTTATATAAAATGCTATATTTATTATGTTTATTTTTTTTAAATTATTAAAAATTAAAAAAAAAACCTATGAGCGAATATTATAACTTTTTTGAAAAATTTGGTGTGTCTGAGCAAATATATTTGACATTATTTTAATGATTGAATTTTTTCGAAAAGACTAATTATTACAAAGAAAAATGAAAAAATTAAATTAAAATAAGTTTCTCAAAAGATAATATATTTTGATAAAATAAAAAAATTTAATTTTAAATAATTCAAAAATCTAACCCAATTTTTTCATCTGCTTCAATTAATAATTGTTCATGCTTTTGTTCAAGAATTGCTCGTCGTGCATCATCAGTTACCGTAGCAATACCGTGTTTTAATTCAGCGAATTGTGAACTCAGCATTTTATTACCTGTTTTCATTTTTGTACGAATTTCTTCAATCTAAAAAAAGATATTTAAATTTATATTTAAGCCAAAAAATTTAATATTAATACCAATTAATAAAAGTATCAAATTTAAAATTTAAATAATTTATTACATATATAGGGAAAGTATTCATGTATTCAAATAAAAAAATGTTGAAATTTAATTTAAATTTGATATGGAACGAATCTTGAAATTATAATTGAAAATTATATATCTGCCCCTAGCACTTACTGCTTATCAATATTACCATTCATAATAGGTACTTACTTGCTTATCAAAATTATCATTTATAACAGGTTTAATAATTGGCGCATAAGTACGATGTTTTGGTATTTCGGCATCCTTCTCTATCAACATTCGTGAACGCTTATACCTATAAATGGATCTAAATTGTTGAAAAAAAAGAAATGAAACGAAATTTTATTTCATATTATTCACGTAAATTTAGCGCAATTTTATATTTAATTTTTTTCTCAAATATTTTATATCTTCATATTTAACATATAAAGATTTCATATTCAAAGGAAAACAGTTGGTTGGTTTAAAGACAGAAGGCTAACGTATATGCATTCGATTGAACTTCTTGTGATTTAAATTTTGCACTTAACGCATTAACAATTCCAAGTTTTCGAGCATTTTGTTTCGATTGCTCCTAAAAATTCCAAAAATTAGAACTTCTAAATTTAAAAGTTAAAATGCATAAAATTAATTCGAATGTTTTTTGGGAAAGTGCGAAAACAATTTCTTTAAAATAATCCATTTCAAATTGTATTATAATTAAAAGGATATTTTTTAAATACTAAAAATGAAAATTGCTCATTTTTTTCAATTATAATTTCTTAAATTATGCAAATTTTCATTCTGGACAAATCTAACCTGTTCTAAAGCACGAACTTTTATTGCTTCATCTTTAGCCATATTTATGATTGATTTTCGAAGTGCCGATTTATCTTCCTGTAAACTTTTTCTCACCAGGTTTTTAATTGTTGTAAAAAATCTTTAAAAAATCGATCCCTTCTTCCTTTACATCATTTCTCTTACTCACTTTTTGACCTGAACTTGAAGCAATTGAAAGTGCTGATGTTGGCGTAGAACTTTCGGTACCAGTTGGTTTATGCATAGAATTTATTAAGGAATCAGTTCGTGATGTTGAAGTATGAATTCTTGAAGATGGATTTGCTTCATTCATTGGCAATCTTAAAAATTTTCAAGAACATTCTTTCATTTATAATAGATTTTCTTAATTTTTTTCTGAAATCTGAAGAGAATAAAAATAATACGATTTTCAAGTCGACAAAAGATTTCTTATCTCAAAAACTTACTTTTTCTCGTCAAAATGAACTTGCAGCTTTTGAATTTTAGCAATTTCAAATTTTGGTGGTTGAATAACTGCTTTCTTAGCCCATTCACTACTTGGCTTTCGTTCAATAAATGATCGAGTACAATCGATCGGATTATTTTCCGTAGTTGGCGAAACATAAGTTGGTATTATTTCAACTTGTTTAGTTTCCTGTATAAAAAAATTAAGAGCACATGAAAATTTTTGAAGGAAAAAGAAATTAATTAAAGTTTGTTAAAAGGAAAAAAACTGAAAAAGAATTTTATACTAACTTTTTCTAAATCATGTTCCTTTATAATTGCTCCAACTTTTTCAGGTCTTTGAATTTCCAATTCATCAATTTCGATTACTTCAACATTTTCTTCCGCTGGTATCACATGTTGTGGTACCATTTTTCGAATAGCTGTTTTATCTGCTCCTTCAGCAATATTTTCCATGGCCGCATCCTTATTGGTTTCTTTAATCTATATTTGAAAAAATCTATTTAAACCATTTCAAATTTAACAATTATAAATTCAAGATTTAATTAAAAATCATATTGCATTAGTAACATTTTCTTAATTTAATTTTTTGGATTACAAAATTAGACATTTATTTTATTGTCGATTACATTTATCTTTTCTTTTTTTTAAAATAGATTGACAGAAAAAATAACAAATGAAATTTTTATTGCTAGGAAAATATAGAATATTACGCAATGTTTTTCCTAATTTTGAAATACTTTCTTTGACAAAAAAACTTGCACTAAGTTTTAATGCCTCCTCAGCATTTTGTTGCAAATCGACTTCTTCCGTGTAAGTTATTTCACGGTATTTTTCGGTACTTCATTTTTTCCATTTCAATTTCTTTGACATTTATTAACATTTCCACCGGTATTATCATCTAAATTTTTTTTATCTTCCTCTGCTTTCTGAGGTAAAAATATTCCGGACTAATAACTTTGATCACAAATATGATTTCGAAAAAATGATTCAAAAAATTACACAGTAAATAATTCTGTTCGTTCATTTTAAAAGTATTTATCGAATAATTAGCTATGAAAAAGTTATCAACTTTTTTCCAAAAAGAAAAAATTAAAATTCGATGAAAAATTTTATAAAATCCGACATTTTAAACTAATATTTTCAATAATTATTATATTAAAGAGAATAATTAGCTTATCTGTGTGAAATCATAAATTTTTGTAAACTTCTGCAAATTACTGAAATTTCATAATTATTAACTCTACAAAATCATTCTATTGAAAGGCAAAAACAAACTAATTGGATTCAGACTAATTAGAATTAGATTCAAATAGATTAATTAGATTAATTTAATTCTACAAAATCATCCCGCTGTAAAACCGACTAATTAGACTAATTTAAATGAAATCTTTTCCGCTTTTCTTCGCAATAAAATTTATCAATTATACCGTATCATTGAAAATTTCATCACAAGTTTGATCAACTTCAATGTCGCCTTCTTCTTGCATTGATACAGTTATTATTGGTGGAATCGAAATTGATGAAATCTGCAAAAAGAAGTACAAAAAAATTTCTTTTCAAAAGATTAAATAGAAAATTCAATTATAAGCTAAACTCGCAAAGGAACACCCAAAAATATTCAAATTCTAAGAAAAATATAAAATTCAAGCAAAATATGGATAAAATAATTTGAAAAGGAAAAGTTTTTTCAGGAATAAAAAAATTAATTTTAGAATATTTCTTTATGAATTTATACAGCTCGAGATAATATATTTCTTCTAATTTTTATTCTATAGGTTTTGTTACATTTAAATTTTTATTGAATTTGTGAAAATTTTCATATAAATTTAAAATTGTATCAAAGACCAAATTAAATAGTCGCATTCTTACGCTATCAATTGTAGATTCCAACTGTTCGATAGAAGCATTTTCAGTTATGCATAAATCATCCGATGTTTCATCATCTAATTCTTCCTCTTCATCTTCCATATATTCATCCTCATCTTCTCTTTCATCTCCATTTTCATCATTTGTATACATTTCATCCTCGTCATACTACAAGTCATGTTACAAGTGATACAGTAGTTATATATATTTGTCTTAGGCAAAAACGTACATAATATGGTACTTACTTTAAAAAATATTACAAAATTTCCATACTTTAAATCATACTGTAAGTTGCGCGTGGTTATGAATACATTTTTTAAACAAAAACGTACGCTTATATTATATACCATAATCTTTGTTTATACTTATTTAAAAATTATCCCTAAATTTTTTTTAGAAAAAACAAGCGAAAAACTTTGAAGGTAATAATGAAACCTCCGAATCATCATAATATTCTGTAGGAGAATCATCTTCATCATCTCTCTTTAATGCTGCTTTCTCGACAAGTTTAAGAGTTAAACCAACATTAATACTGTCTTGATATTGCATGTCATCATACTGTAATTATTTTAAGTAATAAACTTCAAAGAATTTTTTCGTCAATTTTAATATTTGCTTGAGTTAAGTTAGCAGATTTTCATATTTCTTTTTCGCATATCTGAAAGCTTAGTTCTTTAGTTTTTCACATTATCAGCAGGTAAAACTTTTCAGGTATCGAAACGAATGGTGAAATTTAGCCATATTTGACATGGATTACTTACATCGTCGGAAGTAGAAGAAATAGGACTGTAATAAATCCCAAAACTTGAAGATAATGGACGATATTCATCAGTTTCCAAACGGCTTCTATTTTTTAAATAATTTTCTAAATTTAAATAATTTTTAATCACCAAAATGTAAGAATTAAGTTCAAAATTAGATCTAATTTCTGAATGAAAAATTCATTTTAAAAAATTGACAAATAGTTAAAATAAGTCAATTACTGAAATTAAACTACAAAATCATTAAATTCAATAATATTTTCGAATTCTAATTCTATTTTATTGCTGCCTCATATGCATAATCAAATTCTAAAAACACAATACGCTCTTTTTAATTTTTAAAATTCTATTGCAAAAAATAAATAAATACATTTACCATCAGAATTCAAATCATCAATATCTTCATAATCTGATAATGATTCTACAGACTCTTCTTGCGCTGAATCCCAGTCATCCATACCATCATAACTAACTGACGCTGTAAATATTGGTGCTGGCACGGCCATCATTTCGGAAACACGACCTCGATTATCGATATTTCTGTGGAAATAAATAGGAAAAATAAGAAAAATAATTTTTGATTTTTTTTTGCAAAATGTTATTCTTTAATAAATTTAAAAAAATGCAGAAAAATTTTAATAAAGAATTAAACCTTGTTTGCGCATCAACAATAAATTGTTCATTAAAATCATTTTCATAGCATGAAATAGGTGAGATAGAATATGCTTGGTTCTCTGATAATAAAACGGGATAAAGGTCACCTTAAAAGAAAAAAGAACAAAATATTTTTAGAAAATAATTTCATTTTACAAATGCACATAAAATATCTTCATGAGTTACTTTATCATTAAGCAATCATTAAATATGTTATTTCTTGTAGCTTCGCTAATTACCATATTTTTTCTCATATATCAAATATGGATAATTCCAATATCGATATCAGAAATCCCAATATCAGTCAATTTTTTCAATTATTTATAACAAGTTCAAAAGTTTTATACTGTTATATATGCATGGATTAATTAATTATTTTTAATTTGTCAAGATTTCGCGGCATTTTAAAATTTATATTATATTTCGGTATAAAATTATTATTATGCGAGAAATTTCAGTTAATCGAGATGATTACATTTTATTTTTGGAATTATAATCTTAGATATAAACATTTGAAATACTTATATTTTTAAAAAACCAATAAATTTGTAGAAAACATTTTTTCTTTTTTTGCATACAAAAGAAGTTCAATTTTTAACTCAAACTTAACTATGAGCTTTGCATTTATCAAGAAAAATGAAATTAGCATCCATTTAATTTATTTTACATCAACTTTAGCACTCGATTACAGTTATAATATTTTTCACTAAATATCTAACTTTAATCAAAAATGGAATATCTTCTATTCAATACTTAAATTGGATTATAATAGGAATTTTTCTGATTCAGTATTTAGAATACGATTGGAATTGAGATTTTTAATCCAAATATTTAAATTGAAAATTAAAACTTAGTAGTAATTTTCCAATCAATACTTAAAAATAATTGGAAGTCGAAATCGCATACAGCTTTGTTCTTTATCTAATATTTGAATTAGAAATCAAAACTTCGGAGGATAATTTTTCATCGAATGCTTTTAAAAAGTAATTGGAAATTGAAATTTCTCAGGATCAGCCCTTGTTCAGTACTTAAATATAACTGAAAATCGAAACTTCTCAAAACTGATTTTTCATTCAAACTTGAATTTTTTGTTTTTGAATGAATGAAAATCGAAACTTCTTAGACTGATTTTCCACTCGATACTTAAATGTAACTGGAAATTGAAATTTATTACGGCCCTTTTTGCTGCTACTCACCATTAATTAATAAAAAAAACGTTGAAGCATGGTTGAATTCATTCATTTAGGGCATTAGAAAGCAACCTCTTGGCTTCCCTTCCATTTTGTCATCATAATCATCATCATTATTATTATCATCATTATCAGCATTCTGTAATTCGATTATTTCCGAAATGGTTATATCATTTTCGAGATCATTTCCTTGCATATCTAATATCGTCATCCCATTCTCTGGAAATATTCCCGATTTTTATTTATTTTGATCAAATTACTTAATTAAATTTTGAAATGTTATATTCTAACTGTCACAAACTATTATAATATATTTTTATTAAAATAGTAGCATACATATATCGTTTTATAATTATTTAAAAATTTTAATAGAATTGAAATTTAAATTTTATTAACCTCCATCATCATCATCATTATTATTATTATTATTATTATTGTTGTCGTCATCACTGGTTTGCATCATAACGAAGTTAATATTATCATCAAATGTAAATTCGGTGGTAAGATAATTTGGTGAATTTTGTGTTGATGGTTGTGTAACAAGCAATATCGGTGGGTCTCGTATAACCACATTTTGCTAAAAAAAAAGTAATAATTGTAAAAATTAGAAAGACGAAAATCTAAATTTAAATTAAATAATAAATTTTGAAATGTTATTTACTGATGAATTCAGGACTTAATCCATTCAGAAGTCTATGGATAATCATATTAATCAGATTAAATGAAATAATTTAATCAATTCGATATACCAAATTAATTCTTAAAACTATGGCAATATCAATAATCAAAATATATTTTTGTATCATAGTTCGAATGATAGATTGTTGAATATTTTAATGAAACTTTTAAACTTTTTCTATTATTTCAAATTAAAAATTAAAAGAAAAAAATGAAACCGAGTTAGGCAAATAGAAATTGTCATCATTATATCTTAAATGATAATTATGCAAACTCTAAATTATAAATGATAATTATGCAAACTCTAAATTATAAATGATAATTATGCAAACTCTAAATTATAAATGATAATTATGCAAACTCTAAATTATAAATGATAATTATGCAAACTCTAAATTATAAATGATAATTATATTAATCGAATTAAATTTGAAAGAATAGAAAGCGGAAGAAACGAAATTATCATTGATTAATATCAAATTTAATTTGATTAATATAATTTTTATATCGCTTAACGGTATATATTTTTTTAATTTATAATTTTCAAATTTAATTTAAATTAATAAATAAATTCATTACTTCACTTCGTATTTCCTTTTCTTCTTTTTCCGCTTTCTTTTCTTTATTTTCATCCTCATCTACTTCATCATCCTCCTCTTTCTTCTTATCTTCTTCCTCTTCCTCCTCATCTTCCTCTTCCTCCTCATCTTCTGATTCTTCATTATCAATCGTTTCAATAGTTATTCCATTTTTTTCATATTTCGAATCTATAATGGTATATTTATGCATTAGTTTTAATTTAAAAAAGTATGATAAAATTACCATTATCAAAATAATACTATCATTGATTTTTATATTCATGAAAAACAGAAATAACTGGGCATCCCTGTACAGAATTAACTCATATCAGTAACCATATGGGTAATCAGATAGATGTATTGATTCTGAATTTTTGGGAATCTATGGGAATTGGAATTTACGTTTGAATATCTCTATAGAATCGGTGCATTCAGAATATTTGTACAAAATCGTTTCAGCAGAGTATTTGCGTCGAATCGGCACATTTGGAAGTCCATCAGAATTGATACATTTGCATATCTGTATGGAATCGATATTTGTTAATATTCATACAGATTCGGCAGAAATGGCTGTCCGAAGCATATGTATAAAATCGATATGTCTGAGTAGAGGTACAGAATATATACATTTTAAGAATCCGTCAGAATTGGTAGATATAAATGTTGCATAGAATCGGTGTACATTCAGGATATCTATACATCTATACATAAACGGTATATTTGAATGATATTTATAACGCTACGCCTAAATATGCATATACGAAATAGATACATTCAAATGCAAAATTGGATATCTGCACAGAATCGTTTATATTCAGATATTTATGCAGAATAAATTTATCTAGACATCTGCGTAAAATCAGCGAATTACATATTTTAGTATCAATACATCTAGAATCCATCAGAACCAATACATCTAATATTCACATACTACTATAATTATTAGAATAAATCAATAAAAAATTGAAAAATAAATCATTTAAAATTTAAAAATTCATCACCTTAAAAAATGAAGTAACTTTGGCATCCAAATTATCCATCAGATGATCATTAATCGATTCTAACATTTGATCAGCTATAAAAATACAGCATACTTATTCAATAATTTTCAAAAGTAAAAATCTCTTTTTTTTTATCAAAAATAAAGAAGTTTTCAAAAAATAGAAAAAGGAAATCTTTAAAGATCCGTTCGACCCAATAATTAATTAATCTAAAAAATATTGATAATTTTATCGATTAATGAATCTGATAAAAATAATTTCAATGCAAATTTTCAATTCTTTAAAAGATGAAAAGGAAAAAGGGCATAGGATGAATAAAATTTTAGTATTTCTTTTAATTTTAAAAATTAAAACAATACTACGAAACATCTTTTTGGGGAAAAAAACGTTATTTAAGAAAGAAAACTTCTCATCAAGACTTTGTTATCAAACTTTATCAGCATTTCTTATCACACATTTTTGTGGAAAAAAATATTTTTTCTTTATTTTTAAAGCTAAAATAAAATAAAAATATTAAAATTTTATTCATCCTACCTCTTTTCTTTTTCTTTTCATCCTTTTTAAATATTCTAAAATTTGCATTGAAAAGTTACTTCCATTCTATTCTCATATTTATTTAATGTGTTCTTCATAATATTTTATAATTAAAAATTTATTCGCGTGAAATAAATTTTAACATAATTTATTATTTCCTGTTTCAGAAATTATTAGATTTAAAATGATAAAATTATTAGATTTAAAATGATAAAATTATTAGATTTAAGATGATAAAATCATTAGATTTAAAATGATAAAATTATTAGACTTAAATTTTATATGAAATGGATAAGTATGAATTGAAATAAACGAATGTAATTTTTTGAAAAAAAGAATGAAAAAAAAGAAATGAGCATTAGGATGGAAAAATATTTGAGAATGGATTGATTCATTTTTTTATTTTTTTTTCACTTTACACACAAACATTTTCTATTTATCCAAAGTATGTCATCAAATTTCTCTCAGTTCATTCCTTCTCTCCGTCCTTCTCTCTCTCCCTTTACCTTCCATTAGCCAATTTTTATTTTTGGTAATTTAAATCTAAAAAAAAAATTCAACTAATAATAACGAGAATTTCTCTCCTTTCCTTTTCTTTTCCCCCTCTCCCTTTCTTTCTATCTCTCTCTTCTTCTCCCTTTTCTCTCTTTTCTCTTCCTCTTCCTTTTCTATTCCTCTTTCTTTCTATCTTTCTCATTAAATTTGAATTTAAAATTAAGCAAAAAAATTTTTCAAATAATAATAATAACGACTCTACCTCCTTCCATCTCCCTCTTTCTCATTTTCCCTCTTTATTTCGTTCTTTCTATCTTCCTTCATTTAGTTATTTTTATTTTTTTATTTTTTGTAATTTAAAATAAGAAAAAAAGGAAAAACATTTTCCTAATTATACTAAAAAAATAAACTTTTTAATTGTATTATTTCAAGTATTCAATTATATTATTTCAAGTATTCTTTTTGTTTACCAAATTATCCTATGAATATATATATGTGTATCATTTATTGCTATCTATTTTTTCTTGACATTATTTATACATTTAAATTTATTTTCATTCTTAATTTTTTGTTTCAATTCTTATGCATATATACATGGCATGTATACATGTCATATGTATGATACATATATATATATATATATATATATATATATATATATATATATATATATATATATAGGATAATAGACTTATATTTTAAAAAATATCTAAAATTATTTTCTTAGATTTTAGTTTACTAAGCAATATGTTAGTTTTAATGATTCAGTGATGATAGAGAGGAAGGAAGAAACCAGAATTTCCGGATGACAGTTGATATGATCAAAAAGTTTTTGGTCGAAAATAATCGCTTACATGTTATGTAAATATCGGAAAAGATCGAATAATATTGCTAACAAATAGATAATTGAACAATAAACAGTTTGTATTGATAAAATAGATAAATTAACTAATATTTGAAACATGAAAATTATACAGTATATTTAGGTGCTGTGCAAATAAATAGCTAATAATCAAATAGTAAACAAATAAATAAGTAAATAAATCGAAGAAAATTACCAGATTGTTTAAGTGATAAGTCAACGACTTTGTCAATATCAGCAACATTATGCTCCATTTTCTACAATCGATGATTGAATAATTTATAAATTGTTGATAAAAACTGATGATGCATTATTTTGCTTAATTAATTAAGTATTTAATCGTTTTGCTTTGTTTTAATCCATAATTTAATCGATTCGATCCCTTCTACTCATTTCAGTTACAAATAATAATAATAATTACTGATAATGATAAATAGTAATAACTAATATTAATTATTATTATTAATGATAGTAGTAATTAATAATAATAATAATAATAATAATAATAATAATAATAATAATAATAATAATAATGATAATAATAAGTAATAATAATAATAATAATAATAAGTAATAATAATAATAATAATAATAATAATAAAATAATAATAATAATAATAATAAAATAATAATAATGATAATAATAATAAAATAATAATAATGATAATAATAAATAATAATAATAATAAATAATATAATTAAAAATATACTGAAAATGGAAAATAAAAGAGAAGTAAAAATTTACAGAATCATTCGGTTGAATGATAAAAGTTGGATGATTTATTGACTTTGACAGAGTTGTTGAATCATCGTCAATTATCGATGGTGAAGCAGCTATTATGCCAACCTTTTCTATAAAAAATTTTTTTTGATTCTCAAATAATATTAATTTTCTACAATCGATAATTTAATAATTTATAAATCTATTCTTTTAAAATATAAAAATTAATTTTATCGAAATATTTTTGAACGAAATAAAATTTACAATTAAAGAAATAAGCAAGGAAAAAACAAAAAACGAAAATGAAATTTACCGAAGTTTTATATAAAACATGGAGAAAATAGCAAAAAGTTATTGTTATAAAAAATACTTAAAAATTTTTCAAATTTCATTTTTTAATCAAAAAATTTCTTTCAGATTTTATCAAATTTCTAATCGATGATTATTATCAAAATTTTAACTGATGGCTTTATCAATTTTTTTATTCGATGCAAAATAATTACAAACCTATTGGTGTAGAAATAGAATTTGAGGCAATAATAGGCATATCAGACAAAATTTCTTTTTCTTTTGAACAACGAGGTGTTTTTAATTTTATGTCCTAAAAGTGAATTAAATTGCTAAGTGAACTGATAAACAAATTGATAAGTAAAAGGATAAATTTAAAATAAATCAATTCATTATCTCCCTAACAAATTCTCGGGATTCTCATTTTCAAAAAATATCAAAATTTTTTTCAAAGTTTTAGAGTATAAAAATTTGAAAATTTGGAAAATATCAAATCGATTTGCTGCTAATAAATTTTTTCAATTTTTCCTCGAAAAATTCGATATTTTTTTGAATGAAATTTTAAATAATTTATTATAAAAATCAATTTATACTAATAAATAATTTTAGATCTTTTATTGCATGGATTTTTCATTTTTTTGAAATTCATTTAAAATTATTTCAAATTTTTCTCATTACCAAATAAATTATTGGAGATTTTTTTCTTTTCTTAATTTTTCAAAAACTTAATGTACTTAATTCAAAAATAAAATAATTTTATATTATTTCATATAAAAATTTTAAAAAAATTAATTTTTATTATTTAGAAAAAGTATGAAATTTACTATTTTTTACTTTGAATTTTAATTAATTAATTACATTGAGATGGATAATACTAAAACTTGACTATTTAATTAATCATATTTTGAACAATAATATTTCTTACCTCCGATATATCATCCTCATTAAGTTTAGCAATATCGCGCAAAACATCTTTTAATTCATTTTCATCATATAAACCTTCTTCCTCGGTTTCTTCATCATCCACTTCTGTTTCAGTTTCACTGTAGGAGTTGTACTTTTGTCATCGGAAATTAAAAATTATTAATTATTATAATAATTAAAATCATGTAACTTAAATAAAGGGATCATCGAAATTATATACTTAAAATGGAAAAATCATATTATTATTTTATTAACGCATTCATTTTATTAATGTTTTCTTCCGCAAAAATTTAATTAATATTTTTTTAGACTTAATATTAAGGAAAAAATTTTATAATTTCTAATTATTCTTGCAAGTGTAATCAGTCAAAAATTTGCACACTGTCATCATCTATACTGTAATTATGGAACTAACTAAAAAAACCTGAAATAGTTAAGAAATATCATTGATAAGTTGCTAAACAATTGTATCACAAGCTTACAGTATTTGGTATCATTTGTCGAATGATTATTTTGCACATTTTCATCTTTAACATATCGATTGTAATATTTTTCGAATCTTTGATTGCTATTATCATCAGGTTCGGAACGTTCCTTTAAAAACAAAATATTTGAAATTGAATTAAAAATTTAATATTGGAAAATTCTTAGAAAAGATAATGTATACACGAAAGGAAAAAGAAAAATTCATATATTAAAATAAATATATTATTTCTACTATGTGAAAGTAAATTGTTTTGAAAAATTAAAATTAATATAAATAAGATATTAAAAATCAAAATTTCAAATCTTTTAAAATTAAATTTTTGCTTCGACTGATTCATTCGTTTCTTTCGTATTTTATTTTCTAAAAAAGTACTGCCCACAAGTTGTAATTTCATACTGAATAATTTTTATATCATTTATTCTTCCTTTTTATTTTTAATCTTAATTAAGTCACCAATCTTCTTATTTAATTCCAATTAAATTATAATTATAGGAACCTTGATACTAACAATGATATTTTAATTTACTTTTTAAAAACCAAATTTTGTTTATTTTTTAAATGAAAAAATCTTTCATAAAAATTTTTCATTCGAATAAAGCGGTCCTTCTTAATATTTTTGTAACTGATAATTTGCTAATAATAAAATTTGGAAAAAATATCAAAATGTTCATTTTGATAAACAATTAGAATAATTAAAATTGACTGTAATAATTAAAATTTACGATGTGAAATTTAAATATATCAAAATTTGATTAATTCCAAAGTTTTGTAAACTTCAAAAATTATATTTAAAAGTTGTCTATGAGCATGAAAAAGGAATTGATAAGTATCTAAAATTGAAGAAGTTCAAAGTTCTTCCGCTTTTTATTATCAACATAAGTAATCGCAACATGTAATGGTAATTAGAAATGCTACATTTTGTTATCAAGTTATTATGATTTTATCAGTATTTTATCACTTCAAATAACAGCTGATAAATATGTTAGGAGAAAATATGATTAATAAATATGGCGCATATTAAAAGTAATATAATTACTTGTCTCTTCACGATAGAAATTATCAATAGATCAAATCTTATCAGTGATTAAGTCTTATTATTTCTTATCTGCAGACAGATATGATATGCATAAAAAAATGGACAAAATAAATTAAAATAATTATAATGATTCATTTGACAGCTTATCCTTATAATAATTATTTAATTAAAATTTCACACTATAATAATTTCCTGAATATTAATGATTCCATTTGTTTATTCACCTAATTTAAAATCATTTTTAAAAAATATTCAAAATTTATTTAATAAAATAAAAAAAGAGGACGAATGAAAAAATTATTTACTCGATCGGTTGAAAAACGCGACATCGATTTGTATTCTCGATTTGATGTAAAATTTCGGTCTCGATTTATATAGTTTGGTGTTTGAGCACGATTATAACGTGGTAACGTTCCGTATGATGATGATGAATAGCCGGATGTTGTATAATGACTTGGCGTATATCTGAATTAAATTAGTTTTTATTATATTATGATGATAATGATGATTAGATAATGAACAAAACTAAAATCGCATTAAAATTAGCAAATATTATGCTATATTTATAACATTTTACACTGTTAAACCTGATACTTAAGGATCAATTTGAAATGAATTAGCTTAATTTAAATTAAATCAATTGATAATATACTACATCGTTTGATACTTAATTATATACATAATACTATTTTGATGGAATTCAAGCTATAAGTTGCAAAACTAATAATGATAATTTTATAAGATTATAATATTTGATATGATTTTATCATTTAAAGTGATCTGAACAGTGTTTTTATCATTTGAAATGATCAAATTTTCTATGAATCATTCAATAATTTGAGCATAAGTCGATTAATTATAAAACAAAATATATCATTTTATAAATAAATTTAAATTAATTGATAAAACTATAGAATTATAAAGAAAAATGAATTGAAAATTTTTTATAATAAAATATTTGTTTACTAATAAAATGCGGAAAAAATTTCAATAAAAAAAAGCGAAAGAAAAATTAGATTAATAAAATCAAAAAGAAAGAAAAACAAACTAACGATGTTCGCCGCTCATATGTTGGAATGTGATCGTTATCATAACGTCGTAACGATGTCGTTCCCGTATCATTTAACTTAGATCCTAAAGTTAATTTTAATAATTAACGAAGCAAATGATAATTAATTAATGATTGATTAATAATATAAAATCCAAAGCATATTTAATAACGTACAATATAATTTAAATAATTAATCGAAAATGCAAATTATTAATTAGTCAATTTAGCTAATTAATAATTTGTAAAGAATTAATTAATAATATAAAATCTTAAATACATACAAATAATGCAAGATTTGAGTGTTTAATAAAATAATTTAATTATTAAAATAAAATTTAAAATTTTCTTATCTATTTATTATCGTTGTACGGCATTTATTTAATATTTTTTAATAACATAAACTAATTTTTTTATTAATAATTAATTGCATTTTTTTCTTTAAAATTAATATTACAGACGATCGACGCATGAATATGAATTATTTTCGGCAAGATATATGATCAATATTTTGCTTATTTTTTTTTTTCTTATCTTTCTCTCTGTTTATAGAACCTAATTTTTATTCTTCATCGGAAAAACTAAAATTTTTATTCCTCCAACGGAAAATGGAAACTTTCCTTCCGTCAAGGAAGAATGGAAATTTTATTTTGTCATAGAAAAAAATAGAAATTTCCATTCTATCCTTGATGAAGAGAAACTCTCATTCCATTAGCGGAAGAATGGAAATTTCCATTCGACGCCACAAAATAGAATTTTTCATTCCGTTACCGGGGAATGAATTATATACCAAAAGAGCAGAAAGTTTTCTATTACCTGAACCATAACTTGTGCTACGTTTCGTGGCAAATGCACTGGTGGTAAAATTATTATATGATAGTGTTCGATGATGATTTGATGGTGATGATGATGATGATGACGATGAAGCTAATCGATCAATACTTCCATATCCAAAAATCATATAAAAATATTAATTAATCAATTATTTTATTGAATAATATTTTAACTTATTGTTCATTTTATTTTAAAATCGTTGCTTCTTTTTAAATAATATAAATGGATTAAATCATATATATAATTAAATCCAACAAATCAATTATGCAAATTATAATTAATTTTTTATTATTAATATTAGTATAATTTCTTATTTATACGATGATTCATACAATCAATTAATTCATTATTGAAAAAGAAAAAAATGAAAAAGAGCTATTACATAAATTATTTAATAAAATTTTGCTAAAATATAATTTTTATTCTATAAATTTTCTTATAATATATCTATACATTTTCATTTTTATCATATATTTTACATTATCAGTATTATCAAAGTAATTTTAAACATTTTTTACGTGTTATCATACGTTTCATACGTATTTAATATTTTTTCATATGCTTTCAATTTGATTATATTACTATAGGAAAATTTATTTTAAACATTGCATATATGCTTGTTGTATATTTTTTACACATCTCATAATTTTTTATTTTATTTTATTACCATTACCAAAATAATTTTATAAATTTTTTATACGTCCTCTTATACATTTGATACGTTATCATTTTCATTATAACTTTATTTTATTGCTATTATCAAATGCATTCTCATATGATCTTTTAAATTGTAATCGATAAAAAATTTTTTTGAAACTTAAAAGATATTTGTAGAAAGTTTGCAATAGAAAAAGTTTAATTTCTCGTGAGATATTTGGAATAAAGTTAAAAATATTTTCGATTTTTTTCTTTATAAAATACTTCACAAACAATTTATATTCGAGAATAGACGATTTTAAAGAAGTACAAAATAAATTTGCTACATTTAATTACGATTCGGTCAGAATTATATTTTTCTCCTTCTTAAATTTAATTTAATTAACATTTTTATTTTTTTTTAATCAAAACAAAATAATTGATAAAATTTTGGATTTTTTAATTTCTTTTTTTGTCATTTTTAAGCTTGATAAATTTTTAATAATATATTGAATATATTATGCTAATTTAGTGGAATTTTAATTAGTACATTTGTGATCTTTTTAAAGTTAATTTTGAATCGATTGTATTATATAATTTGTAATGATGTTTATATTTCTTTAGCTTATTTATTTATTTATTCGGTTGCATATTGTTAAGAGAATGATTTTTGTAATGATGCTTATATTTCATTTGATGCTTATATTTCTTTAGCTTATTTATTTATTTATTCGGTTGCAAATTTTTAAGAAAATAATTTATGATCGTTATCATTGCATTAAGAATATGATTAGCTAACATTTTAACTAATTTTTATTAAATGATATTTTTATTTATTGTTTTACTAATTAATATTCATATTGCTTGGGTATGTTATAATCTGAGCTCAGATGAGCTAAATTATTTATTAAGTTTAATAAATCTTATTTCCAATTTAATTTTCAAATATTCTTGGATTTAATAATTTCTTAATTTCTATTTTAAATATTACTAATTTTGATAGTTCCTAATTTTTAAAAATAATAATTTATATTTCAAATACCATTAATTTTAATAATTTCTGTTTCAAATTTTTCGTGCAAAATATTTGATGTGATAAATTTTAAGATATCGAAGTTACTTGAAATAACTTCGAATTCGTTTTTTTTTATTTTAATTTATTTTATAATAATCTTTGATAATTTTGATTATTGCTTATTTATCTTTATTTTATTTTTTTTTCCGAATTTCATAGATCTTAATTTTTGAACTATGCGGATATGCATGGAATGATATGAATAAATTATTCATAAGTATGTTTCAAGATAAGAGAACAAAAATTGAATCATCAGTCAATCGATAATTCATATTTTGATCTGTAATCATTTCTAGAAAGTCAACAAAACTAAATCCATTGATGAAATTTTAAAAAATTATACGTATAAGCAAGTTTGCTCAAATATTTTAATTCAATTAATGAAAATAATTAAGTAATTTATTATTATCAAATTATCGTTACCAAAAATGGTTCAGAACAAATGATAATAAAGCAATCGAATTAGTAAATTATGACATTATCATTTTAATTAATTAACTTTCATTTCTGTTTTTCTAATTTCCAATCATAAACAAAACGAAAAACGTACCTATTCGATAATCCAATATTAGTTTTTGGATACGGTGATATATCTTGATGGTAACTGGATGATAATGATGAATATTGCTGTCGATAAGGATTCATTGTAAAAATTCGCCGAGAATTTGTTAATGATGATAGTGATAATGTTTGCTGTAATCGATATGATTCGGCGCTACTGGAACGTTGAAAATATCGCCCATAAGTTTTGGAATAATTTGATGATTGATAATACTGAAAATGCAGAAAGGAAAAAATACATCATTAAATTTAATAATTACGTATAAATAACAATAATTTCAAAGAATTAAAAGTCACTAAATTTTATGAAAGAAATAATCAACGATTAACTAATTAAATTATATATTGAAATAATCGGTGATTGGTTTATTGATCATTGACTATTTTAATAAGTAAACTTTAGCGATTTTTGCAAAATTTAATATTAATTTCAATTTTTTGAAATAATCGATAAGATGACAGATATATCGTTGCTTAGAAGTATATGAAATTTCAATTAATAATTGATAAAATTTAATAATTTCTCGTTCTGATCGAAAATTATATCACATATCTTTTGCATATAATACGTATTCGGATCGAATTTATGTCACGTCACATATTTTCTTCAAGATAGAATATTACAATATTTAAATCGAAATAATGTACAGATTTATAAAAGCAAAAGATTACGGTTTCTCCATCTACAGTATTTGGATTGAAGTTATATATCGATTTATAAGAAACAAGAGATTACAATATTTATCTAATTTAAGGATTATGTTATTTATAATGAAGGTTGAACGGATGAAAATTCATTTAAAAATACATCCCTTCTTCTTTTATTTATTTCCTTTATTTGATTGATTAATTAAATTTTCCAATTAATTTGACGAAAATAAAAAAATTTTGACTAACTTATTAAATTTTGTAAAAATTGGAAAGAATTTCATAAAATACAACCAAAGCAAAAAAGACAATCTCAAAATTTCTGATATCATCCAAAAATATGATGATTCATTTAAAGTTATTTGATTAGTCATCGTAAAAAATCGATTTATTAGAATAAATGCATGAGAAGAAATAATCAGTTATCAGATTAAATTGTTGATAATGATAACAAATAAATGATAATTCAATGCTATTAAGTAGATTTATATATTATTATATAAATATATAATATCACATAAAATTTGAAAGAATTAACGAATGATAGGAAATATGTGATATTATCATTTTTATATCATTTAAAATAACAAATGATGAAAAATATATGATGTTATTACTTTTAGAGCAATTCAACAAATTAATAAGATATGCGTGACACAATCAGAAATGATAAGAAATATATGATATTATCACTTTTAAAACAATTTAACAAATTAATAAGTGATATATGATATTATATCATTCAAAATAATCGAGCAGTAATATGAAATATATGAATATTATTAAAGTTTTAAAATAATTTATCCAATTGATAAGTGATACATTATATCATATATACTTGAAATAATCGGCGAATGATAAGAAATATATGATACTATCACTTTTAAATTATCTAACAACAAATGACAAAAGCAATGATTGGATAGAAATTTTAGTAATGCCAAGAGGATATTTGATAATTTCTCTTACATTTTTAACATTTCACTTCATCTCTGCAACAGCTGATTCATATGATGAAAATTTAGCATGTGATCAATTGTGCTAATAATGATAACGATGAATGATAACTTTAAACGATGCAATATTTTGCTATAATTAGTATCAATATTATCAGTTGGATAGAATCGAGAGGCTAAGTTGTTTTAAAAAGTGGTAATAAAATTTTATTCATATTCTGTTCTTAAATATAATGAGCTGTTAAATTAAACTAGCTAACAACTGTTTCCTCATATATATGTATTCGAACAGAGTACAATGGATAACAGCTGACTATTACTACCAACATTATCGTCATCATCATTATCACCATTATCATTAGTAAAAACAACAGGAATGACAATGATAACAGTAATAATAAAACATCCAATGAGAAATGAATAGATACGATTGATTTGTTCAAAGAAAAATTTGAAAAAAAGGCGTAAAGTTGATGGTCGATAAAAAAAAAAACGATTTGAAAAAATTTTAAAATTTTTGTTATATTTTTTAAACTAAAATATTAATTGTTTACAATTTTTTTATTTTATCTTTTATATTTATATTTCTTAAAAATATTTTGTGTAAAAATTTTATGTGAGAAACTGAAATATTTAAAAATTTTTTTCCTTTTATATGATAAATATGCTCGGTAATATTTTATTTGTTTAAGTTAAATGATGATAATAACCCGTAATTTTCATTCTTATACTTATTAATTGAAAATATATATCAAAATTTAAATATTCGAAATTCTTTTTCCTTTTTTTGCTCTTTCTCATTTGTTTTTTTTGTTAGCAATTTTAAATTGAATAATTTGTAAAATTTCAATAATTTTATCAATATTTCGTAAGTGCATAGATATGATTAGTTATTCCATAACTTAAACTAATAACTAAAATTAATCAAAATATCAATTTGTTTTGTAATGAAATAAAAATCTTATAAACTTTAAATTTTAAATTGAAAAATTAAAAATTAATTTAAAATTGGAACAGCAAGGAAAAATTCATTAGATTGAATGAAAATGAAAAAATCTATTTACTAATAAATAATGCTTTCAATTAATTAATTAATTAGTGGATTTGTAACAATTATTAAGTATTATTCAAAATCGATCATTTCTTTTCGTTCATTCTATTCCAATATTAAATTATAAGTTTTTGCATGAAATATAAAAACATTAATATAGCGAAATAGTGCTACAGTATTACAGTATTACAGCATATCATTATCATAGCATAGTATATTGTTACAGTATTACAGTTTTAATTATTATTTTAAATAACAAAAAGAAAAAAATTAATATTTCTATCAATATACGAATATAGCGAAATGGTGCTACAATATTACAGTATCATAGTAATTTTTCATTATACTGAAATTTTATTAATAAAAAATTATTTTAAATTCGAATTAAATAAAGATTTTTATAAATTAATCTAATTTTATAGTTTCAAATGTATATATTAAATATAGAATATAAGCATATAATTCAGTATAGTGAGAAATTTTTTGCAATATCAACTAGAATGATAAGAATAATCATTTATCATAACATGACTGATTTTATCATATATCTTCTTTTGCAATAGATTGTCAATTATTTATTGTTTGATTATTTATTAACAAATTTCTGAATAAAATTGATATTCAAGAATATTTGAAAATTTTTTTAAATAAAAAATTGTAAGAAACGAGTAAAAAACGATCAAAAATATAGGGAAATGAAAAACATAGCAAATAATCAAATGTAAATACAACCAAACCTTAACTAATCATCTATCAACTTTTCTCACTTTACTCATTTCAAACGAACAAATATTTTGCTTATCAGCTTTTAAGCAACCTCAACATCAACAAAAGTATTTGGAAAAAAAAATAAAATTTACTGAATGATATATTGATAATAATAAGTGATAATAGCAATAGCAGTAATATTTGTTAGAAAAACCAAATCGTTAGCAACAAAAGCCATAAATAATAAAATAATTTGTAAACAAAATGAATTCGTAATTATTTTTATGAAAACTATAATAGCTATTATAAATGAATTTTACGAAATATTCTATTTACCTTTCTTTTAACATACTTTCTTACTTATTTTATTTATCATTGTTTTCATTTTCCGAGATATAAATTTTTTTTTATTTTTATAATTGAATTTTTTCCTTTATTTTTAATGTAATATATTTGTTAAAAATTACAAATTTAAAGAATTTCTTATTTTTCTTTTTTCTTTTCGTTTTTCATAAATGAATTTTCATTCGTTTTCTTTGATTAAACAGAAAATTAAAATTTGGAATTATAATATTTCAAATTTTTAAATTCATTAAAAATCTAAGTTTAAGTAAAAATGTGACCAACGTTTAGTCCATATTTTTTTAGTAAAAAACCAAATATTGTAATTTCGATAAATTAAAAAAATTATTTCCTATTTATGAAAAAACAATTTCTAAAAATTTATTTTATATTTTGAATATCCCATTAATCTAAATGTTTTTTTTTGAAGTTTCAATTAAAGTAGTTTTTTTATTTCATTTATATTAAAAAAGATTTGAAGAAAAAAAATAAATTTACATTTTTGTATTTTTTAAAATACTTTTATCTTTTAGCAATTATTAGTTGCTATTTAACTTATGTTTTACCAATACTCCTAGCAACCATTATTATTTATCTTTTCTTAAATATATATTTTACTGAATATTATTTTGTTTTTTTATGCATTCAATTTTACCTAAAACTTAAAAAAATTCAAATTATTAGCAAACATACAAATTTAAGCTCACAATTTAAGCTCAATATATTATGGATATACGTCTCCTTTAACGCATTATTTACACGTTTTTACGTTTCTAGAAATATGTATTTTTTGCTCGCTTGTAGAATGGACAATAAGAAAAGTAGAAGTGACGATAAATTGATTAAAAATAAGGAAATATATAACATTAAGAAATATCAATAATAATAATAATAATAATAATATCTAATATTATATTGATAATCATATCTGATAATTATATTGATAATAATTCTGATATAATATTGATAACAACAATATATGTATATAATATGATAGAAATTATAATAATTTTTAATATAAAATAATACTAAATAATAATATCTCATATAATAATGGTAAAACATATAGTAATATCTGATATGATATAAATATTAAAATATCAGAATATTTATAATTAATTGCAATATATAGTAAGATTTAATATTGTTGTATCTGGCACAATATTGAAAATGATTAATCAAATATTGAAAAAGTTTTTATGCCTCTATGTATATTTGTAAATGATTTCTACTATTTAATTAATGCAAATAAATATTATTTGAAATTACAATATTTAAATCATATGTTATAACATATTTTGTTAAAGAAAATTACACTTAAGCGATGACTGAAATTTCCTCCCAATTAAGTAATCAGATATTTAATGATTGTAATTGCTTAGTTATTACATTTAATAATTCCTTAATTGATTATTCCATAATTTAGTGATAATATTTTTAGCAATAACATTAAAAGCAAATGTATTCTCGATAAACTCAATCGAATATGACAAAAGAAAATTTAAATACACAAGAATAATTCAATTTTAGATTAAAATCTAAAATCGAATTTGATAATTAAGTATTTAAGTACAGACCATATGTTGATTAAAATAAGTTGGCATTTTGCTCTCGTGTGATGAAATTTTTTGATTGATATTTATTTCGATAAATCAATCAATCAATCAAATATCCAATAAAGCATTGAAATAGAATCGGCAAATAAGAATATGATAATGCCAAAGTCGTAATTTAATTATCTGAAATTATAATTTAAAATAACATTAATATTTTACTATAATAACAAATATGTGAAAGAAATTAAATCAGCAGAAAACAATTTAAAGGAAGGAAAAATATATTAAATTTTTAAATAATTTCATTTCTACCATTTTCTTTTTGAAATGGATTCCGATAATATAATGATTGATAAATTGAAGTTCAATCATTTAGCAAAATTTATAAGATGATAATACCGTTTTTAAAAACAGAAATTAAACAAAATTATTTCTCCATCTTTTTCCGATTATTTTATTAATTCATCTTTTTCAATATGCTGAAAGACTCTTGTTTTATAAGTAATTACAATTTACAAATTATATAAGTATTGAAATTAAAACAACAAAGAAATAGTAATGGCAGTAAATTGATAAGTTAATGATAATAAAATAATAAGTTAATGAAAACAAAACAATATGTTACTGATAATAAAGTAAAAAATTAATAATAGCAAAATGGACGTTAATGATAATAAAAATATAAATTAGTGATGATAAAACAATAAAATTATACAAACTCATAATTTAATTAAAAGTAAAAATAGTAAGTGGGATATGAAACGTGTAATAAGTGGAAAAAGAAAAAGAAAACTTTCACAATCAATCAATAATCATATTTTATTAAAAGTTATGTTAAGAATTAAAGTTAAAAATAATTTATGAAAATTTTGAGTAAATATTAAAGAAAAGATAAAAAAAAAAAAGGTATATCGGATAAATTTGCTCGATATATTAAATATTATCACTTAATGATTAATTATTATAACAATAAATAAATAATCCATTCGCATCATTAAATAATAATTAATTTAAAAATAAAAAGGAAAATAATTTGAAGTTAATGATAATACAAAAAGAAATCGTTTATGTTAGATACGAAAAATAATTTTAAAATAATATTATGTTAGTTAATCATATATAAAAGTACGTATATAAAGTTTTCCTTACTGTATCGTTTAGAAAAAAAAGTATTTTGAATAAAATATGAAATGTCAAATAATAAATGTTACACGTAAAAACCGTTAATGACGTATAAATTATCGTCAGATATATACATGTATATTTATACCTATATGTATATATTTGACTAAATTAGGTTAAAATTTTTTTGATCAACGTGAAAGATGATGAAATATTATGACGTATGACGTGAAAGATGATGAAATCTAAAATTTTATGTGAAAAATTTAAATTTAAGAAAGCTCAAAAAATTTCCGACTAATATATCTTTTCTGAAGTATAAAAGAAAAAGAAAAGATAATATTTCGTCGTTTTTTCCCTTTTCTTTTTTACCAGATGTTTGAATTTTTCAAATTTTTTTCCTTTTGACAAAATTTTGTTTGGTTTCATTGAAAAATTTTTTTCACCTTTCTGAACTTATTTTAATAAATTTGTATCAAAATTTATTGATTGATAATGATAAATAATTTGTTAATCAAGACTTGATTTGATAAATCTTCAATAATAGTGAATTTTTACTCCAAAAACTTAATTAATTTTAGTTGCTATTAAAACTACTTTATAAATTTGCATTCGAATCTATTGATTTATTTGTTTGCTAATGTTGTTTGTATTTAATTGCAAATAAATTTAATTAGTTTTGCTTATTCAAAAAAATTTTATCCAAATATAAATTTTTAATAATTAGTAACTATTTGTTTATTAAATAAATTTAAATTTGTTATATTAACTAAATTCTATTACAATTAATATCTAAAAGAAATGTAAAAGCTAAATTTATTATTTTTCATAGTATCGTTTTATTTATTAACTTTATCAGTTACGATATTGTTCAAACTATACTATTTAAAATTGCAAAATAATATGAAATTTAAATTCGAACATAAGTTAATTATTAAAATAATTAAAATCGAAATATTATTACCTTATGGTATTTAAAATAAGCATTATAATAAGTCAAATTTACTAATAAATAAATATTTATTCGTTTTCAAAATTAATCATTCATTCTATGTTAATTTACAATGATGCTATATGATGATTAAATTTGAACGTTATAATCGATCAAATTTATTTACAAATAAATGATCATTTTATTATCAAAACTGATCATTTATCAAATTGCTCAGTCTATATTTAATTTAATTAAATCATTATAATAATTTATTTTATTATTATGCAGAAAAAAATTTCTTTTTAAGTTAAACTATACAATAGATTAAATTTATTAACAAATAAATAATCATTCGTTATCAAAATTAATCATTATTTAAATTATTCATTCTATGTTAACAATAGGAATAATCATTCGTTATCAAATATCGCCCATTCTATATTAATTTAATTAAAGCGCTATGATAATTAATTCGTTGCTATGTAGAGAGAGAGAGAGAGAGAGAGAGAAAGGAGAGAGGAAAAGGAGAGAGAAATTCATTAAGAAAATGTAAGAAGGAAATGAAATGAGGAAGGAATTGATAAGTGAAAGATTTATAAAAATTAATTTTAAAAATGAATTTATCGTTGTAATAGCGAAAAGATATGAAATTGAAAGAATGAGGAAGGAAGGAAGGAAGGAAGGAAGGAAGGAAGAGAAGAAAGGAAGGAAGAAAGGAAGAGAAGAAAGGAAGGAAGGAAGGAAGAAAGGAAGGAAGAAAGGAAGGAAGAAAGGAAGGAAGGAAGAAGGAAGAAAGAAGGAAGAAAGGAAGGAAGAAAGGAAGGAAGAAAGGAAGGAAGGAAGGAAGGAAGAAAGGAAGGAAGAAAGGAAGGAAGGAAGGAAGGAAGGAAGGAAGGAAGGAAGGAAGAAAGGAAGGAAGAAAGGAAGGAAGAAAGGAAGGAAGGAAGGAAGAAAGGAAGGAAGAAAGGAAGGAAGAAGGAAGGAAGGAAGGAAGAGGAAGGAAGAAAGGAAGGAAGAAAGGAAGGAAGAAAGGAAGGAAGGAAGGAAGAAAGGAAGGAAGAAAGGAAGGAAGAAAGGAAGGAAGAAAGAGGAAGGAAGGAAGAAAGGAAGGAAGAAAGGAAGGAAGAAAGGAAGGAAGGAAGGAAGAAAGGAAGGAAGAAAGGAAGAAAGGAAGGAAGAAGAAAGGAAGGAAGGAAGGAAGAGAAAGGAAGGAAGAAGAAAGGAAGGAAGAAAGGAAGGAAGGAAGGAAGGAAGGAAGGAAGAAAGGAAGGAAGGAAGGAAGGAAGAAAGGAAAGAATTAATGAGCAAATGATTTTGAAACTTTTTACAAAGTGACTAATTGAAGCTTTCAATGATTTTCAACGACTATAATTGTAACATTTCTTTCTTTTCTTTTCCTTTTGTTCATATCATTACAATTAAATTATCATTAAATTATCAACATTTGAAATGATAAGGTGCAATTGATAGAAAATGAAAAAAATTTTAAATATATTTCTTTAGCTATCGATTATTTTCAATATAATTTTATAATTTCAAATGTTAAGATACAAATGGAATAAAGGATAAGTCATTTGAGAAAATCAACTTAAATAAATGTAAATGTTGGGATATGGGTAAGATATAAATCGTTTAGGAAAATATAAATTCATCTCATTAAATATTAAATATTCGAATATAATCTCAATTTACCTGATATTGGTGATGATGTTGGTATAGGTAATAAATTCAAATGATAAGGCATAAAAGGATAAGGCACAAATCATTTTGAAAAATCTTAATTTAGATGATAATTTCATTTAACAATAGAAAAAATACGCTTAGTATTTAAGCTAATTTAATTATAATATATACCAAACTAAAATTCACATAAAAATTAAATCAAATTGGTAATAATAATTTATAATATTCACCTATGCATTCATAAATGTCCACCTATGCAAATAAATATGTACTTACATAAACTTACCCACATATATATATCATAACCACATTTTCAACTAGAATTGAATAAAGTTAATGATTTCCTATAATCATTATTACTACTGATAAATATACATAAAATACAGTTAAATCAAATTAGTGATAATTTATAATCGTCATCATTATCAGCTGTACATATATCGAAACGAACACATAGAAATGTAAACACCTACATCAAGTTCATAATAAAGTATAATGTTTACTGCTACAATAATATAAGCATTCCTGAATATATAAATTTATCTTATCTATAAGTAAATTGAATTGTATGAATTTTTGGAATTTAAAATTGATATCAGAAGTTGAATTATATATTAAAAAAACAATGCAACAAAATGTTGATAAGATAATAGAAATCATTAAATTATAAAAGTGTCAAGCAAATTAATATTTATTTGAAGTTTTAAAATGAAAAAATAAAAGAAAACGATTTAACAAATTTGAATGATTTCTTCATTTTAAAATATTATTTAATTGATTGTTGATCAAATGACGTTAATAAAAATTAAGAAAAATTATCAAGAAATTAAACATATTTTTATAGTTTTAATGTAATTAACTTTTTATTGAATCTTTAAAAATTTTTTAAAAGTACTTTTTAATTATTTTAAATTAAAATAGTAATTTAATCATTTGTTAAAACATAAAATTTGCAATTAAAATATAAGAATTTATTTTGATTACAAATGAAATATTAAAATAGAAAAATGATATTTTATCTTTTTTTTCCAAATTTAATATATTTAATTGATTAAATTAAAGTGTACATTTAATATTGATAATATATTAATTTATTATATTTTATAATTGAAATGAAATATTTCTTTTCATATTAATATAAAATAATTGGCAGCTAATTGAAATATTACATTTCGATAAGCAAAGAAATGAACAAACAACGAATAAAATTGAATAATTTCCAATTTTTATGATTTATTTATTCAAAAAATAAAATTAGGAAAAAAAGGAAGGAATAAAAATATTTTTGAACGAATAGAAATTGAAAGTAAATGGCTTTTTAATAGCAAAAAAATGTTAAATAATATTATTTAATATTATTTTAATATTACTATTATTATTTTAATATTACTTATGAAATGCATTCATTTATCGCCCAAAAATTTCATAACAAATTGATAAATTTATTTATTATATTTTTACATATTTTTTGCTTTTATACGATTTCAAATTATTATAAAATTTTTGATAAGAAATGATAAGTAAAAATTTCTGTTCAAAAAAATAATTCGCTAAAATAAGTTAATTTATTATAAATTGATTAATTTAATTACATTCATTATCAGTAATAAGTCAATCATTTTTTTTGATTTTCGGTCTTATATATTTGAAGCCGAAATATTTTATTTTATAAACTATATGGAATGAATGCTAATATATTATATCATTTGTATTATTATTATTAAATTATTATCATTTTCTAACTGATAATTAATTAATGTGTTTGGAAGAAAAGCAAAACTTTTTATTTTTTTATTTTTTTTGTTGTAGTTTGCCATCCGAGAAAATTATTTATTTTTCTTGAGATTTTTATTAATATGAAAATTTTCAACATTATTTCTTCGTCTTATTTTATTTTTGATTTTATGCCAAAAAAATTGATAAATTATAATTGAAATTTTCGAATTTTTTAAAATCATTCTTCTAGAATTTCATTTCTTTCCTATAATTTTCCTTTAAAAAAGAAACGAAAGATTTTCAAGAGCTAAACTTAATGTAATTTATGATTGGTTAGAAGTATAGCTTAGATAGATGGAATATTTGTCAGAAATTGTTCATTGGCCAAGAAAAAGAAAATTGTCCTTTTCCTGATATTGGCCCATTATAGCACTTATATTAAAGCACATAAATATTTCGGGTGATATTTATTCCAATTTCTTCGTGGATGAAACTCAATGAAAAAAAGCAAATATTTGTCGTGGAATTATATCGGGTAGAATTAGGTTTAGCCTAATTTTTTTATTTTTTATTAAAAATTTCATTTCATGATAAATATTTATCAATTTCTAAATTTCATTCCAAATTTTTTACTTTTGAATAATTAATTTAATAAAAATAAGCATCATTACTATCATACTTCATTAGCATATCATCTCTTATCTTAATTACTTAGGATTTTTGTATTTAGTATGATGGCTATAAGAATTAGTATTAATTAATTCGTTTTTCTTTATTGTTATTGTTTCTAATTAAATAGAAAAAGATAAGCAATAACACTTTACCTTGAAAGAATCAAATTTATGACAGAATTCTAAAAATTACCAATAGTGAAATCTTTATTAATCATTACTATCGATAAATGTCAAATTTATACTGTTAATTATCAATATTCTCATCACAATTTATCATTTTCGTGAACAAAATTATTATCGTGATCAACATTATCATAGAACATTATCATAGATATCATGATAAATACTATTATATTCATCGCTTTAATTTATAATTATGACTTATTATTTTTGCAATCAAGGTTATCAGTACAATCACCATTGTAATACATTAGATCATATCATCACCATTCATTGTATCATATCATATCATCAACGTTATTATTCTTAAGTTTGTGATAGATATATTTTGAACAATTATTTTATGCTATTTATAATTTTGCCTAAATTTATTTGCTTAATTATATTTGCTACTTTACTTTTAAATTTCAGTTCGATTTTACAAATTTTTTGATTCATTCGAATTTTGCGAATAATTAAAATGGGACGATTTGGAGTAAGTTTAATTAATAATTTTCATACAAACTTCAATAACAATAAAATGTCTTCAAAAATTTTTTCCCTTTTTAAAATTTAAAACAATTGAATATTTCTAATATGAAATTTCACATATGATATAGCTAAATGTAAATTTGTGAAAAAATTATTTCAAAAAAATTAGTCGGGATCAGGAATTGCAATTATTTCCTTGAAAGAGGAATTCCTAGTAAATGTGAGTCATCAGCTCACTGTCGCTGCCCGGGATTAATAATTATAATATTTTCTTATTAATGATAAGTATTTGAAATTATAATCATTATTAATCAATCAGATAAAATAACGAATAGATCAGATTAATTTGAAAATAACATTAATATTATTGCAATTACTATTAGAATGGAAGAAAAGTTGTTAAACTAAAGCTTATTATGTAGGGTATAAATTATGCATATTTGTATAATTTATTTTTAAAATAATTTTTATTTAATAACTTATTATCTATCAATTATTATATTGATTATAGCGTGAGGTAATATCAGTTCATGTTGGGCAAGCAGGTGTACAAATTGGAAATGCTTGTTGGGAATTATATTGCTTAGAGCACGGTATTCAACCAAATGGCATGATGTTAGATGATCAAGTAATCGATTCAGAAGATGATTCCTATAACACATTTTTGCTGAAACTATTCATGGTATCATTTTTATTTCTTCAAAAACCAATATTTATCAATAAATATATACCAATTTGCATTTAGTAATCTTAATGCAGTTATCATTATCTACATATAATCAATTCAAACAAGTATGAATTTTAAGTTACTGATTTTGTGATACGGTAATGATTTTACAGTAATCGTTTTGTTATTCGAACATACGATCAATTCTAGTAAATATTTGAAGTTGCTTTTATAATGCGTTTTATAGTAATTGCCAAATATACTATCAGTCTGACAATGTTATTTTGAGATTTCTAAATGTTATTTTGAGATTTCTATTTTTATTTTGAGATTCCTATTTTTACGATTGCTTCCCTTGTAATCGCTGCAAAAGGTATCGATTAATCAATAAATTCTTATAATCACACTGATAAGTAAAAGAAATTTTTACAATAAAAATTTTGCAATTTTTTTCAGGTAAACATGTTCCACGGGCAATTTTTATTGATTTAGAACCAACTGTTGTAGGTAAAATTTTCACTCTGATATAATATTTTAGTTTTCTTAATGATAAAAATGTTAATATCTAATCTTTCAATTTTTAAAAAAATATTTCAAGTTTTCAAGTGCTATTAAAATTTTATAAAATTAAAGTTTTGTGAAAACTTCATTTTTAGTAATGTTTATTTTATAATATTTTTAAATGAGATGATTATATTTCATATTTCAAAAAGAAAGAAAAAGAAATTTGGATTTTTTTGTTTTTTAAAAATGGAAAAAGTTTAATTATCAGATGAAGTTCGATCTGGAACTTATCGAACATTATTTCATCCTGAACAGCTTATCACTGGTAAAGAAGATGCTGCTAATAATTACGCCCGTGGTCATTATACTATTGGAAAGGAAATTGTTGATGTTTGCATGGATCGAATTAGACGTAAAATAATTTGTTGAAAATTTATTTGATTTATTATTTATTAAAAAATGCACGAAGATAAGCTTTTGATTATTTTTCACTTTTAAATTTTCTTAAATGATATTTATAAAGTTATTACAAATAAATCATAATTTTCTTATTTTTGCAATAAAATCTGCTGCTTCTTTTCTAAGTTTTTAATTTCCTTCAAACACAACAACAATAATAATTTGAAGAAAAAGATATTGAAATTGAAGTACTGACTTCTATATTTTTATATTTATTACCTACCTATGTAAATGTAAATCAGTAAATTATTATAGGTATGAGTGATATGTGCAATGGTTTACAAGGATTTCTAATTTTTCATTCATTTGGTGGTGGTACTGGAAGTGGTTTTTCAGCTTTACTTATGGAACGTCTATCAGTCGATTATGGCAAAAATCAAAACTTGAATTTAGTGTTTATCCAGGTTTATATTTAAGGAAAAAATTACATTCTCCAATAAAATATTTGTCAATAAGTAATTTTTTCATAAAAATTTTAAAAATTTTCAATTTAACAAATTTAATAATTTCATATTATTCTTATTATTAAAGCTCCGAGAATCAGCACAGCAGTTGTTGAACCGTACAATTCAGTCTTAACAACTCATACAACCTTGGAACATTCTGATTGCTCATTTATGGTTGATAATGAAGCAATCTATGAAATTAGTCGAAAAAATCTTTCGATAATAAGGTAAGATATAATTCTTATATATCAATCAAATTTTTAATTATTAATTAAAATTTGAAAAGTCAAACTAAACATAAAAAGAAAGGAATAAGAAAAATAGAAATTTCTTATGAATTGAATTATTGCACCATTTTTTTATTATTACATTTTAATAACAAAACAATTATATTGTTTATTAAAATTAATTACATTACAATTTTTGTACTGAAAAAGAATTTGAAGACCGAATATATTTAATTCTATTTTATTCTTATTTTAATATCTCTTTTATATTTCGTAAATTTATTGTTTTATTTTCAATTTAGGCCAACTTATACAAATCTTAATCGTTTAATTGCCCAAATTGTTTCATCGATAACAGCTTCACTACGATTTGATGGTGCATTGAATGTTGATTTAACAGAATTTCAAACAAATTTGGTACCGTATCCACGGATACATTTTCCGCTTGCGACATATGCTCCAATTATTTCCAGGTAATATTTGCATTCTTTTTCATATATATATATGCATAAAAAAAAGCTCAGCATTTAAATAAGCAAAGTTTGCTGTTATATGTATAAAAATACGGTAGTCCAATGCCGTATTTATTCCGATACAGTAACACAATTTGGAAAATAATTTTTGTAAGCAAAACTTGAATACATTTGTACATATAGTAGGAGGTGATTTTGGTACGATATTACAATTTGTACGCAAAATATAGGTAGAGTATTAGAAATAAATTTTGCTTACAAAAATCATTTTCGAAGGTGTTGCTGTGTCGAAGTGAACGCAAATATTGTAATATTCATGCTAAATTATTTTTTCACATATACGCAAACAAATTTTGGTTGCAAAAAATCGCTCTCGAAATAATACTACTGTACCGAATGATGTGTATAATTTATATACTGTAGAAATTTTTTTGTATATACATATTATTTATATTCAAGATTGGTTTATGAAAAATGGCTTCTGTAATACCAGAATTGTAAATAATATGCTGTCAAAGTTATTTATGCATAATTTAAAGTTAAATTTTAGTGAACGTGCTTTTCATGAACAAATGACCGTACCTGAGATAACAAGTCGATGTTTTGAACCAGGTAATCAAATGGTTAAATGTGATCCAAGACAAGGAAAATTTATGGCATGTTGCTTACTTTTTAGAGGTGATGTAGTGCCTAAAGTAAGTCATTTTGCTTTTATTCCAGGCTTGTCTGTTTTTTAATAACAAAAATTAGTTTCAACATACCAAAATTTAGCATCTTTGTTTTGGTTATTAAAAGAAAAAGTTCAAATCCATAATTTTTCTCTACTTTTTTTTACTTCAAACATCAGAATTCTAAAAAGCTAAATTTTATGGGCCAAGAAAAAGATAGCCAAGTAGAGCGATATAAAAGTTATTAGCCTAAATATTTGATTTATTTATAGGATGTTAATGTTGCTATAGCAGCAATAAAAACAAAACGTTCAATTCAATTTGTCGATTGGCATGTTTTTATTTTAATAATTTCTTTCCCTTGTTTGATTGATTAATTTATTAATAAATTAAAATGAAATTTTTATGCTTTCTAAATTTTAGCTTAGATTTAGGTGTCCAACTGGTTTCAAAGTGGGTATTAATTATCAACCACCGACAGTTGTACCTGGTGGTGATTTAGCAAAACTTCAACGAGCTGTTTGTATGTTAGCCAATACGACATCAATTGCTGAAGCATGGGCTAGGCTTGATTATAAATTTGATTTGATGTATGCAAAACGAGCCTTCGTTCATTGGTAAATTCCATTTTACTATATTCCTTATTTTAGATTTTCACAATTATAGAATTTTCATTATTAAATTATGGAAATTTCAAGATTGAATTAATTTGAATTTTAATTAAAATTGAAATTTAAAAAAAAAGGTATATTGGCGAAGGAATGGAAGAAGGGAATTTGCGGAAGCACGTGAAGATCTAGCAGCATTGGAAAAAGATTATGAAGAGGTAGCGGTGGATAGTTTTGACGAATATTAATTAATTAATTACAAACTTTCTGATGGATACTAATTAACTAATTGTGGATTAACTTTTTTTCACTATTAAACTTATTTATTAATTAAATTATTGTTTAAAATATGCAGTGAATTTATAAATTTAAATTAAATTATAGAAATTTCCATTTTATAATGCTTTTAAGAATATTTTTTTATTAATATATTTGTGTAAAATTTGAAATTTTTCAAAAATTATTTTAAAAATTTTAATAATTTAATTTGAATTTGAAATGAAACATAGAAAGTGAAATATGCAAATTTCTATGACAAATATTTCATCAATCAATTTATAATTATAACTTACTCTCGGTTTTATCATAACAAAAAGGTCTTTATAAGTCATAATATTTGTCAATATTTTTATCACTGATAACAAAATTTTTATTTAAAATTGAAAATATTGTTAAATTATGACAGAGTAATTATTGCTTAATCATATGATTTCTACGGAAAATAAATGAAAGTAAAGGAATTGTTTGATTTATTTTTATTCTGATAACATTTAACATTTAAATTCATTTATTGCCATTATTCACATTCTGATAATGATAACAATTAAGAAATGTTATGATATTGATAGAGACGAGACAAAAAAACAAAACATTCATATAATTTATGATATAATATTATGTATAAATTAATTGCACAATTTTTTAATTTAATTCCATTTCAACTGTCTTCATAACACTATGATACGATGAATAAGACTCGGTTTCATGAAATTATACATAAAAAATTTACGCAAATTTCTTATCGTTTAATTTATAACATCCCTGAAAATGTGATTTACATCAATTATATCACAATGACAATTCATATTATTTGGATTGTATCACTTCGACGATTTTCAAACGATGTATAGTTGAAAAAATGACTTTTTATTGAAAAATTATAGAATTGCTTGTTCAAATATTGTCGTAATTCATTTTGAATATCGCTTTTCTTTCGTTCATAAAATCATCAATGTTATAATAATTGTAATAATCAAATACAAAAAAAAATAAATAATCAAATACAAAAAAAATGAATACTATTAGTGATATATTTTTTTAATGATATGATATAAGGTATTATTTTTTTAATATGATGTGTAGTATTATTTATGAGTGATTAACATATTACAACATATTTCTGTGAATTAATTGATGTATAACCGAACTAATTTTAATTTTTTTTATTAGTCGTCAGAATACAACAAATAATTTGAATATATTTCGATAAATTATCATGATATAAATAATTAATATCGGTATATTTTTGTGAATCATCAGAATATAACATAAAATTATTAATAATTAATTATTGATTATTTGGCTAATTAATAAAATTTTCTTCTATTTTTCATTTCTATTTATTACTTAAAAATAGTATTATTATTATTATTATTTTTCTTTTGCAGTTTAACCTCATTCCATAATTTTATTTTTGTTATGATACTATTAGCAATTTCCATTAATATATTCCGATAAGTTATCAATTAATCTTAAATTTAAATTCCTTAAAATAAAATTTTAATCATTTATCTTCGATTTAATGAAATTTATTTCCAAAATATATTTTTTCCCAATTTTTAATGTTTATCCAAAGTAATGCGTCAAATGTTATTTGATATATTTTCCAGTTTATTTCGAATTGTCAAAATTTCTTTGTTCAGTCATTTATTTATTTATTTCTTCCAAGTAACCTTAAATTGTCCTTTAAAGTTTACAAATTGAAAAATAAAATTGATCGCTGTATCCTTCAGGCTATACAATTTTGTTCCTTACCTATTTTTTTTTATTTTTGTATGATAATGATGATGTTAACAACGAAAATATTAATAATCACTATCAGTTTTTATCGTTATTATCATCATTACAATTGGTATTTCTCTTTTTATGTCCTATGGTTTTCTTCTTTATACAAAAAGAAAAACTAAAGAAAAAATTTAATTCATCCAAAAAGGAGAGAGGGAAAGAAAGAGAGGGGAAAAGGAAAAAAATAATGAGAGATTTCACTTATGAACTTTTTCTGATTGTTATATTCGTCATATACTTTGATCTCGAAAAACTCTCAAAAATTGAAATCAATTTTACATATACATGCACAACTATTACTTACATACCCACACATATTTATAAATACTTATACTTTGATCTCGAAAAATTTTCGAAAATTGAAATCAATTCTTTCAGACATATATATATATATACATCGCTAATTTACATACATATACAACATGCCTACGCATGTTTTTATTTTGATCTCAAAAAACTCTCAAAAATTAAAATCAATCTTATCATGCATAAACACGCGTTAATATAACTTATTAACATATACATATATACTTAACAAATAAATAAATTTTTATTAGATATATTTAATAAAAATCGATATCGTTCAAGTAAAATTTTATATATTTATAAAGAAATTTACTAAATTTTTGAAATTTCTTTATCAAAAAATAATTCTTTTTAATTGTAATATCTTTTTTCGTTCTTCTTTTCGATTAATATTAATTAAATTTGAAATGAAATATCGATGAAACGAAATTAGAGAAGAAAAAATATATTTAATGAAAAAATATCTATTAAAATTTAAAAAATAAAAGAAAGAAAGGAAAAAAGCAAATATTGATTTTTATTTAAAACTATAAGCAAAATGTTCCTGTTTTTCGTTGTTTTAATTCATAAATTTACTAATACATTAAGATGAATAATGAAGTAATCAATTTACTAATACATTAAGATGTATAATGAAGTAATCAATTTACTAATACATTAAGATGAATAATGAAGTAATCAATTTACTAATACATTAAGATGTATAATGAAGTAATCAATTTACTAATACATTAAGATGAATAATGAAATCAATCGATTGACTTTTAAATAAAAAAAATTATATTTCATGTATTTTCTTTTTCTCCAAATATAATCTTTATTTCAGTATGGTACTAAAATAGTTGCCAATTTTTCTTTACATACCAAATATATTACGCATACACACACACACACACACAAACATACATACATACATACATACATACATACATACATACATACATACATATATACATAATACATATACAGACATACGTATCAACGTACACGCAATCTACACGCATACACGTTCATTTGTACATATAAATTGAATTTATCTTATAAGCAAACTTTTTCTTGTTATCATTTTCTATCGATGTTTGCAATTATGCTTAAACGCTAGAAGAGAAAACGTGATAGTATAGCGTATCATGCTATTGTTGTCAACTTATTTATCATCCCCTATTTTCGATTCTTGCTCTATTCTCTTCTTACTCTCGATTCTTGACGCCGTTCCCTCTTCACTCTCGAGTATTGCATCGTCTCCTCTTTCATTCCCATTACTATGACTTCTACTTCTTCATTTTTGCTTTTTTTTTGGAATTTGTATAGAATTTCTGTTCATTTATTTATCAGTCATATCAATACGTTTTTTATCAATTTGCTATTTTATTTCTAATTGAATTCAAAATTTTTTCCAAATATAAATTTAAAATTTTATTACAAATTAAATATGAAATCGTTTTTTAATTTTTATGCTTTATTTTAAATTTTAAAAATAATATAAATAGTACATTATATTTTATTTTTACTATACATATTATTATATTCATCCTACATCATTTTTATGATTAATTTATTAATTATATTAGTATATATTTTAATTAAATTGGATTTTGGCTTCAAATTAAAATTGTTTCTATTAAAATTTATAGATGTTACTAAAGATAAAAATTTCATACTTCTATTATTAGATTATAAAATATATGACTAAAAAAACTATTACTAAACTCACAATGATCTCGATATTCAGTTCACGTAAAATATAAGTTCGAAATGATTATATGAATTATTTACTTAATTTTACTAACTAAATTTGTGAAATGTTCTAATCACATACTTGTATTTCTCAATGATAATTGGTATAAAAATAGGATTTCAGAATCCATTAATATCAAATTTTATTTATTTCATTCATTAAATTTTAATTTTTTTTTTTGCATTTTCGAATAATACGATTAAATCGATCATTCTAATTAAATTATTACCTCTTTTTCAATTACTATTAAAATAATTTTTTTATTTCGATTTTTCGTCTAATAAAGATTACTTATAAAATATTTGTATAATAAAAGATTTCTCATTCAGAATACGTTTTAATTAGAAAAGGTATAAAGTTGAAAAAATATTTTTACACAGAAATTTAAATATATTATTATTGATTTAATTTAAAAAAAAAAAAGAGAGAGAATAATTGATTCATCCGGATGTTTGAAATACTCATGACCTTTTCAATTTTTAAAAATTTTTTCACCTTTCCTATGCCTTTATTCTTTTTCATCTTTTTTTTTCATCTTTTCTCTACTTTTATTACACTTTTACGGCCACGTATCACATTTTAACAGTTGGTATTTTTGTTAGAAGCAAAAATCTTTTCAAACAAAAATACTCTTTTTCTTCGTTTAAAAAAGTTTATTTTCATTGTTTGTGTTTAATCATTATAATATTTTTACGTTTAATTAGTATCACATTTTTATACTTAATCAGTGTGAGATTTCTACAATTAATCAGTACAACATTTTTTTCTTTTGCGTGTAAGATTTATTTATATCTTTGATAACAATCAGTAATAATTAATGTTAAAGATAATAATTCTTTTAAAAAATGATTGGAATGATGAATATAAATGATACTGATACTAATTAATTATTATCATTAATTGTTATTATTAGTGTCATTTAAAATGATATTGATTTTGGTGATATTATTATTACTAATTTTTGTTATTAGTTATTTTCAATTAATGGTAATAATAATAGTTAAAAATGATAACAGTGATGCTAATGCTAGCAAATAGTAGTGAGGATGATATATTTGAAAAAAAAATGATTAAGGTGATGAATAAAAATGATACTAGTGATAATGACTAACAGTAATAATGATAATTTTAAGAAATGACAATAATAATGCTAATATCAACGAATAACTGATGCTGACAAATAGTAATAATGATATTCAAAGTAATTTTTAAAAAATAATAATAAGCGATGCTAGAATTGATGTTGATGATAACAATTAATAGTAGTAATTATATCGGTACTATTAATACTATTCATTTTTTTAAATAATGAGAATGAAGATGATAACAATAATAATTAATGATTTACTGGCAATGATAATGATGTTGATGTTGATGAAAATAAGAATAGTAATACTAGGACAGTAGAAATAATGATGATGATAGATTTGTGATGTAAGGGCGATGTTAGAAATGACAACGATTAATGACATTATTTATATCGTTCCTATCATCATCATTTTTATCATTTGTTTCTGAAAACAATAAGAATGAAGATGACGATGTTAACGATGATAACAACAACAATAACGATCTATTAGGAGCAATAATAACAACAACAATGTTAATAAACAATATTAATGATGATGAAAATGAAAAAAGTATATATATCAATCAGAAAAAAAACGACGCTATTATTATGTTTATTAATCGTTGTTCATATTATTGATTTTTTTCCAATTTTACGAAAAATATTTGTTAATACATAAAAAGTTTTTACAACTAATAATTTCTTCCTTTTTTTCTTTGCATGAAATATTGTCAGCAAAAATATTTTTATTTTTTGTTTCCTTTTTCTTCCTCATTCTCTGAAAAATTAACGTTATTATTTTGTAAAAATTAATTTATTTTTTTCATTTCATAATTTCAAGCAAAAAAAATTTGTTTTAATTAGTATTTTGCCATATAAGTAATTCTTTTAAATATTTTATTTTTTTAATTAATCTTTTGAAATTATTATAGAATTTTGAAAAATTCTATAATAATATTTAATAATATTTTTAGAAAAAAAAAGTATTCTCACTCTTTCTAATACATATAACAAAGTTGTGCATATATTTGAGATTTTCATGTAAATTCAAAAATTCTTGAATTGTAAAATTTCTTTTGTATGGAAAATCTCAATTGTTGGAAAAAAACCCATTTTATGACTGATAAATAAATCTTGACAGATTGATGAAATTTTTTTTGTTATCAAACAATCGCTCATTCATACTTGTTTGATTTTATTTTATTGCAAAATATCATTTGATAAAAAGTTTACTTAGTATTTTTGATTTATGGTATCAATCGTCGATCTATTTTTTCTAGCGCTAATTTTTTTAAATTTTTTCTTGCTTTTTTGAAGTTATTGTTATGATTCATAAGCAGTTGAATCATTTCCTTGTTTTTCATACATTTACTTCCGGTAGATTTTTGATAAATTAAAAAAAAAAGAGTCAAACAAAATTTTTTATTTTGTGATTTTTTTTTGAAGTAGGACTTTTTCTTTCTAAAATTTTAATAAATTTAAGAAAAAGAATGAATGGGAAATTTTTTGCTTTTGTGAAAATTTTTAAAAATCATTGAAATAAAAAAAAAGGAATGTTTTTATATTAACAAATAAATTATACCGTAATATTTTTACTTTTATTTTTGATAATGTTTTAACAAATAAAAAAGAATTAATAAAATTTTTTAAAAAAATTATTAAGTAATAAAAAATGAAAACACTTCCTTTAAAGTACAAGGACCAAATCGTACTATGAAATTTTTTTCTGAAATTTTTATTTCTAAAAGATTTTTTTACAAATAAAGAAAGAAGCAAAAAAGTTTTCGATTTTACAAAAGATTATTAAAATGAAAAACGAAATTATTGCTTATGTTAGTTTAAAAGAAAATAAATAAGTCAAAATTGCAATATCTTTTTTTTGCTTTTTCTGATAGATTTGTACCAAATAATTTTCTTTTTGTTTTTATGAATTTTCGAAAATTTTTGCTATAAATGAAAAATATTCATTATAATTTATTTTCAAAAATAGCTAATAATAATTCCTTAAATTTTAATTTGTTTAATTAATAATATCGATTGATTACTATGAATAATAATAATAACAATATTAATAGCACTTTTTAATTTGTTTTAATTAATGGATTAATTACTACCCAAAAATATTAATAAGTGCTTACGGTAATTTTAATCGATTTAATTAATAGTATTAATTATTTTCAACAAATATTATGAAATTATTAACTTATTTAATTGTTAAAAATAGACATAATATTGAAATGAATTATTTAAAAAAAAAGAAAGCATCGATGAAAAATTTAATAATTTAATTAACAAAATTAATATAATTTCAAAGAAAAATAGAAATATCCATTTTATAATAATAATAATAAAAAAAGAAAATATTATGCAAAATTTATTTCTTAACGTATTATTATTAGCAATGGTAATGAATTTTTGCTTAAAAAGTTTCTCCTTCCTATGGAATTGCTTTTTAAATTATTTATTTATTAGTTAGTAGAAGTTTAATGAATTTTTATCCTTTAACAATTGCTCTTTTCATCTTTTCTTTCCTTCTCTCTTCTCTTCTCTTTTCTATCCTATTTCCTTCTCTTCTTTTTTCTTTCTTCTTCTCTCTTTACATAAATATATATAAATGAAATAGAAAAATTCAGAAAAAAAAATTATATTTCTTATTTTTCAAAATTTATGAATGTCATTTATTTACATAACATACTATTTTATTTACATTCTCTTAGCATACTGTATGGGTATGGTAATCAAGCAATTTATATAATTTATATGTGTATATATATGTATATATGCATGTATGTATATATATATGTGTATGTGTGTGTGTGTGTGTGTGTGTGTGTATGTGAGTTTGTATATACATATATATATGTAAATGTATTATATGTTTTCGTGTATATACATGTTATGAGTGTATGTGTGTGTACTGTATGTATGTGGCTGTACATGTATTATATTATGCATTTAGATATATGTGTCTATGTGAGTATGTGTGTATGTCTATGTATACGTATGTGTATGTGTATATGTACTTATATATTGTGTGCTATATATACGTATATATATATATATATATGAATGTAGGTGTGTACATTGTGTATGTATGTTGGCGTATATGGATGTATATATCATGTATTATGTGTGTATGTATATGCTTGTACCGGTATGTGAGCGTATGTATAGAAGTGGGTGTATGTCGGTGTGTATGTAGGAGTATGTAGGTATGTATGGGCGCAAATATATGTTCATATTTATGTATAAGTTAGAAGAAATTTTTATTAGTTTTACTAATTTTATTTCTATCTTAAAATTTTTTTCTTTTCTGTCTAATTCTAAAAATAAAATTATTCATTTTTCTGCTCTATTCATCCCCTACCCTTTCTTCATTTTGCGTAATCTTTTTATCATATCAATATTTATTTCATATAATTGCTTGTTGTTTTTAATTTTTAAACATTTAATTTTTTACTTTGCAAGCATTACATTATTATTATTAGCATTAATTAATTTAGCATACTTTTCAAATTTTGTCAAAGTTGCAATGAAATTTAAGCATTATTAGCTTAACTTAATAAAATTTCATAGAGTTATGATAAGTTTAAAGTTTAATAATTCTTTTAAATTTCTTTTTTTTTAATATTAATTTAACTCTTTAACTTAATTAATTAATTATATTTGTATTCATATTTTTGTTCTATAATTTGTATATCACAATTTTGATAGAAATTTTAATAAGCAACATTTTCGGCATTTTATAAAAGAAAGATTGGTTTAATTATTAATAATATAAATTGAAAAAATTTCTTTTTTAAATATGAAAGTTAAATCAAAAAAGAAAAATTAAATCAAAAAATGCATTTAAATAGGAAAAAATTATTTTAATTTAATTATGGAAAGAAATGGCTAAAAAATGCTTTAAAATTATTTTAAGAGCGAAAATTTTGTTTTTATTATACTTTTAAATATTTAGTAATTTCGATTTTAATTCAATTCTTTAATTTTCATTAAAAAAACTTTTTTTTAAAATCGGTCGTAGAAATAATTAAATTTCGCATCAATTCAATTGATTAGCAATTAATTGAATTTTTCTTTTTGATTTTTAAAAATATATGATTTAATTTGTTTTTACAGACGAAATTTAATTATAATTGATAGGATTATTTCTTATTTCATAAATCTTATAAATGTATTTTCAAATTGCTTTATAATTAATTATTGCAAAACTTAATTATTTCAAAGGTTTCAGTATTAGTATGATATTTTTTCAATTTCCATTTATTTATTCCATCTATTAGATTATTTTTATTTTCCCGGCTCAATCACCAAATCACAATTTATACATTTCGAAAATTTAATTTTTAATTCATAATAAACCATCTCTAAGTAATTTCGCAAAATAATTAAAATTATCATTTTCCATATTCATAAATTGAATGATATGAAAAATGATAAAAATTTAATTATGTGTCTGATAAAATTATACAAACTTTCCATTTTACATTAAATACTTTTATTTAGTTTTTATTTATTTATCAAAAAATGAATACTTTATATTCAATTTACAAATAAATAAAATATAATATTTGTTTGATTCAAAAGTCTAATTTAATTAAATTTAAATCGTAAAATTGTAATCGAATAAAAATAAATAAATAATTTTTATATAAATTATTTTTATTTAATTTCATTCTATTATAAATAAATGTTTCAAATTCGATATCTAATAAAATAAAGTATAATATTTGTTTTTGTAAAAATTGCAATCAAACAAAATGAGTGAACAATTCCTTCGATACCATTTGATAAATATAACAGTTTATTTTCATTATTCAAATTATTTTATCTAAATTTAATCAATCAATCATTAATTATAGTATATAAAATAAGAATGAATGATAACTTATCAAAGCTTATTTAATCTAAATTTTCAATCAATTCTTTTTAATTCTTGAATTAATTAATTCCAATCTTTCTATTTAATAAAAAAAAAAATTTTATTTTCATTTCCTTTTTACTTCCTCATTTGTATAATTTTATAAGAATAAAAGAAAAAATTGAAAGCATTTTTTTGAAAATTATTTCTTTTTCATTTAACAAAATTCACTTTTTTTTCTTAATCTTATCTCTTATCTTCTATCTATCAGTTTTTATTAGAAACTTTTATCTTTTTAATTTAAACAAAAAGGAGGAATTAATTTCTCTCGTTTTTTTCTTTCTTCTTAATTGTTTAAATGATAAGTTAGTGTGATAATTGCTTTTAAAACTAATTAAAGATATAAAAAAAAAAAAAACGAACATGTATATAAATATTGTTTTGTTGAAAAAACAAGTAATAAATCAAACTTAGAAATTGAACTTTTATGTAAAAACAAAGAAAATTCTTTTTATCAAAGAACAGTTTTAAAAAAATATTATAATAAATAAATATATTTTTATAAACAATTTTCCTTATATTTTTTCCGTTTAATCATTCTTATTTTTTGACTATTGATCTTTAATAATTCATTTCTATTAAATAGAATAATAAGCAAATAAATATTATAAATTCTATTTGTTATTATTTACTAAATATTTAGATAAATTTCTAATTTTCATTCTATTATTTATTAAGTATTTAAATAAGTTTAATTTGAAGAAATTTTTTCTTTATTGCCAACTTTTTTTACTAATAATTATAAAAAGTTCATTTTACTTTAAAATTTGAATGAAATATGATAACAAGTGATAATAAATTGATAAAACATTATGGATAATGAAAGCCATATTAAAATATAGCCTCTCGTTTACTGTAAAAATGCGGTAAAAGATAAAAAAATATTAATTAATTTGATTGAAATGTTTAAATAATTAGTTTTTATGAGTTTCAAGTAATCATGTTGGAATAATTAAATTCCGATTAAAAATTTAATCAATTTTAGATGAATGAGTTGAAAAATCTTGATCATTTTATTTCAGTTTATAACTTTTAAGACTTTTTGCTAAATTTTATTCAAATATTAAAATTTAATTGTTTGAATTTTTCGCTTCAAAAATTCATTGCAAATTTGAAGTTAATAAAAGGTAGCAATTTAACATTTCTTTTTGTTGAAATATTTATTTTTGATATTTAATTTAGAAATTATCACAATTGAACAATGTTTAATTATTACTCATATTTTCGTCTTTTTTTCCTTTTTATTTCTGCTTTTATTTCATTCCTTTTTTTATTTTTCTCGACAGGTTTTTTTGTTTTCCCGATAAGAAATGGAAGAAAAAAATGAAATTTTTATAAATGTTTCATGAAATTGCATTCATATTTTATTTCATTTTATCGTTTTTCTCTTATATTATTTCACGAAAATTCCATTTTCAATGCGCGAAAATTTCTTATTTTTTAATTTATGTTTTCTAAATTCTTTTTTTTACATTTTTTATACGAAAATTTCTTTCCTTTTTTTTCTAAAATATTTTTTTACATAAAAATTTGCCAACAGAGAAGGTAAAAACGATTATTATTTTAATATTTCTTGCGGTGAAAAAAAAATTGGAAAAGATTTTACACATTGGTTAAAAAATAAATTTAATTTCCTTTTAAACTCAAAATTTTTCAGAAAATTTTTCTATTTCTTTAATTTATTTTCTTTTGATTTTGATTACTTAAAAATTTGCGAAATTTGAAAGTTGGTAAAAAATAAAATTTTTGCCAATAAATTTTTCTAAAAAAAAAATTATAAATAATTTTATCGATGAAAAATGGATATCATACTATTTTTAAATTTGATAATATGAATTTCTTTTGCGATATTATATATGAAATACAATGCAATAGCTAATTTCACTAGGCTTCCTTTATTCTTATCAAATTGTTTAATTTATGCATTATTTTAAAATTTACTAATCAATTTTTTTCAGAAATTTTTCAATGCAAAATATTTTCAATCTATCCAGAATCATTGAAAATCATTTTTTATCTATCAATTCATTTTGATTAGTATTTTTAAATTAGCATTCGTTTTTGTTTGCTAAAATTTTTCTATAATACGATATATTGCTATTGATCATTTTCTTCTGTCGTTATCCGATTTTTCGGATTCTCATATAAAGATTCTAATATATATTATTGTTAAGAAATTTAATCGAATGATTACTAAATATAATTTTTTTATCATCTGATTTTCTGATTCTAATATAAAGATTTTGATATGCTAAGAAATTTGAGCGAATAATTACGAAATTATTATAATTATCAGAAATTTACCATAATATATGCATATAAATTCTAATGAGAATTATTTTTTCAAAAAAAAAGAAACGAAGGGATTCGGATGCGAACAGTTTTGCAACCTAATTTTTTGTAGTATCAGTTATCAATTCAAGATCCTTTTTTAACCATTTTACATCCATCTGTCTGTATCGAATATCTTATCTGTATTTTCAGATAGCATATCGTATTTTGATTTGATCATTTTTTCAGTTTTCTTTTCTCTCTTTAAACTTATCATTCTTTTACTTTTTTTTGTCATTTTTCCTTCCAATTTCTTCTTTTTTTTATTTTCCTTACAATTCATTATCATTTCATTATTTTCTTTCTGTTATTTTTAGAGAAAAAAAAAGAAGAAAATTCGCGTTTATTGATTTTAATTTTGATTATTCAACATTTGAAGTCTGAAAAATACGATTTGATGAAATCGTGAATGAACTTACGTGGACGACGTGGACGAGACGTTTCATTATTCAGTTCAGAAATTACACCCGGCTAATGTTTTACGCCTCATACAGCTATAATGCTGTTCCAGATCTCAACTATAAATATTTTGAAAGGTAAAAAATTAATACCATTATTTTTGTTTATATCATTTTTTTAAGAAACAGAAATGACGATAATATGAATGTCGTTCATATTATCCTAGCAAATGACATCTCAAAGGTCATAATGCTTTATTTACACTTTTCTTTGATATCTGTTGCTAAATAGGTCAGCTCCTTCTTCAGGATCTTTTAATTATTGTGCTGACCTTTATCCTATATATGTTACATATTTTCCATATTATATGAAAAATATTATAAATTAAATTCCTTTTATTATTTTCCTCTTCTTCCTCTTTCTCTCTCTCTCTTTTTTCTTTATTCTTGCGTTCAAAAATTTTCATCTTTTCCCATCCTAAAATTCTCATTTTTAATTTTTCATACAAAACATTCTTTCCTGTCTTTTTTTAATAATATAAAATTTTTTTTTTTGCAATTAAATATTTCAAAAAATAGAAGCAATCTGTCTAATAAATTGATTGAATATATATTTTTTTAATCAAAAAATAAAAATAAAAAAGTTATCATATATTGTCTTGCATAAATTATCATATATTGTTTTAAATTTAAACAATTAAAGATGAAAATGAATAGATAGATGGAAGTTAATAAATCAAACTGCAAAAATATATTATTCTCAAATGAGCCAGTAAATCAATGAAAAGAACATATGGCCTTGATAGGGTTTAATTTTCATTAGGCAATTTTTTTGCCTTAATTTAATTTTTAATTTTTAACCATTTCATGATATCATTAATCAACTAGACTTAATTTTCTTAATCTTATTAATGATTGTGTCGAATCTCATTCTTACTATTTTAATTGACTCATTAAATGACAAAAAGAATTCTAGTAATTTTTGAATTTCAATTGCAGTCTAAAATTTTAATTTAAAATGTAATTTACGAACTTCGCACTTTCCTTTTTAATATAATTCTGCTTTCATCCTATATTTTGATATAATTTATTGCTTAAAATTTCGATTCAAACTATAATTTCTAAGCTTTTCTTTTTAGATTTTTTTAATTTTATTTTTTATTTAAATAAAAAATTATTTCTAATGTAATTTTATTTCTTATAATAATATTAATATTAATACATATTTTTGCTTAATTGTTAAATTTTTCCGTTTTTTAGCTTTTTATTTGTGAATTGAATTTTTGGACAATAATTTAAACAACTGATTCAAACGAAAGAAAGTGTGATATGTATGCGAAACAATATCCGAAATCATGGTCCGAACAACCAGGATCAAATGGATCCAGTTAGTAAAACTTAATTAAAAAATAAAATTTCATAATTTATAAATAAAACTTTTCTCTGTAAATGGTTTAAATTATTTGTTTTAATTACTATTTTATTTATCATATCCATTATCAAATAATTTGCAAAAATTATAATTTATTATTTTTTTCTTCGTATTCATTTTCTTTTGTTAGCAAGAAAAAATTAAAAAAACTTTCGTCATAGGATTGATTATTAAAAATAAAAAAGATCGAAAAAAATTATAACAATTCTGTATTAATGTATTTTGCCATAGTTTATAATATACTACTATGTTTTTAAAATTTTGGTTATTTCAATATTTATTTATAGGTACGAGAATTCAACGTCATGATATTTCGACAGATACCTTACACGTCAATATTGGTGAACAAATTAAGCTTGATGCTGATGAAGCAGTTAAAGATCTGGGATTAAGGTATATTTGATAGAATAGATTCGTTTCAGATAATAATTAAATATTGATTAGTTTATCTCATAATTATTAAATGATACTAGTTAAACAGGTAATACTATTATTTTAGTCAAATAGTTATCGTTTTTATATATAAATTTTTGTTAATATATAATACCACTAATGCATACATCGTTATTAAATAAATAACTAATTGAATGAAATTATTATTTAATTAAATACCATTATTAAGTAAATAAAATAATATTATATCAAATGTTTTTATAAATTATTTTATTTAATGCACATGTAATGTAATTATTGAATCAATATTATAGTTTTGGTTATAAATGTATTAATAAATTGTATATATATATATTTTATATATAAAATCGCAAAAGAAATTGTCTAGTAAATCAAATACATATATATAGTTTGTATAAATTAAATTTTAATCCTTTTATAGGATAGCAAGAACTCGAGAACGTGCTGCTGGGAATGGAAATGGAAATGGAATATCTTGTGGTCATCGTCATCGTCATCGAAATTTCGAAAATGGTATATTTTGTTTACTATTATGATTTATAAATTTAATTCATTTATTATTAATATATTATTTAAAACATTTTGAATTTTAAACTGATTTAAAATTTATCAGGAATAAGAATAATCATTTGATATCTGTTGCTATTTCAATAATAACTATATCAAAAACTAATATATAATGTAAATTTAAAAATATATGTATGTATGAATTTTAATGTATTTAAAATTTAAAATTTTTTACTAATAGAGTAACGGAAAAATTATAATATGTTTGAATATAAGAATGTTTCATAACATGCTGTTATTATCATTACTATTCTTATTATTATCACTTCGTTTTACGGTAATCTATAAAAAATTTTTTATTATCATTATTATCTTTCCTGTTACCATCACTGACGTTATGGTAAACTGCGAAGATTCTATCGCATATTATCATTTACTGTAACCTAAAACATAATACTATATCTATAATATATAATACATTTAATCATTACATACGTAAATTTCATCAATTTTGTAATATATATATATATATATAAGTGTTTGAAATAATAAAGAAAGAAAAGTATATCCTTTTAGAAATAGTAATTATAATATGTAATTAATTATATGTAATTATTATAATTATATATAATTAATAATTTATTTTTAATAATAGAGAAAATCAATAGACTGATAATTCTTATGAAATTAGAAGAAAATTATTTCTAAATAATGACATTATTTTTATTTTTATTTTCTTGTATCGATTTGAAATGTATTATTTTTTTTTTTTTTTTTTACATCAAATGATATCATTTTTTCTTTTTATAATATAAGTGAGAGGAAGAGAGAGAGAAAAGGACGGGAATTAAAAATTATTAATATATACATATTGGTGATAAATCAATACACATACATATACATACACATGCACACATACACATATTGTTCTCCCAGGATTTATCAAATTTTATGAGATACACTAAAAATTGCATTCTCGAAATTTTCAGTTAAATAGAGAAAGATTTCTCGTTTTTCATACTTCGAATTTCAATCAAAATTTGTTTCAAATTGCAGAGTTTCCAATTAAAGTTTGTCCCAAACTTTAATTATTATTCATTTTATATTTTAAATATTAGCTAAATTTCCTTTATTTTTAATTTAAATTTTAATTAAAATTTAAATACTATAAATTATACATAACTCTATTTGACAGCCATAAGTCTATTGACTCACTTTATCATACATACAAATAAATATATATATAAATTTATAAATGCTTATATAAAAAAATAAATCTTTCATCAATAAGCAAACCTTTAACACAATTATTCGTCTATGCCATATAAGCATCGAGAAACTTTCACGAGAAAATAAACACAAGATACATTTACATGTGCAAATATGTGCTAACATATTGAAAAAAAAAAAAAAAAAAATTGTTAAACTTATAATACTGTATGCATTATACATTGCATGTTACATCTCGATATGAACGTTAATTATTTATTTGATCCGTTTTTGTAATACGTACCAAGAATCTAGCATATAAGCAAATTATTGAATAAGCCTGATTAATTAAAGCATAACGATCGATTTGCACATCTTGTATCTTTAGCACAAGAACAAAAGATTAATCGAATTATCTAGTACCTGATTCTTTCTGAGGTTTTCCTCAAGACTGATATATGTCGTGAAGCATTTATATTTGGTAAAATGAATGGCTAGAAGAATTAGGGGAAAATGAAATGTCTCGTTTGCTTGAATAAAGAGAGATATTGAATGTGTACGTATGCTCTTCATTTCTGATAGGCAGAATCGACGTTATTGGGTGAATCAAATATTGAATTTAACATAAATCAGATAATTAAGATAAACAGTTATCCAAAAGTATCATTAGCATAATCGATTGTTAAGTATCCTTCTTTGTTACTGCTCAATTAAACAATTGCTTTTTAAATCTTTTTCAAAAATTTCTCTAAGCAATCGACTGATTGATTGATTCTGATCATTCTGTTTTCCAGTGCATGCTCTGATTAATACCAGCTCCTCATACAACGGAAGTTTTATTTACTATTTATCAACCTTTAGTATAATTTACAACATGTCAACTATGATGTAAAGATCAAAAGCTTAATTATTACTATCTTAACATGAACTTCTTTCACTATTTCATCATACCTATAATTTATAAAAATATTTCCGTTTTTCCGACACTATTTATACGTATATGTATATCAGTATAAATTTGTAAATGCCTCTATATTAATATTTATACGTATATGCATATATACGTATAAACATATTTATACATGTAAGCAATATTTTCCATTTATACGTAGTTTAGACGTGTTCCCATATATTCATAAATTCGTGTATATCACTAATTAATTACACATATCTATCTATACGCATATGAATTATCAACGTATGTATATGTAAATGTGTATATATTAAATGCATGTTGGCATATCCATGCATGCATGGATATGCCAACATGCATGCATGGATATGCCAACATGCATGCATGGATATTTCATGCATACATGGATATGCCAACATGCATCATGCACAAGTATATAATATAATTCGTAAAAAAAAAATAAATGCTTCAAAAGTATAATTGATGCATGTCTGCTGCATATGTTACTGCTAATTCATATGCAGTACTACTGATTGTATTGAGTATTGAGCTCAGTAACGCGATATGTTGGCGATAATTATTGATGCTACTTATCAACAACGCGACAATGATACGTATGTAATATGTAACATATATTTGCAAATGACAAGCATTTAATATATTATTAAAACATACATACAATTGTTAAAAAATATATAGCAGTGATAGCGGATGTAGCAGATGTAATTTATAACGTAGCATTAGCGCTGCAATACTAGCAGTTAAGCGACAATGTCCTTTACGAATTCATTTCTACACTGAAACGAATACTGATAGTGGTTGCGACTGTGAAATATTTGGTGTGAATTTTGCTAAACGAACGATGCACTATATGAGATTGCCTACGGATGATATTGATGCGGTGACATATGCGACAATTGAGAAATTTGCAACAACTAGTGCTATCGCTGATCCCGCCGCCATCATCACTGCTACTACTGCTACTACTACCACTACTGTTATCACTACTGTCGATGCAACTGATGTCGCAAATGGCGCGACAATTACTGCAACAACTGCAACAGATGCAGGAAATGAATTCGGTAATAATAAAGTGATGCAATGTATCATTCTCTTTGCCTTCCTTGTCTGTCTGTCCATCATTTATTATTCTATGAGAACATTATATCTCTGCATGTATATGCATATTTCATGTCATGTGTATATGTTCATTATCACATTAAATATGTATATAATTAATTATATTTTATCTTTATCTTTTTCTTCTCTTCGTTTTCATTTCATTTTCTCATTATCCAATTATCATCTATCCATAATCATTTATGTTACTTATATTTATGTGTATATTAAAAGAAAAAGAAAATTTATGAGATGAAAATTTTATAGGCAATTTGTTATCAGTTATATTTGATAATCCAATATTGAATATATTGTGAAAAATAGTAATCAAAAATTTATGCATATATTATATGATCATTTCACTTTCTTTTCTCTCTCTCTCTCTCTCTTTTCCTCTTATTATTATATATACTTTTTTTTTTTTTTAATATTTAATTATTTATTATAAAATGTAATTCTTTCGAATTTTAATTTAACAACAAAAAAAAAAAAAAGAAATGCTTATTTGCATAGTAATTGTATATAAGAATTATTTATTTTCATAAAAAGTTTTATTAAATAATAATATTTAAAAAAAAAGCTTATAGTATATATATTAATTTCGTAATATATTCATTCATAATATAATATAATAAATTAAACATAAATATTTTATGTTTAATTTATTATTATTTAAATTTATTATAAATTTCATGAATTATCTTTATTTGTATGATAATTTCTTTAAATCTTAAAACTATCAAATAATTAAAAGAGGAAATTTATTGAATTTTAAAAATATTTACATTATAATTATCGTAATTTTGATAAAGAAGTTTTTAATTATTTGTTAAACTTTTATCATAAATCTTATTTAGGAGATGAATTTGATAATTAATTTGACACATTTTTTCTAAAATTTTTCAGAACTACCTCATAATGATAACAAGTTGAAGCCAACGATAAAAATGAAGAAAGAATCTGGAAATGGTGTACGACATTTTCACTGTAATGATTGGCGTGAAATGCTTGCTTTGGTTAATACATCTGATAAAATACCCGTTAATAATTATACAACGCAAGCGGAAAAGGTAAAAATTATTATCATATTTGTTTTATTTTTAAGGAATATGAGAAATTTGAAATAGTTTGAAACTATACAATAGCATGTATATGATGAAGAAAAGGTATCAAGGTTTGTTACATGTGGGAAGACGTGAAATTATTCGCTAATATCAGAGAATGGTTTGAACCAAAAATTTTTTAAAGTCTTTCTCTACCGAACATTAAATTTCTCATTATGTATTAAATTTTTACGGTATTAATTTGGTTATATGGTTATGAGCTTTAGAATAAATTTGAGTAAATTAAAACAAAAGTTCAGTAATAAGATTATAAACTTTTTGGTATGTAAATATATTTGCTCGTACTAAATTTTTATTGCAGTATATAAGGAGATAATGAAGATAAATAATTATTAAATATATAATATTGTACTGGGGTTTATGTGTGAAATTGATTCATGGAACTAAAACTGTCAAGTGTTAGTCTTCTCTAGGAAGTAATTTCAGGATGTATCACCGAAGTGTTTTACGTCAGGACCATCGGATGTAGTCGCAACGCCAGCTTCATTAACTAGTACGTTACATTTAAGAACAAGAGCTGCTAGTTCAACTGTAAGTTTATTATCATCTTTTATCGATTGAATTTTTGATTGAAATAATTGATCTATTAATGATATTAACGGAAGTGATGCAACGAAAGTTTAATTAAGATATAATTTTCTTCTGTATTAATATCAATTTTTTTCATTTGCAGTCATTGTTGCAAAATAATTGGGTAGAACAAACGTTCAAAAAACGTGAATGCATCAAATTTATACCGAGTAGTCGGTATCCTGAAAAGTAAGTTATTTTATAATAATGTGCTAAAAAAATCGAGTGATTTTTATTAATATTATGAATTATTTATGTAATATAAGATGTATATGACGTATCTCGTATATGACGTATGTATATGCAGATGCGGTTGTGGAAGATTAAAACGAAACCACATATCAAATGGACAGGACTCAACATCTTGGAATGTTTTGCCGCCTAGCAGGATTCAGAATGTCATCCGAAGCGATGAAGAAGTAGAACCGGAAATGACTGGTTGTGAAAGTGAAGTTGGATTGTCAGTAAGTGTATTCATTGCTTTATCTACTTAATCCAAATTATCTATCTTGAAATGGTTTCTATTAAATAATATTTTTGAACTTGCAATGGTCGATACTTTTTAATTTTATTTTCGAATTTTTCAATTTTTAAAAAAGTTTGTCTTTCTTTTTGCTTTCTAGAGGAGATTTGCTAGGAATAGTGAGAAATGGACGATAAGGAGACATACAGCTTTATTCCCAACTGATGCTTATGGTACAATTGAATTTCAAGGTTAATTTATATGAAAAATAAAACTGATCTTTATGGAATAGTTATCATTATGATAAAATATGTTGTTCGGATGAGAGTTCTGAAATTTCATTTTTAAGATGTTGTAGAAATTCGAAGTAAAAAATTAGATCTCATTAATTCTTTCAATTATTTAATAGGTCTTCTATTATTATATTACTAAAAATAAATTTTTTTATTGTTAATGAAATTAATATTTCATTTATAATCAATCATAAATAGCTAATAAGTTGATAAAATACTGCATGTGTAATAGTTGTATGATTCTTTCCAAAAATTAAATGGAAATATTAGACAATTTCAGAAACGTTTCTCGAGCTAACATACTATGCTGAATTATCAGAATGATCTCAATTTTTCACATTCTTTTAAGTAATGTAAAATTTATCGGAGTATTTTAGGTGCACCTCATCCATATAAGGCGCAATATTTGAGGTTAACAGTTGAATCAAATCCGGCTGATATTATGGATTTATTCGAATCAGTCTGGAACGTTCCAGCTCCAAAATTAATTATAACAGTTCATGGGGGCATGACTGATTTTGAGTGAGGCATTATTTTTATTAATTATTTTTGATTTAAAATTACTTCTGAAGTATACACCTAAATTTTTTCATTGAAATGTTTCTTAATATTTAAGCAAGAAGAGAATATTCAATAATAAATGAAACTGGCTGTCAGATGAAATAAGTTATTTAATAATATTTGAAAAGTATTTTCAAAATTTAAAAAAATTGAAGTTATTTTGTTCTTAAATTTCAGCTTACAACCAAAGTTAGCACGAGTATTTCGTAAAGGTTTATTAAAAGCAGCGAGAACTACGGGTGCATGGATTATTACTGCAGGTAAAACATTTTTGAATATTGTGCTTTATTTAAAAAATTAATACTTCTTTTTCATGTGAGTTTTAAACTTTAAACTTGAAATGTTATTGATTTTAGCGAGCAAATTTTTAAAAAACGAATTTAGTTTTCTATTAATGGAATCAACTTAGGTATCAATGCTGGTGTAGTTCGTCAAGTTGCAGCAGCAGTTGACGGTTCGGGTAGTGTTTCACGAGTTCGTTCCAAAATTGTTACTATTGGTATTGCCCCTGGGGTTTATTAAAAGAGAGACAGTCTTCTGGGTCAAGTAAGTTTTGTAAATTTGGCTTAATTTTTTCAATATTTATATTTAAAATTTCATCTATTGTATTAGTAATCGTTATTATATAGCATTTCTTCTTATAGTATCTCAGATTTTTTTAAATGATTCCGTTTCAGGATGCAGTTGTTCCATATCACCCACATTCCTTCTCTCCTAAAGGTCGATTTGCTGTACTAAATAACAGACATTCATATTTTCTACTCGTTGATAATGGTACCATAGGGCGGTATGTTTTTAGGAAATTTATCCACATCATATTTAACAGAGAATTCCATTCCGCCAAGTTGTGACTAAGATATAGGAGAATTTTTCCTTAGTGATATCAGTACTAAATTGATGTGGCTTATCGTTTACTGATGATATCATGATTTCATGTTATTTAGTTATGGGGCTGATGTGATACTGAGGAAAAGATTAGAATCATATATCTCGGAAAAGCGAAAGCTTGGTAATGGTACACGAAGTGTTCCGGTTGTTTGTGTTGTTGTGGAAGGTGGAACTTGTACAATTAAAGCAGTTTATGATTGTGTTTGCATGTAAGTTTATTTGATTTAATTAAATAATTACTTCAATTGCTATCAGTCACTCGTACGCTTAAATTCTGAATGATTTCTATTCCCCATATATTATTCTTAATTGAACAGAAAAAATTGCTGTGATGTTAATTCATTTAGATTGCAAATTTAGTTTCAGTTTAATTAACTTTAATTAATGCATAGTTAATCTCATGAATTTCTTCATTTTAAGGATTAGTATCCGATTGTGCACATCTTGCAATCATTACAATATCTTGAAATTTCAATATTTTTGAAAGTAAACAAAAGATATGAAACAAAAAATTTAAATGATGCCATATATTTATAGGTCGCCACGAGTTCCGGTCGTTGTCTGTGATGGGAGTGGTCGAGCAGCTGATTTGTTAGCATTTGCTCATCAATATGTACAAGAGGATGGGTAGATTTTTGGTCTTTTCAAATTTTTAAATAAGGTCGTCATGCGGTCAGACGCAAAGTTTATAAGAATAATGTCGACATTTCCGATATCGATATATCTCGGTTCTATCAAATTAGACATCTTGAACAAACTTTTCTAAGATTAGGTGCAGAATCCTAGTTGACTTACTGATTGGAAGCTGTCGATATTTCGAATGCATTTAATTTTATCGAAATTAATAATAAATTATCACTTGTATTTTCTTAAAAATTCGAGAATGTACGGCTATTATGTTTCATTATTAAACTGTTTATATGTCTGATTTGTTTTTTTCCTTCTAATATTCCTATTTTAGACAGCTACCTGAAGGTGTCAGGCCTCAGCTATTCAATCTAGTACAATTTGTATTTGGTTATGATGTTAATGCAGCTGAAAAACTTCTAGAACAGCTGATGATGTGCGTCCGTCAAAGGCATTTGGTATTTTTATTTCTCTTTGAAATCAAAATTTGGATATTGATTATAACGTTTTAGGAATTTTAGCCAGCCTAATAGATGTTGTCAAATGGATACCTGAATATTTCTAGTACAAAAGATAAGAAAACTTTCATGTAACTCCCATGATACTTATTCCAGCATGTTTTCCTCATGAATTTCTCGTGTTCGGAAATTTCATATGGGCTTTAAAAGAAATTTGAAGGAAGGAAAGATAGAACGAGAAGAAAATATTGGATTAGATATGGGAGTTGTTCTAAAATTTCTCTTTGTGCGAATTTTAAATTAATATTTTAAGTAATTTTATATTATAGATAACAGTTTTCGTTTGGGTGAAGATCAAAAGCAAGATGTCGATCATGCCATATTGACAGCTTTATTGAAAGAGCAGAATTTATCACCATCAGATCAGCTTGCATTAGCATTAGCTTGGAATCGTGTTGATATAGCGCGATCAGATATATTTGTCTTAGGACAGGTTCGGTTTTTTTGAATTTTACAATAAAATGCTAAAATCTAAATTTCAATTTCATATTTTCTTAAATCGGAATAATATCTATTATCATTTATGCAATTATCGTTTGACTGAAATGTTCAATGACTTATCTTTTCTTCCTTTTTTTTACAATGCATAAAATGTTTCATGCTACTGAAAGTTTTTTTCGATAATGACCCAAGTATAGAAGTTTTGTTTTTTTGTTTTTTTAGCTTCTGATGTTTATAATGAAAAAATTATCACTTGGAATAATGATTCCAAACGGTAGAGTTAACAAAAATTAAATATTGAAGATTATAATTTATAGGACTGGCCAAAGGCAGCCCTTCATAATGCAATGATGGAAGCTTTAATAAATGATCGGGTTGATTTTGTTCGTTTATTGCTTGAAAATGGCGTTAGTATGGGAGATTTTTAACTATTGGACGCCTAGAGGAATTATATAATACGGTAAGCAGAAATTTTTCATCCGAAAGTTTAATTATGCCAACATTTCTTGTTTAATTATCTCTCACATGCTTAAAATTATTTATTCGAATTAATTATTTTATTTAATATAATATGTGAAAATAATCAAGAAGGTTAATCTTAATGAAAAGATCAAAGTTCAGTTTCTTTATTGTCGTGTAAAATTTTATATTTGTACTATGAAGAACTAAATCAAGTAACAATAAATAACAATAAGTCTTAATTTATCACTTATTTCCATTTTTAATTTAGACTAATATTTTTTCTTGGCGAATTTCAGAAAATCCAGGAATCAATTTTCTCTTTCCTTTATCATTCACTTCATTCTGCGTAATTTAATACTAATCAACATACTAACGAAATTGATATTTGTTTTACATGAAATATTATATGCAGTAAGCGAAACTTTTATCAGTATTTTGTCATATTTCGATTTCATTAGTGTTTTAAAACGTAATTTCAGGATAAGGGGCCACCCAATACGCTCTTCTACGTAGTTCGAGATGTGGTTAAAATTCGTGACGGATATCGTTATCGATTACCTCATATTGGTCTTGCAATTGAAAAACTTATGGGTAACGCATATAAATCATCGTACACGACGGAACCATTCCGTTCTAAATATGTTATTTATAGAAACAGATTAAAGGTTTGCAATTATGAATTGTCGATATTCGTGATGGAGCTCAACTCATATATTAATTTTCAGAATAGCCAGTTGAAATTCTTTTTCATTTTCACTAGTTAAGATTGGTAGAAGTTTTCAGCTTTTTTCTTTTTCAGAAACTTCGGAAGCAAAATCAGGATAGTGTGCGGAATTCTTTAGCATCAGATGGTTTTGCCACACCACTGACAAATCCAGATAATCTTGCTACGGATGCTGTTTTGGCTGCTTATTCTGGGAATCGGGCGCTAAGCCATCACATATTGTGGCGTTCAAGGCGAGATGTATGTTTTTAGAATATAATTACGAATTTAAATAAAAATTTTGCTTCACTGAGTCTTTTGATTGTTTTTATTTGTTAACGTGCTATTATATGTTTCGGAAAGCATTTTCGGTGATAAATGTAAGAACGTTTATATATAATCGAGTAATTTCTAGAACCCAGCGAGTAATTTTGGATTAATAGGACTACCGAAATCAGCTGCAGCACAGGAAACAGCTATCGATATAGAAAACGGTAATCATAAAGAATAATTATATAACATTTGTATTTTCAAATTTTCTTTTGTCTCTTTATTTATAGTTTTTGATAATTGTAATCAATGAATTTCAACAAAAATATTTTTTTGATTTGTATTTTCAGAATCCTTGTGCTCAGATACAGAAAAAGATGTAGATGATTTCAAATATCCTTTCAACGAACTTCTTATTTGGGCTGTTTTAACCAAACGACAAGAAATGGCATTATGTATGTGGCAACATGGTGAAGAAGCTATGGCAAAGGTTCGTTTCGTTTCATTTGAACAAAAATTAACTTATGAATTTCATTTTATTCATTTCAGTGTTACAATTTCTGGGTGAAACCAGCCTTAAATCGGCATTTTCTTCTCACTGAGCATTTCAAAAATTTGGAAAGAAATTGGAAAATACTGATTCATTTTTGAAAATTATTCAAGTCATTTTAATTTCACTTTACTGCTTCTATTAGTTAGACTAATGTGATATAAGTTAAAGAAGAAATACAGATTTGGTAAAATTTGTGAAGTTTTGCAGGCTTTAGTAGCATGCCGATTGTACAAGAGTCTAGCAAAAGAAGCTGCGGAAGATTATTTAGAAGTTGAAATTTGTGAAGAATTAAAAAATCATGCAGAGTAAGTTTTATACTGATTAATCCAGCAGCTGAAATAATATTCTATTATGTAGTTGAGAATACATTTAAGATTATTTTTTATGAATGTCAAGAAGTATTGAAAATCTTCATATGATTTGTAATGCAAATGTTAGAATGTTTAGTATAGCATTTATCATAATTTTTAAATTGCAAATATTTACCAATATAAAAAATTATAAAAAGCTATATTAATTTGAAGTTAAAACATTAAAATTAACCCTTCAATGTTATCTGTTGTGACGTAGTGATTAGAATCATCATATAATGCTAAGTCTTATGAATAAAGTTCCTTATATTTTTATAATTTGAAATTTATCATTGAAATTTCTTAGAAAAATTGAGATTTATTTTCTATGTCCATTGCTATATAAGCAAACACCAAACTTGCGTTGGTTTTTTCTTGAGATTTGAATTGTCATTTTAATCTAGCAAATATTACTTTTTGATTTTAAAGGGATTTCCGAAATCTTTCACTGTCTTTACTGGAGCACTGTTATAATCATGACGATGCACAAACACTTCAGTTGCTTACTTATGAATTAATCAGTTGGGGAAATGAAACATGTCTTTCGCTTGCCGTAATGGTTAACAATAAACAATTTTTAGCTCATCCATGGTAAAAATCTTTTTTTTTCAAAATTTTGCTCTTATAAAATAATAAATATTATTAGTGATTGAGCTGAAAATAATTAAAAGAAAATGACTATGAGGTTTATGTTTTGGTCTGATATTTGATTGTATTTGATAAGTCCATCATTGAGAAACTGTATGACGAATGCTTTTAGTTACGGCGAATAGATCGTATGTTTTGCTTTAACTTCTGTAATGTTTTTTAGTTGTCAAATTTTGCTGGCTGATTTATGGCATGGTGGCTTGAGAATGCGTAGGTACGATTTTTTTCTTTTTTTAGTTTTTTTAAGATTTTTATATTGTTTTTCGAATAATTTATTTATGGATTACAGTTTTCGATAAATGTTTCACTTATTAAATTTATATAGTTCAGAGGTACGATTCATTTCATCCTTCCTTACAAGTAGTGGTAATGTTAAAAGTATTTTTCATATTTTTGTGCCAATGAAGTCAAACAGAATACTTTTGAAAAGTTAATATACAAAAAAAGATGAAAATCTTAACCAAATAACGATATCTCCATGAAATAGCTATTTTTGTATTATTAAATGATTACAAGTTTTAATCGGAGATTTCCAGTCATTCCAATCTAAAAGTGTTGTTTGGTTTATTCTGCCCGTTGACGATATTTCTGTTAGAATTCAAGTCACGCGAAGAATTGTTGTTGCAACCACAAACTGCGGCAGAGCATGAAAATGATCTCAATGATAGCTCTAGTTCTAGCTCCAGTTCCGGAACTGATTCTTCATCAGAATCGGATTTCAGTTCGGATGATGACCTTCAAGATGTACGGATTTTCTTCTAGCTTTCAAAAAGCAGACGTACATGAAACTTTTATTTTTATATTTATTCAATAGTATATAGACATTTCAAAAAATTTTGTTCATTTTCTTCTTCTTTCTTCATTATATCAATCACTATTCATAACTTTTATGTTCAGAATGAGCAAGATGGAGAAAGGCGAAGAAATTCAGCAGAAAGTTCACATTCAATAAATCTAGCTGGGGTAAAATTTTTAAAACTCATTCCAAATAAAATATTTGAAGGAATTGCATACAATAGGATTTAATTCTCGTCGATAGCTTATCTGATCCAAACAATAGTTAATTATTTATTTGTTTTGAATGCGAAAACTGACTGATATTATGAGAAAATACCATAGTAGAATTTATTTAAGTGATTGCTTTAGGGCTGATTGCTATATTTAATACCATTACTAACAACATCAAATGTCTTTTGAAGAATAGTATGAAGTAATATTAAATTACATTTCACAACTATATTAAGTTGTATATCACAACTTGTATGACTTGATGTTGTACATTTGCGTCATGCTATTGAAAAAGACCTATAAAAACATACAGAGAACATTTAGTAAAAAAATCGTTATTTTAAATATTTTTTGTTATTTGTTTGAGCTTATTCCAGAGTAGACGAAAACGTGCTCGACCTCATCTAAAAGATGGTGGTTCTATGTCAAATGGTGGAAATGTAACCTCATCGCATGAAATTACTGAAATTGTAAATGTAAGCGCACTAGCTGTAGCTGCTAATGCAGGTTGATTGTTTAACTTATTTATTTTTAATTTTCTAATTTTGGTAATTAATGTGATTAGGAATAGGCGAGCAGCATAGGTAAGTGTTGTCTGATATGCATACTTGAGCGGATGTTATGATAAATGATTTTGCGATTATTATTATTATCATTTACTATGTTACTTTTAATTTGTTGATTATGATATAGCATCCTCATTACGTTACTATATTTTTCATTGGAAATCTCTTTTTTTTTATTTTCAGCAATCTTTAAATAATAAATTAGCAAAGGATTATTTGACCAACTCATTTCACCATCTAGAATAATCTCTCAAATAATAAACAAAATATTAAATTTTTTATTTTGATAGCTCTTTTTGAGCAACGTATCCATTTTTCTGGTCAGAAAGAAAAAAGAAAATCTGTTTGTGGGAATTGTTATGTTTGGCAAGATTTGATGAGACGTAGAATTTTTATTATATCATTTTTCATGAAATAGATAGTTGACTTGGTGATGACATTTAATAACAACTATTATTAAAATCACTTATTTATTATTTTCTATTTGCACTCGAATCTGTGTAATTTAAAGAAATGTGACTGTTCTATAATCGTTTCATAAAATATGTGCAATATGTTATCTTATTTTGAGTCTCTTTAAGACCATAATACCGATATCTAACTTTTATTGCTAAACTTTATATAAATTTTTCACGTTCATTTTAGCTGTATTTAATCTTCCTGGAAGTCATGCTCGAAGCAGTTCGATATCATCAGTCCAAAGTCGAATCAGTGAACAACAACAAGCTGGAATTGCATCACGTAAAACTCCGCCAAAACAAAATTCTATAAGTAAAAGTAATTTTGTGCATGCTTATCATTTTTCAATTATCTTAGTTTGCATTACTATTTATTATGCTTTTTATTAAATAGTAAAAGAAACTTTTCTTAAATGCCGTCTAATCAGGTTTTATGTTTGTTTTATACTGGTTCGTGCCATTTTATTTATCATTATCTGGATTATTAAACATTTGTGCGGAATGCATGTTTTCTAAAATTGAATAATTTTAAACTTTTTGATTTAAAAAAACCGATTTAAATCATTTAAATGAAAATTTATATAAATATGTTTTCATCGTGCGGCGATTATTTTAGCTAATTAAAGGAATTTTTTTCAATCATTGGTAAAATAAATTACAGAAATGTTCATTTATGAGTAAATTTGGATGTTTTAGAAGAACGTGTTGCTCATCGTGAAACTTGCGTTTCACTGACGAATTGTGTTTGTGGACTAATGAAAGGTAAAAATTTGCAACGTAAATTCGATACATCCGATCATGGTAATAAAGCTGCTCCTCCATCACTTTGCAAAATGGTTACAGTAGCAGGCCAAAGCGTCCCTCACATGGTTAGTACTTGAATACTTTATTTTTACTTTTCAAGTTTTATTTAAATATATTCCGGATTACTAGTACTAAAATTATTCCCCAGTTTCTTTCATAAATTGATAAGTAGTTAATTGTCGGATATTTTTATTAGATAATCATAGCTTATTTTAAAACACAATTTGCTGTAGATTTCGATGAATATCAATTCATTATCAACATTGACTCTTTTAGGATGAAGAATTATATATAATTCAAAATGTGGAGTTCATTTTTTGTCATTGACATTGAAAGCTTCTTGAACGCACAGCATAAATTTAACAAATATAACATGGCTGTTGTCACATGAAGAAAAAAACGTCAAAACAAGAAAAATATGTTTAGGAGTAGTAATACCTTAGTTAAAAGATATTTATGCATAATGAATTATAATATTCTTGAATTGGTAATAATTTGAGGCTTATTTTTCTTTAATTTAGAATGGTTAGTTGGAAAATTTTCAGAGACCTATCAAATTTCGTCGAAAGCTTTATGAATTTTACGTAGCGCCAATAACAACATTTTGGGCATGGGCAATTACCTTTTGTGTATTCATGTGCTGCTTTGCTTATACACTATTGGTTAGAACATTAATTAAGCCAACATGGTTGGAATGGCTTGTATTTGCATATGTTGCTGCATTTGGTTTGGAGCATTTGCGTAAGGTTAGTTTTGTTTGAAAAAAGATAGTCATATTCTTGCTTATACGTAATTTCAAATTTCATAATATTTTAATTATTTTAATTTAGATATTTGGAACACAGCCGTAATCTTACTTAATCAGAGCAAGAATACAGAATTGTTAGACCTTCTGTGATTGGATCTTCACTTTTTTGAAAATTTGAAAGAATTTAAATTACATTGCAAAATTGTAGGAATTTCCTAGATTTCGTTGACTACATTTATTGATTAAGTGAACAGATGGTAATGATATTTCTTCTCCGCTTATTTTTAAATTATCGACATTTATTTCGACTATGTGGAAATTTTTGGTAACAATTCTATTTCAGTTTGTCATGTCAGATCCGGAATCGCTTGCTCAAAAAGCCAAATATTTTTCAATAATATCTGGAATTTATTAACAACATTAGCCATTGTAACATATTTAATTGGATTTGGATTGCGGCTGGATATAAAACATGAATCAATAAGGTTAACATCTATCTGCAAATATTAATCGATCAAATCATCTTTATTTTATCAAATTTATCAAAATTCTTTAGTTTATCAAACAATGTTTCACATCTTACTTCATATCTTGTGTTTAGAGCAGCTGGAAGAGTGGTGTTGGCGTGTAATTCGATGCTATGGTCTATAAAATTGTTGGATTTTGTAAGTGTTCATCCTCGTATGGGGCCTTATATCACTATGGCTGGGAAAATGGTAAGCTTCAGATTTTAATGGTTCGTTTAAAGCATCATCTTTTGGTTTTAGCCCGATTTTTTGCCTTCTACAGTGAGAATCTTTCGACATGGTTGTCAATACTTATTTATTCAGAATTTTATACCAAAGTAAAACAATGCTGAAACGAAATTTTAATTATTCGTTTTCATTTTATAGATCCAAAATATGCTCTACATCATCGTACTATTATTTGTTTCAATGTTAGCATTCGGTTTGGCCCGACAGTCAATTACTTATCCAGATGAAAGCTGGCATTGGCTTCTTCTACGGAACATTTTTTATAAACCATATTTTATGCTTTATGGCGAAGTATATGCTGGAGAAATTGATACATGTGGCGATAAAGGTTTTTTCCCAAATTTGATCAAAATTTTTATTCAAGCTTCAAAGTTATAAAATTGTTCATGACCAAGATTGTTCATTAACGAATGATTATTTGAAGCATAAGAGCTATGATTAAAAATTTGATTATATTTTTAGCTTGGGATGAACATAGTGCAAAAGGCATTACTATCAGTGATTTATATAATGGAACGCGTTTCGGTTAGTACTTGAAATGATATAAAACTATTATATGCTGATTTAATTTTTGCTTCATTTCTTCAAATTAATTGAGAGATTCATCCTTCTAAAACGGCTATTGTTTTAGATGAAACATGTCCTTACGGTTATTGGGTACCACCAGTGCTAATGACAGGTTTCCTGCTTATTGCTAATATCTTATTGATGAGCATGCTTTTGGCAATTTTCAAGTTTGTCTTCATTATTTTATATAAAATGTTTCTTACAAAAACAATTCTTTAAATAGATTTTGCTGAATAAAATATTGACATAAAGTTTTCAATTTCTTTACTAATGCGCAATCTTTCTCCTTCTGCTTTCAGTAACATTTTTGAAAAAACGGATCGCGTTTCGAAGGAAATTTGGCTTTTCCAACGTTATCGACAAGTAATGGAATATGAAAGCACACCTTTCCTTCCTCCTCCACTTACACCTTTGTACTATTTATGGATGATTTTCAAATGCATTAAGATTAAAAGGTATCATATATTCTAAAAAAAAATTTTTTTGATTTCGATGTTGTACGGTTTTTTTTTTTTAATAATAAGAAGCGATGATTTTTGAGAAATTGATGTTGATTATTGTTTGTTGATAAAAATATAATTGATAAAATATTGTGGTTTATCTAAGCAAAATTTTATCGTTGGATAAGTATTTGTGAATCATTATTCATTTTACTCGTTAATAGAATTAAGATTGTAAGCTTTAATTTTCTGGATCAGACAAGAATTTGTCACAGAAAAGATTTTGGCGATATATGTCATTTCGGAAAGATTCAATATTTCAGAAGCTGCGCAACAAATTCAAAGCTTGCCGCAAAAGCGAATTCGAAACTTTTTGATTTTGCCTTAAGTAAGTCTATAAATAGCGAAGATAAAGATTATAATAGCTCTTTTTCTCAATAATTCATTAAATTATGCAATATTTTAAATAAATATAGAATTGAAGGATGCAAAAATTGTTGAATTCTTTGAAAAAATTTTTTAAAAAGAATTTTGAATTATTTGATTTCCGTTGCGTATTTGTTAGTTCCACCATCAATAAAAATTTTCATACATTTTTTATTGATAGCCGCATTGCATTTCTTGCCTTGCTTTACCATTAATTGCTCTTCTGTTTGATTAATTCCTGCAATTTGCAGAGTTATTTTTGAATGCTGATCAAGTGGAAAAGATACATGATTTTGAAGAAGAATGTATGGGTGATTTAGCTCGTGAAAAAGAATATGAACGGAATACATCGACGGAAGAAAGAATTCATCGAACTGCAGATAGGTAATGTTATTGTTTTTTAGCATTATTTTATTTATCACTGATTCATCTTTGTTTGGTTGTTTGTTTTTATTTGGCTTGTAATGATTAGAATTATTTGAACTGAGATCAACTGAGTCACTGAACTGAGTCATAAGTGAGTTTTCATAGAGAGTCATAAATTTATGTTGTTGCTTATTTTGCGTGAATTTATAATGTTGTATAAATTTATAATGTTGTATAAATTATACATATTTCTTATACGATTGATTAATTAATAAAACTGATATTCAGTTTTTATTATTAAACCAAATGATAATTATAGTTTCTGAAATTTATATTTTTTTACTTAAAAATTTGTTTTACTTTTATGAAAATTTCACGTTTTAAATGTTTTCCTTAATATGTCACTGTTATCATTTTTTTTAGAACTGATCTTATACTTATTCGATTGAATGATCTTACAAGTAAGGAATCAATCCTTAAAACAACAGTACGTGATTTGGATCGTCGTCTAGAGATTATAGAAAGTAGACAGGTTTGTTTCTATTTGATAAAAATTTAAGTTTCCGAAATTTTCAGCAGTTATACTGACTTCTAATATAACACTCAGTATTTTCCGAATAAGTTTAAGGATTTATCATACAACCATTCTGTTCAATTGATCTTTTATTTTTTCTCGATAGAAGCAAAAAGTTTTTCAAAAATACCACTTCCATCGAGCAACGTGTACTGATGCTCTTTGAGCATTCAAACATTTATATTTTTACATTATCCGTACTCTACCATTTCCACATCTGAACTTGAAGTGATCAAATCTTTAAAAAATTTTCGCAAAAAGAAAAATTCACATTCGAATTTCTTAATGTTGGTAAAAATTTAATAAAAGTTTCTTGATTTACAGCATGAAATGCTTGATTATATGCGCCAAATAGTAAATGCGGCACCATATTTTTTCCCAAAAGTATCACATCCGGGCAGTAGTAGTTTCCCTTTATCATCGTTACAACCTGGTTCACCTGCAGATGAATGTAGTCGAGAGAATTCATCAGGTCCTGCTGATTTAACAAATCTTTCAAAACCGACTACTTATCAAGAAATGAAAGAGTAAGTTTGTTCTTCTTCTTTCCTCATTTTTCATTGAATAATAAATTTTATTTTAATTCAGCAGAAATTTGATTATGAATGAATGAAGAATACTAAATAATTATTTTTAGGACTTGGTTTCTTCTGTTTTCTAAAATTTAGATAATTCTAAAAATGCGTGTGCACTATAAAATCAGAGTTTTATTTTTTATGTTTCAAATGACATAATACTTTACTTCGTACATATAAATTTGTTTCAGTTGCAAACTGAGCGTATGGGGAATTGTTATAGAAGTCCATCAAAAGAAGACGATAATAGCTTTAGTTATGGTACGATTTTGAAACTGTTACCAACTTTATCATTATCAACATTATCTTATCGATTCATCACAATCACTATTATTAATCTTACTATGTCATGTTCATTAATGCATATTATTAGATATAACTATTGCATTACAGAACAGTTAAACTTATATAACTTTTTCGGGTACATGTCTTATTCATCATCATAGGTAAGGAATATTATTAACTTGTTTTCATATAGATTGTATCCAGTGAATTATGGAATATGATTGAGACACTTAAAAATCACAGCTATCGTCAACTTATAGCATAGAAATTACAAATTATAGGAACTGGAAATGAAGGATGTTTAGAGACAGAATTAATTAGACTGAAATGAAAAAATATGAATTTTCTTCTATGTTTTCTACCATTTTCGTAATTCTGTTGCAAGTATTTAAAAAAATAAATGAATAAATTTTCCAGTTTTTTTTTTAGCTAATCCAAGAAAACGTACCCGTACAACAACGGTAACTGGTTGTGTGGAAATTAATGCTGCTTCAAAAACGGATGGGTATGCTTAAAATGAATTGTCATTTTTAATAAAATTCCAAATTTTATATAACTAAAGTTTCTTGTATTTCATGCTTATATGAAAGCGATGGTGCCAACTAGGAAATTATTTCGACTAATCACATCAAATGAATTACGTTAACGATGATCCACACTGTTAATACTATGGAATTAACATTTAAAAGCCCTTTTTATTCTTTCGATATTTCTGGCAAGAAATTTTTTCTATACCTGGCCTTTGTCAAAATTCTGTAACAGATGTTACTATATTGATGAAAATGGAAATTTCCTATATTAGCACTGTGCATAGAATGGTATCAAATTCCACAAACTCATTGAGAATTGCTGAAAAAAGTTTGTAACTTATTTGCAGTGTTGGTTTTGTTCGTTTTGGAAGTCTCTTGTCTCTGGATCCAACCATGTTGAATCGTGCAAATGATAGTTCTACAATCAGAAAGAAGAGCTCATGGTAAATGATTTCTTATCAATTTTTTCGTAGTATTTCAATTAAAGAATGAAGTGTGAATGATCAATACTTCTATCAGGTTGTGTTTTATTGTAATTATTTCCAAACTTAAGCTTTTACTGATTCAAAATATATTCTTTATTCAAAATTTTCTTTTAATATGTTTTTAAAATGACTGGATCTCTTATCTCTATTTTTCTTCGACAACTGGTATTTGAAATGAACTACTTCTATCTGTTGATAAAATGGACCAGTTATCTTAGTTTTATAAATCTTATTTTATTTTTAAGTATTTCTAGTAAAGTTTTGAATTTATTAATTTTAAATTGTTCTATTTTTTCTTCTTTTAGCATAACGGATGGCGTAAGGCGTGCAAGAAGACATGCAGAGTATACATCAATAACTGATGCGATTGATTTGGATGAATCTTCGCAACCTGATAAGGTCTTTTTTTTCTAATTATAGTATTCATAGAAATATGAACTTCCTTATATGTTATCTAAGATTTACCATAATTCTCATTCTTGTTAAAATATATATGTATATAATACAATGTCCAGAATTATTTTAAATGAATCATGTCAGTTCGATTTTGAAGTGTGAGGATCTTGGGATGATGAAATTTTTTTATTTGAGCTTAAAATGACAGGTAAAAATTTTATTTTAATAATGAGATGGGCAATGAAGGTAACAGTTATCAGTTAGCGGATAAATGTATTTAAATAACAAACAATGCATATTTGGCTGTTGTAAATTATTTGATGCTTTTTTTTCTTCCTGATATTTTAATTTTTTAAGAGTCACTTTTGTGACAGTGATCTTTCTGGCCAAACGCATAGTGGTCACCATGTAGAGAATGACGATTTAGTTGAAGATGTTGATAATATAGAACCGCCATATAGCGGGACAATTACGCCAACAATGACTTTACGAAGAGCGAAAGAAAGCTTTTGCGCCATCAAAATGATATTTTTAAGGAATATGAAGAGGTACGAGTTTTTAAACGTATCTTCGGCAAATTTAAATTTGGATTTGATGATATGCTTACTCAAACACAGACAACATGTATAATTGCATGCTGTTTCTTGAATGAATGATGGAATTAAACTCATTATTTTTGTCTATTTTTTACTTAATGACATAATTACTTCATTGTTTATTATGAATATGGAAATGACTTTTTCTATGCCACAGAAAATATTACTTATATTACGATATAACATCAAACTATATCCAATACGAAGAGTAGTATTTAACAAGTATTTGAGTATAGCATTTCATTTATAGCAAGTAATGGTTACTGGTGCTGGCGAATCAGCTCCGGTCATTGAAAGTGATGTTGGAGATGAAATGCCTAGCGGTCTTAGTGATATGGGAGAGGAATCAAAAACTGTTCTGGTTGATGAAGAATTTACGGATTCCAATAAGGTGTAACTAATTTTTATTGAAGTTTAATGATTTTTTTCTGCCTTCAAATTAAGATGTCGTTTTATATGCTGTCTTTCAATATTTCTTGATTTTTATGATTGATCCACTTTTTCGATTAGAATAAAAAATCTCTGAATTTTTGATAACTTTTAAATTTCATTGCAGGAATATATCGAATTTTGCGCTAATCGACATTCAGAAAATGACTCGTTATCGTCATGTGCTATTATAATATCGGATAAGTTGACTTCTGACGCGGAAGCACAATCAATACATCCAGTTGCAGAATCCATTACTTTGTCTCCTGATAAGACGGAAGGTATTCAAACTGATAAATTCCATTCATAGCATGGTCCTATTTTACTGTTTATTAATTTGATGAACATCATTTTTTATTTTCATTTTCTCATCTTAGTTTTTTTCGATAAAGCCTTAAACTAGTCATTAAACACGAATTTTATGTTAAAAATATGAAATTTTTCTTTGTTGAAATAATGATCTGATAATTTTTTTGATCAAAATAGGCGATGCTTTATAAATAAATTTCAATATATTTTGAAATTGCGCATATTTTGAATATGCTTTATTAAATTTATGATTGTTTATGTCTATATATATTGTATATGTCATTCATTAGATCGATATATTCTAAACAATATTTTGGCACCTTATCATTTTTCCTTTTTTCTTCATTTTTATCGTTTTATATCATCATTTTAAATTGATATTATGAAGAAAGTGCATTATTATCATTTTTATTGTTACTTATTTTTCAAGTCATTTGTAAAAAATGTGTTCCTCTTTCTTTCCATCTTTCCTTGTTATTTTATTTTATTCTAAATTTTTTAATAATTGCTAAAGTTAGAATTTAGATAATTTCTAAACACGATACATTCAGATGAAAAAATCAATCAAAGAAATTTTTTTTTTGATAAAGAGAATTATTATTTAGAATTTGGTGAAAAATGCATGTGGTACTGGAAGCAGTTTTACGAACCTTTAGGGATTGAAACCGTTGATCAATCATTTATTAGGTTTCAGTAATTTTGGTTCTTGTATACTACCGTTCTGTATGATTCAGCCTAATATTCATAGTTATATTTTTGATCATATTTCTATTTTTTGCAATATTCTCACTGCTTTCTCGTACAGTGTAACCAAACGTCTAAATTTTATTAAACAGCTATCGTAAAATTCATATTACAAAAAGAAGGGAATATATGTAGTTGTTTGCTTTAAATACGATTTGAATGAGGTAATTTCTTTTAATTATACATTTGAAATTTCCTAACAGTTAGATTATCCTTTCTTTTTTAATTTTGATAAATTGTGGAAAGTATGTTTCGATTTTCTAAAATTACAGTTATATATTTCGATTTATTATTTATTTTATTTTCCCATTTCCTTTTCTTCTTTCCTTCCTTCATACGCTGTCTTCATTTTTGATTATTTTATTGTATTTACATAATATTTTTATGTCATTTATTTAGATTATTAAACAAAATAAATATTCAAGAAATCTCATACCTTAGCTTTATAAGAAATCGAATAGAAGGAATGAGAAGAGATGTGTTGCGGAACATATGCAAGTACAAATAGTGGAAGTAGGAAATAAACATTTTCTATTTTCTTTTGCATTATTGATAAAATTAATTCCTATCAGTGATATAAGAATTTAAGAAATGTGATTTATTTATTTGTCTACTGCGGGCAAACAAAAAGGATGATGGCATTGATAAAATTGATATTATCAAGTATACTATAAAATAGATAATATACGAATATGTGGTTTATTTTGCTGCTTATTCTTTGCTTTTTTTTTAAAGTGCAATTTTAAACTGAAAATAAATAATATGGTGGGATGTAACGAAGGAATTTGTCAAAATTTTTGCTTCATCCCATCGCATTGAATGTATGGTTGATGAAAGCTTATTTTTCACATGCAATTGTATATTTCACATATTTATTGGATCGAATGAAAAACATTTATTAAATAGTGATAATTAATATTTATATCTGTTTTAATTTCTTAAATTTTACAAGTTTTTATGTTTTTTTAAAATATATTTTGGTTATTTGCTTAATGTTTTGATATATTTTAAGCAACTTATATTTCAATTTTGAGATCAGGAAAAATTGTGCTTTAAAAATATTAGAAAGTATTATCCCAGGCAACTTTGCCAAAGTTGAGGTCTCCGATAGTCAATTTGTTAGAGGGCCGTTTTATAATCACTTGAGCAAAGGATCAATTCCATATTGCCTATGAGATCAAAATTGCCCATGACGAAAATTCATGCACCACTCATATCTGCCGTGCTGAAATGTTTATAAACAACCTCTTAACCATTTCTGAGGCAAGAATTGGAGAAATGATTTGACCTTTCAGAATTTCAGATGATTTGAATATTGGGATAGGAGAAGACGAATTGCTGGTCGTAATTTCCGTACCACACAGGGTATTAACATCATAAAATATATAAAACAGTGATGCTTGGAATTAGTTGATCTTGATTTCCGTTAAAACGAATAGTCGATGTAGTGTTCCTCGACGTTTTCCGATTCGAAATTAAAGATGGAACAGTTTAAATGCAATTCTTGTTATAAAAACTTAAGCTATTAAGAACAACCAAAGATAGACGAAAATACATTTATTCAAACAATTAAATCACATTATTCCGCTTATCACAGAAGAAATTAGCATAATGGAATCAAATAACAAACAAAGAAATGAATATTTTTACATATAAAATTGATTTTAAAATGAATAAATTTTCCTTGAAATCAGAAAAATTATTGCCCATCAGACGTTTCCTAATTCAATGCAAATTTTGTATTCGGTTTAAACTTTTGCAAAATATTAAAATTATATACACATTTTATAAAAGCTACCATATTAGCTTTCTTGTTACATTTGTTAAATTCCTAAGCATAGTAGTAAAGCCTCTATAAAAAAATGAAATATTAAAATTAAAAGAAAACTCTTGAGCCAGACTTTTCAATGATCATTTAAACGAACCACTAGTCAGAGAAACAGCATGAATAACTACTTTACGATGCTTCCAGCGCCACCTGTTCACGCCTCTCTTCTAAAATTAATTTTAATTGACATAAAAAGAAAACGATAAAAGATCCAAGAAGTTTTAATCGAATGAATAATTCATATCTGCGGGTTGAACAATTTACGGGAAATTAAGATTTAAAATAAAATAAAACCAGAATTCTATCTAACCTTTTTCCCAGCCAACAGAACAGAGCAAATCAATAAGCTTAAGCATTTTAAACATATTTCGAGAAATACATATAACAAATTTATTCTAACAAGATATACTCTATTGACTGCAAATTATTCTGATATTATCCAGATATTAGAGGCTTCTTTCGTTTAATTCGATGCAAATCAAGCATTTCAAGGTAATTTTCCAAAAATAAAAAAAAAGCCAGTGAACAAATCTTTTATAAAGAAACCTGTCAATATCAATTAATAGAATACTTACTTATTTTCTCAGGTATTATCGCAGGCAGTGATTTCGATGATACTTCCGGTAAAACAAGTTCGCCTTCTTCTTCTAACAATTTTGCAAATTCTTTTTCCACTTCTTCCAAATCATCTTCACCAAGCTTACCACTAAGCATGTTTGATATTTCCTACAAAAAGCATTATAAAACATTCAAAGAAAAAATAAAATATTTTATAATTAAGTAATCAAATATACCGCAAAAGAGAATAGTTAAAATTCTTTAATGTGGAACGGATCTCAATTTACTTCCTGAAACTCAGCAGCTTCTTTTGTTTCATCCATAATTCGTTCGATATCATCAATTGAAATAATCTTCAAATAAGCAATGTTTTAAATACAAGTGAATCACCAAGCAAAAGAGGGACAATTAATAAATTTGAGACGAAAGATCAAAGCAAGGTGAAATAAAATCACTGAAGCAAAATTAATCAGTAACAACACAAATGATTCAAATCCTCGAAATTTTAATTTCTAATATTTAAATTTCCAAATATTTCAAAGAAACTCGATAATTATGAGTACTGCAGAAAGCACTCCATCAAACAAATATAAATTTAGCAAATAATTTGAAATAGTTTCCGAAAAATTTAGTTACTTTCTTGCAGTTTGAAAATATATCTATAAAAGTCTCACCATAATTTTATAAAGAAATTTTTATAATCTTAATTTCTCCTCGATCTTATCTATAATTCTAGCTATATATTTAATCTAGAAATAATTATTTATGAATACCTGATTCATCCGCTTTAAAACCTCATTACCATGTTTCAGTTGTTCCAGCACTTTCTGCTCAATGACGGCAAATTCCAAATCATTGACCTTTAAGAGAATTTCTTTTAAACACTGTTGAAAAATCAATATAAACTCTTTGATTCTGGTATATATTAATTGTAGTTTTTAGTTTTTTTTAATAGTTTTCCTTCCTCTTAAACTTCAATAAATAATAAAGCTACATAATCTTGGGAAAATTGCTAAAATATTTGAGAAACAAATACCATTCTTTCAATCGCATCCAACTGCTGCAACGTTCTTTCAATCACTGATTGCTGATATTTCTTCCTTTTAAAATTAATAAGGCACGACTGAAAATATGAAATTTCTTACAAAATAGATTATTTAAATAGAAATCAAAATAACTTCAATTGATTTTCGAAAATGATGCTATAATGAAATGCTCACACAGTAAAGTAAATTTAATATAATTATTTACAAACATACCGCTATCTAGTTTGCTATATGAAAGAAAAATTTGATATCAACAGCTAGAAATACATATACAAAAGAAGAATTCGGCGGAAGAGTAAAAGAAAATATAAGACAAAAAGATGCTCTTGCATATAAACGAAGAGACTGGATAATTAATTAAAAATAATTTCTTAAACTGCACATGCTAAAACTGCACAAATGTAAACGAAAAATAAAGAAAAGTAAGAAATTTACTCTTTTTGTTGGCTTTTACCAATTGTTTCACCAGTTCCTTCTCGCGTTCCATTTGTTTCTCATTTCTTTTCATATACTGTTTCATTTTGTCTCTTTGACTTTTTAACTGCTGCAAAATATATTTCTGGTTTTAAAGGAAGAAAGTAAAATATTCACAAGCTTTCCTACTTAGTTTATCAGTCTGCTGTAGACTTTTGAGACAAACGAAAATTTTTTCCAAATGAAACTACGATTATTTCGGAAATTGATAATGTTCATAGGATTGAAGCAACAGAGCAATCATCAAATCTCCGTAATCCCACAAAATTTAGCTAATACTAGGAAGAAAGCTGAAACAAATAAATCGGAAAAACTAAGTTTAGAACAGCAAAATTGTTATTTCCTTGCAAAATCAATTTCATAAAAAATGCAACTGTTTCGTCAATTTTCTTTAATATTAAAGTAAATACATGTATTCCGGGAAACAGAAATAAATTAACTCATCTTCAAAAAAAAATTCAATTTAAGATTTACGACAATAAATTCTGGAAAAATGAAGCATACACTTAGAAATTTCTCCCGTCATTTTGGATATTTATGACAAAAAGAAAAAAGGATATTATGGCAAAAGTATTTGTATTTTTTCCAAATATAAATATGGATAGGTAATCTTACACACCTAACTTTCATTTTTAAACAGGCGAAAGACTTCAAATATGACAAAAATTATTAACCAAAATCGCTTGATCCTGTTGAGATATTGCTGGCAGTGCTAGCTGTTTTTACCAAATAAATTACCCATAATATCTCCAAATTATTTCAATGATATATTTTATAAAATTTCACATGTATAGTCTGAAATAAGATAACATACAACGACTGATAAAATATAAACAATTTAAAATAAAAAAAAAAAAAAACGAGAAAATAGGATATGAAAACTACGCGAATGACCTTAATCCCATCAATTATTAAATTTTCAAATTTTAACTAAAATAAGCCAAGCCAAACTCAGTATTTGGCAACTAATATAACGCCCCTCATCGAAGATAATTTAATCTCATTTTACGTATCGCCCATACTTAATCTCTTTACATTGCAAGTCATACTATTCATCATACGCGTCACATCCTACTAATACATTTATGCTTCAATTTGACATGATAAATGCTAGCATCCCTCGAAAACAGAACTAAACTGCTTCATTGCAAGCTCTACCGTTATATTATGGACCAAATTTTCCATATGCATTTCCAGCGTCAAAAATTAAACCTACCCAATGCACGTGCGCTTCAATATTATTCACCACCTCCGTTATTAAAAGTATATTTCATTGCAATGCGTCACGCTCCGTACCATTTCATATCTCATACCTCGCTTTAATAACTAACAGCAATTATGAAACCAAAAACATAAGCAATGCATCTCTGGGAATTTAATAGTGTCATTGTCGTCGCATTGTATATCGAAAACATGGCCACATAAAATTCAAACTGTGAGTTGATGTGGGAAGCATTTGAGGGTCCTGCGGATTGATTCGTTTTGTTGACGTGGCTGGGGTTTGCGTGATATAGTGGTTTGAGGTCTTAGCTTTAAAGCAACTTCTTTATATTACAAAAAATGATTTTAGCTAGAAATAAATTCACGTAACGTCATAAAGAACAAAATAGACAACAAAAATGATAACAAATATAGAAAAAACCAATGAATATAACGTGATAAAGCTGCACTACAGAATCTTTTTCTGCTTCTCGACATTTCAGTATAATGTTCTTCAGCAAATATTGATAAGGATACAGTCAACAAAAAAAAGTCCCATCACAAGAAAACTTGTTTCCTCGTGTTCTCCCGTTTTGTTATTTTTGGTCACCCTTAGTCAAAATTCTGCAACAATCGTTACTCATCACATTCCTGGAATATACTTTGAGGCGGTGGATTATTTCATTTCATCTTTCAATATAACTTAGAAAAATTTCTCTTTCTCCGATTATTATAATTGTCTTCAATAGCATGAGCTAGTCCATGAATGTAACAATGACAAAAACAAGCTTTCTGGAAAGATGCTAAATAATAGTCATGTACAATTCTGTCCTGAATATTCAGATCATTCTTGACACTCCGCTGCTACGGATAAAGATACTTAGGAGAAGAATTGCACCTAAGTAATGATGCAACTACAAGCCACTATAATTTCATATTTTAGTTCAAATTTTATTTCAAATTTACTATCAAATATTCTCTTATTCTCTCCGCCGAAATATTGATTATCAGTCTTTTTTCAATATAATTCTTACAAATACTTTATGTTAACGAAAGTCAAGTTTATATCAATCAGAAATGGAATAAATGATACTTAATCAAAGACGGCATGACAAATCTCTCATTTCGGTCTCCAGGTTGTTTTTATAAAAATTCGGTTTATCTAGTGGCTCCAAACTTTCGATTGAGATGCTCGACTCAGCTAAAATGGTTCGAGCTGAAATTGTAATTTAAAGAAAAAGGATTTGAATCAGTAAGCTATCACTTTTCCTAAACTCAATCCTTTAATTTTATGCCTTGTGTTTTTCTAGTAATGTAAAACTTTTCATTACTTCTTATCAGAAATAAAATTGTGTTTCCACGTTGCTATCTGTTGTTTCGTCATTGAGAAAAATAGGCCGTTATTACTAGTCTGTTTAATGGGTGGGTGATTTAGATGTTTCGGTTTCTTCTGAAGTTTTCAATAACAAAACCATTCAACCATCGAACACTCTATCAGTAATTCGGTCTAATTTTAATAGAGTAAATGCCGTGTTATTTCTGGGCAGTTTGCATTGCTAATCAATATCAAACATTTCCTCTCCTTATTTAGATTCACTTAATTCACGTTATTTATTCACTTAATAGACATTCAATTTATGTCTCTTACAGTTAGCATTACCGCAAGGACAAAATTACGTTATTTAAATTCACTTAATAGATATTCAATTTATGCCTCTTACAGTTAGCATTACCGCAAGGACAAAATTACGTTATTTAAATTCACTTAATAGATATTCAATTTATGCCTCTTACAGTTAGCATTACCGCAAGGACAAAGTTCCTCAATTTCGATGGTACCACTAATATCAATAAATGAAGATGAAGTCGCTATTCCAGTGTTTTCCATTGGATTATTTTGCTGCTCAATATCATCATCTTCCTGCAATGAGAGAGTAAAAATTTAACTAAAGAAAATTCCTCATTAATTTCCCAAAACATTAAGTAAATTTGGTAATTTACTTGAACTTGAGAAAACTCGTCGGTACATGTCGACAACGTCCGTAAAGTTCTAGATGGTGACGAGCAAATGGTGGTACCACGAGAAACGGAAGAGTTAAATTTAATAGCACCGGCATGCATAAGTGATTTCATTTCGATTGCATTTTTCACGAAAACTGAGTGAATTGATGTTGTAATCCTAAATAAATTAGATTCAAAATTATCAACGAATCGACGTAGATCTCATAACCACCAGAACAATTCGAACATTCAGTGCATTATATAATTCAGAAGTGGTGAAATGGCAGCTATCGAATCACTGTTTTAATCTATTCAGAAAGCAAGATGCTTTTGTGTTATCTGAAAAAATGAGACACTTTTTCCTCAATATATTTTTTTCATTCAAAGGCCTGCTAATGTAATATCACGGAAAGTAAAACTTTACATGATAGTTACATCTAGTTGAATTTATTATTAGTTCAACATGTTTGAAAAACCTTTTGGCTTTAACTGCCCCCACAAAAAAGAACATACATATGCTTTTCGCAATCGAATCTACCAAGTGTCAACGACTGGACTTCTTTTGAGAAGTGGAATAAGCTTCCATCAGCCATAAAACCTTGTGGTTCATAATTCGGAGGAGTTTCTGAAGACTAGTTACAGAAATTCACTGCTTGTTACTTCGGTACTTCTTTTTTGAATTTGTGTTCATTACGGCTAACAGTATGTTGATCAGACTAATGTCAACTCAATCTGCCAAACTTTAGCAAGCCAAAAGTACGACAGTACCACCTTAGTTTACTGAAGTACTGAGAATATTTACATAATTTCTTGAATGATCAGATAATACTAGACCTTCATTACAATAAACCATGCATAAGTATAAAATTTATAGCAATCATAAAAAAACTTATCGTATAAAAATATTACTTTCATCGTAATAGGTAAGTTTAAAGATAGTGCAGATATTCTGGGGCAAAGGACTCATAATATTCCCGTACGCACTGATACGATGAATTAAATGAAAAACTGTCTGCGCGCTTGCATGATTCCTGTGTAATTAATTGTAGCGACTTTCTCACCCTCACCTTTTGTGCTGCAAAAAAGTGAAAATCGCCGGTATTTTTAGAATGTTTCTATTAAAATAAAAATGAAATCATTAATGAAGTAATGAAAATGGTAATGGCGAAATTTTCTCAATTTGAAGTAGTTTAAGGCAAAATCTATTCTTTATATAAGGCGTTACTCCCTTGTAATACTCATCTCTGCTTGCTTTGATTCATAAAAAAATGACATTCGGTGGACTTCCAAAGCTTCGTATTCATCTTCCCTGTCACGATCGGCAATCATTATGATGAAATCACGTAACTAAAAATTTTGGCAAATTTTCAATTTCATTTTCAAAATCAGTTTATTGCTAATCATGAATTTGTATGCTTCCTTATTTTTCAATGAATATTGGTTCTTTAAGAAATGAAGCAGCTAGATTAAAAAGAATGACAAGATTTTTTGATTGGATTTCACACGTAGTGCTTAAGCTTTTGAATAAATATGGCTGAAACATTATACCTGAAAAATAATTTCTAATTAATTAAAATTTCCTCGATTTATGGAATTATTAAAGCTATTGACATAAAACAAAACAATATCTAGATTTGTATTCCGCTCAGTATATGTTTCGTTGTTGAATAGAAAATCCCTAGCAATGTAGGGAGAGTTATATAAAATTAAGAAAAAGTTTACATATGCAAATTCAATCGCTTCCATAACACCTTTAAGACTATGAATAACATCTTTACCTTCAGCTTCCGCTCGAACGACATAAAAATTTGTTTCTAAAAATTTTAGCCAATTTTTCAATATCAGATGGATAATAAACAATGTGCTGTACTACTAGGTAGACCATTTGTTGGACTCGAATTCTATTAATCATCTTTCATTAATTAAAGAAAACTACATATTTCTCTTCCTATTTTGAGAAAAGAATGTTTAATTGTACATTAATATCACCAATATATCACCAATAAACGATATTCAATACCATGCCAGCAAAACTATAATACTTAATTTTAGAATTACGGTTCAGTGATTATCAGCACTGCGAGGATCATTTCGTTATTACTGTTCAAAATTGAATCGTTATTACTATCTCTATCTTCACCAACATTTATATTGTTATTAATGTTCATTAGTTATCATTATTACTGTCACCACCATTGCAATTGTTACCATTATATTTTGTAGATGAGAAATGTCTGATCATATTTCAATATTCTTATTTTCGATATCAAAAAATAAATTGAAGAGAAACTGCATACTTCCAATCTGACGTTTCTTAAAGTATTTCGCAGGAATTAAACCTCTGGAATAAAGAATATGAGATGCAACAATGAATACAACACGTTGTAAAATGATCGTGATTTCTCGCCAACTGGTTCACTCGGAAATGTTGCTTTCCACTAAAATAAGTTATTCACGTGATTTTCGAAGGACTATTTCGAGAAATCCACAACAATCGCATTTTATAGGAAAAATCTCTTTCTGAAATTATGTTAGATCTCATCAACTACCACTAAATTACAAGCAATTAAAGAAAGCATGCTTTTACGCTTTTTTTTCGTTCTTGGTAATTATAAATTTTAAAATATAAGTTATTTACACTTGAGCTTTTTCTCGATCGCTTTTTCTGTGGCACCTCCATCGAATTCAATTAAATATAAATGCTGAAAAAATAATATGCTAAAATATAAATTCGGAGATGTTACGCACCAATATATAATGTACTAAAATACAAATTCAGAAATATAATTCATAAAAATTCTACTTCCGAAGTTCAAGTAATTTTCTTTAATAACATACACGAGTTTACAAAAATATTCCCAGATACATGCTATAATTGATAACAATAACTTAACGATTTCATGCCAAATTTGCAAACTAAAACCATAATTTTTACAATTAAATTCGAAAAATGATCTGCATTTATATTAATATTTGAGGTGTAAATTATAATAATTTGAAATTAAATACATCATCGACTAAAACATGATGTTAATCTATTTATGATTAACATTCATCACTAATATCACATTTAATTCCGATCAAATTTAAGTAATTTGAAACTGGAATTTAATCAATTTAACAATAAATCTTCAATTTGAAAATCAGCAATTTCGAATTGAATTAAAATTTAAAAGAGTTACGACTCCTCATTCCTACTTCCTGCAGTCATTCCCACTTGCCTTACATATAACAGTTCTGTAATTCAATACAATACAGTCCATTCTTACGTGCATTTTTGAGCATCCATTCCAAGTTCATATTGTTATCGATCATATATTTCGCACGTAGCTTTCGATTATGAATGGAATATTGCACGTTTATAAGCTCAAGGTGTTGAGCGATAAAAGAAATCTTTCAGGTAGCTCGCAAGGAAAAATGAGTTCTTTGCGTAAGTCATGAAACTTATGTTGACTTTATGAGCTGATGATCATTGTCGTATTCGTAAATCAGTAAAGGGAAGTTTTACATTGTATTAAATTGAAATACCTGAAAAAAATCTTACATATATTTGAACTTATAATTCGGTTTTATATCTAAGGATGAGAGGCATAAATTAAAATTAAAATTGTAATTTGGATTAAAGTTTATAATTTAAATTTAGTTAAATTTGAAAAAATTTATGATTTGAATTTTTAAATTTGTATTTGAACTTATAATTTGATTTAAAATATATTAATAAAATCAAATCTTTTGTGTTCAAAATTGTTTAATTTTAAATTTGCATCTCTAACTTTATGATTTAAGCCAATTCATCAAAATTTATTGCTTGAATTGGATTTCATGATTGAAATTTATAATTCAAAATTAAGTTCGTAATTCAGCCAAAATTAAATTAACCATTTTGAAAAAAATCTTGCATATACATAATTTGAAATATTTGAAAAAGCTTTATATATACTTAAATTACAGTTTGATTTCGATTTATAAATTAGACGAAATATACGAAAATTTATTAGTTGCTTATTTTTCTGCTTATTTTTTTCTAGTCAATTATTCACTTATGTAAATAATAGTCATTTAGTAGCTCATTTTGAGATATCTCAAATCAGATTAAGGATAAAATTATCAAAAATGGATCGATTTGCACCACTTAAATTATTTCATAATAATTATTTAGAATAATATTATTTTATTGATAATTATAATATGTCATGTCTTCTACATTTATCACGATATGATGATATCATATGGCATATGATTTACTAGTATACAGAGCATACCAATATCATTAAATTTCATATTATAATAGTATTGTTTCATTATCACTTACAATATGCTCCGCTTTGTTATATCAACTTTTTGCTACGGTATAATGATATCATGCAGAATATGATTTGTCAATACACCAATAAATTTTTACTGACCTTATTTATTCATATATTATCGGCTAGCATGTCAAAAAATGGACTAGCCTGCGACATATAAATTATTTAATATTTAGAAGAAGTGATATCATACTCTGCTTTTGTAATAGCAAGTTTTTGCTAGGTATAATGACAACATACGGTATATGATTTACCAGTATATACAGTATACTAGTGTCAATATATTAATAAATTTTTATTCCTTTTATTTATACATCTATTATCTTTCAACATAAATAGAAACCATTTTTCAAGAAATGGGAATTTTTTCACTATTTCCTTTATTTCAAATGATTATTTCTTTTTAGCGTAGGAGATATTAATCGACATGCGAAATTTTTATTCATATCATTTTTAAGATTAATCCAAAGTTTATTGATAAGCTGACGTGTAATATATCGTCCATTAATTCGATCCATTAAATAACCCAAATGATATGCCTGAAAAAGCCTAACAATACTTCCATTTGGTATGGAATAAATTAAATTAAATCGTTGTATTATTAATTAATTCTAATTGATATTGTTTAACATCAATTAAAAATTTACAAATAAATATATATGAATATAATTTACAAATAAATATATATGAATATAATATATGATATATGTTATATATACCTGTAAATAATATGATATTTTCAAATTTCATTCAATCAGATCAGCTTAAATTTTATCATAAAATAAATAAATATTTTTTTAATGAAAAGGATAAAAATTTATGAACAAAAACAAAAAGAATAGGAACGAAAATTTTTTTATTATCAAAAGAAGAAAATGAGGATAAATTTACAAAATAAAAAATTTCAGAAATGAAATTTTGAATTTTAAAAATAAATTTCAATAAATTTTACAATTAAACACCTGTTCAGCAATAATTATATTGATATAAACATATTGCCAACGATTCATTACAACACCTGGCCGTTGTTGTCGAATTTTTTCAATTAAAGCCTAAAATAAAATGATATAAATAAATTTTTTAAAATTACAGAAATGATATTAGTTGATAGTGCTAATGTTCTATCGGAAAACTATCAATTTAGATAGGATTTTTAAGAATTCATCACGAATTAAATTAATATTAAATGATTATATATATGAAATTACTAGAAATTATATTGATAATGAAATTAATCTAATCATTCAATATATTTTAATTCCTTAAAGATTATTATGTATAATTCAAATTATTTGTCATGATTTTTAAATGATTTTAAATGTGAATTGAATTAATTTCAGTTTAAATTCTTGTTTTAACATTTTTAAGCAATATTAAAAATATATTTCAATCAAAACCTTTACCGCAATATTTACAGTTTGTAAATTTTTAAGTTGGTGCATAGCAAAATCTAATGTAACAAGAACACCTGTACGACCACGACCAGCATGACAATGTATCAATGTTATATCATCACTAACCTATAAATTTTAGCAATATAAAATCTATACCTTGCATTAATTAATTAAATTTAAATTTTGAAACAATAAAAATAAGATATTTCGATAATATTTGCAATGGATTGAAAAAAAAGATCAAAGAATTGTTTATCTTTTTTGACTTCAAAATTGTTCACATTAATGACACAATAGTTTGTTAAAATAAATATTTTAAAAATTGACATAGCTAGGATTTTATCCCTTTATATTTCATATATGTTCATTAAAGTCCAGTAGTTTTATATCTAACATTTAATGAATAATAAGCTATTAATTCAATTATGCGATAAGCATATTAATGAATTCAATTATGCGATAAACATATTAATGATAACCGTGTAATGATAAGTGAACAATGGCCGTAAATGAATGGTAAACACATTAATAACTATAGGATGTTTGTATAATAGCTATGAATGAATGATAAATATGTTAATGAAAACTGCATGATAACTATAGAAAGATAATAAGAGTATTAAAGATAAGTATAACGATACTATAAATGAATGATGCATTATCAATAATAACTATATAATGATAATTATAAATGCATGATAAACATATTAGTGATGCTATGTAATGGTAATATGATCATAACTACATGATAACTACAAATGAATGGTAAAAGTATTAATATATCAATAATGACTATATAATTATAACTACAAATGAATGATAAGTATATTAATGATGACTATATAATGATAACTCTAAGTGAATAAGTATAAAACTTGTAATTAATAATACTTCATCATTTAATAATGATAATGAAAAACGATAATTGTATCAATTACCATTAGCAAAATTTGCAATAATATATTGCCAGCTTTAGCTAATGTATTTTGTCGCCCCCAAGGTAAAGGTAGTCGTCCATCTGGCCATCGAAAATAGCACACATGAGTAAGTAATCGATCGTTTTGTGGATAGATCGGATTGCAATAACGTATACGAAGTTTCGTTAATCGATAAACGTATTCATTTTTATCATTTGTTCGAATTTTACAGTCAGCCTAATGCGTGCTTTTATTATCTTTTATCATTTGTCTTTTATCAATAGTGTATGAAATTTTTATCAATTGATTTGTATTGAATTTTAAACTCAACTGACAAAATTTTATAAGTTATGATTGATTATAGTAAGATTTAATTTCTTCTGTAGTTTCTTAACAGTTCTTCTAATGTTCATTCCGATATTTTTTTTATTGTGGAAAATATCCATATCATTCTGCATCATTACGATAAATAAAGGATATAAATTAAGCTAGAATGTTCCACTTCTATACAGATTTTGTATCACTACGATAAGTGATGAATTTCCTATAGAGTAATTTTTGAAAGTAATTATTTCATTATAATAAAATTATTCGAAATAAATATTAATAAACTTTTAAAATTCATTTCTATCCTGTGCAACTTACCATCAAGAAGCTACTAATGCAAGTTATTTTAAATGGCATAAAATTGTATGTTTTCCCATGAATAATCGGCCAATACTGAATTGTTTCTTGATTCTTCTGATATGCATTCCGATAAAGACGTTCTTCATATGGATAATTCATTGACATTATCGCTTTTATATTTTCCTAATTATTAGCAATAATTGATAGAATTTGTAAAATTTTAATCAACAAGAAGTATTATCTTAAAAATGTTAAATGTGATAACTTCAATTTAATAAATTTAGAAAAATCAATAATTGTATTTTATTAATTTTTAATTTCAAAATTTGTGGATATAATTTTATTGAAACTACAGTATTTTACAATTTTTCAAAATAAATATGGAATATTTAACTGTTCGCATGGTACTACTGTAATTTATTCTATACGGATTCTGTATCATCACTACAATAAGTGACGAATATAAATTAAGCCAGAATATTCTATTCCTATACAGATTCTATATCTGTCAAGCAAAAATCCAAAAATGGTAAACCGTAATTAGAATGGATTTATTTTCAGTAAAACATGATATATCAAACTGTACTTATTAATTTTAATTATTTACCTGCCAGACAAGAGTCCAAAAATCATAAACTGTAATTAAATTAGGTCCTTCACATGCAAAATAAACTTTTCCATCTTCACGTACAATACGTTGTGCATTTATCTGTTAATAAAATTTATTTAATTATTTTTAGAAATATTTGTCAAAATTTTTGCCTAAACAATAATTTTTGTGACAAAAATTTTTTATTAACTTAATAATTCATTTTCGAATAAAAATATCTTTTTTTTTAATTATAAATAAAATTTTTGATTAAAAATATTTGATTTTTTGATAAGAATTTATTCACCTCAAAATATATTTATTCATATAAATATATTCAAATAAATATTTAAATATATATATATATATATATATATAAATTCAAATATAAATTAATATTTACTTAAATTTATGACCATAATCTTTATTTTTAAATAATCGATATCGTTGTCATTTGTTTAATATATACATATATATATATATATATATACGTTTAATGTTTATGAAATATAACATATTAATGCGTATAATATATACGCATGATAAGCTTTATTATTTGAAAAAGTAAAATATGCGCAATTTGTGCAGTTCATGTTATATTATCAGACAGATGAATATTTTTCATTATCTAATCATTTTTGTTATCTGATAGAAAAAAAATTATCGATTATTTATTATCTAGCCAAAGTGAAATATTTCTTTCATTAATCAATTAGCTAAAGTTAATATTTTTTTGTTACTTATTAGGCAGCTGGAATCAGAAAATTTTTAGTGATTTAGATGCTTTTATTAAAAGTGAAGTAGTAAATTATCATACTTTTAATGTTCGTGATAAACGTGTACTGATTGAATGATGAATAAATGTAAAAGCACTATGATCATGATCAATAGATGATAGCCAATCATTTGTCATATGTTGCAATGAATCAAATTCACTGCATAACGATTGATAGGCATTAGATATTGAAAAGTGTGTTAAAAACCAATGTTCCACCTATTATTTCGATAATAGTAACAAAATAGTTAAATGGATCATAAATTTCAAGGACATTTTTAGAATAAACAACTTGTTTAAATAAATTTATTTAATTGGTGTTTGATGTTAATATAATTATGAGAAATTATCAGGCACTAAGCACAAAATAAAAGAAAATAGAGGAAAAAAAATAAAAGAAAATAGCTAATTACTAAATTACTTCTAAATTAGAATTAAATTATTTCTAAATCGGAATTATTTAAGTTTGTATAATTAATACGACTAGTATAATATAATTAGTATTTTAAATTTATCTAAAATCGATAAATTCATTACTTCAATTTTGGAATAAATATGTATAACATAAAAACAGATGACCTTCATATTTTTACAAATAATTGAATTTTTCGTTTTTGCTTTCTCAAACGTTTTGATTCAATTTTATTTCCAACCATATTTAATGATGCTTTGCTAAACAATGGTAGAGAAATGTGAATTTTTAAAATCCAAGGAAAGATATATAAAAAAATACACAAAAGGAAAACAATTTAAAGATATGAATTATTATAACATTATCTCAGCTATCGTTATCTTAAAATACCTATCTCATCATTTTGATAAATTTGAAATAACATGATAAGGAAACCTTTTCAATTTTTTCTCCTTCACTCCTCTTTGCTTTCGAGAAAAGAAGCATCAAAATGGGATAAATCCAACCGCACAGCTTAATTTGCCGTAATCAAATTAATACAAACAGAATTACTCAAATCATTTTGTATTTACTGCATTTTTTTTTAATTCTTAAAATCTCAAACAACCGCTAATTTATTCTTAGTTATTTTAAGCAATCATTAATTTATTCCTTAATTAAAAATTTTAAACAATTATTAAATGAAACCCTGAATTGTGTTCATTTTCTTGTAAGCTCTAAAGACAACATGTTGCTTCGATATTTTTGAAATATTTGTAATATTAGTGGTATAAATGTATGAAATTCATTATAAATATTTCAAATTATCAATTCTACTTAACTTTTACGGAATTCTTATTATTCAAGAATTCAACGAACCATGAATATATATGAAACTTTATTGACTTCGAGAAAACAAATGGGAAAACATTTCTTACTTCCAATTTTATAATCGGATAAACACAATTTTAATATACGAATAAAATTTGACTGCATAAATTAATCCACTATAGTGTGAACATATGACATTTTAACGTCACTATAACGCATATAGCAAGCCTATTTTTTTGCTATTTTTTTAAATCAGAATTTCAAAATGATTACTTAATTTTCTTAAAAAAATTGAATTAAAAAGATCAAATAGCCAAAGGAAAAGATACAAAAAACTGGAAGTTAGAGAAAAAGATAATATATATAATTCATTCCAATATGAACAAGCGGATCATGCAAAAGTTATTATAATCTTATTGAAACAATTTTTCAATTAAGCATCGCTCTATGAAATGATCGTTTATGATGGTCCGTGGAGATCAGCATCTCATGCAACATAATCTAATGGTCGGTTAAAACCACCTTTCCTATTCATATATTGCCGATACCGTCGCGGTTTATTAATTGATACCACACCGTCAACATTACCTGGCACCTAGAATTACTGCTAAATTGTCATTTTTAGAAGATATTTCAAAGTAGTTCGCATTTGTCTATGTGATTGACAGCAAACGTTTGTAATATCGCAAATCAAGATCCAATCACACATGATGTTAAGGAAAGTCACAAGTTACTACTAGTGCAAACATGTCGGCCATTTAAAAAAATGTTTTCTGAAAACTAGCCAGCAAATACTAGAGAAATCGATAGTAATGTATGTAACTGGAATTATAACTTCAGCTCTACCTTTCTGAAATTTGCCCGAACTCTTTTATTCATCATAATAGTGTCTGTCACGAATTCAGGACTGATGCAGATCTCCTTAAAATTATGTACTCACTAACAAAGAGCGGAAGATTTTGGGAAAGCAAGGAAGAGATGAATTCTGGGACTTATGTACTTTCTTCAGGTTATTACAATGAATAATCATTGACCGTCAAAAATAAATGAAGTTAGTCAAAAATAATATATACCTTTTTATTTTTGGTTGTATCAAAACCTGCAAAGCCCATCAACTTAAGCATGTCTTTGTCGAGTCCTTTCAAAGAATCAACACCAACTAAAAACACTAATAGTATAAGATTTACAAATAATTGGAAAATTGGCTCTATTACTGGATGAACATGTTATACAAGACTACCTCAAAAGTAATAAAGTGGAGTTTTTTCCAGTTAATTTATGTCCTACAGCAAGCAACTTCATTATTATCAAAAGACTCATAAATTGAATGATCGGATTACTTTATCTAGTAATCAAAATCCAAATAACCTAAGATCGCACATACATGACATTTTTTACTTGATAATACTTACCATCTTTTGTTTGCTTTTCTTTTTCGCGATCCCTAAAAAACGACAATACAATTTTCCAAAATTTCGTCTCAAATTTATTTCAGTTAAAATTGAGAAAACAAGATTTAAATTATGCTACTCTCATCCGTAACATTAATTTAATAATTAAATAAACAATCAATCATTTTCACATCAAACAAAATTTTTCTCACGCATTATGGCTAACTGAAATTTAAAGCTATAATTATATTTCACTTTTATCATATTAATAAGCTTAAGGAAAAGAAAAATCTCAGAATTATAAAAATACGATAAGATTACCTTCGCGATCTTTCCTCATTATCATACCGTCTTCTTTCATCTAATCGCTCTCGACTTCGACTTCGTCTACGATCTACGGGAGTTCGTGACCGACGACGTTCCTAAGAATGAAATGCAACAGTTACGGTTTATAATCGAAGAGTTTGCAATGAATCATTCAGAACCTCATTTAAACTTTTTTTGGGAACAAATCACAATATGTTTTGTGACGGAATCATTAAAAAATAAAAAATAATTAAATTTCAAAATCTGCATACTTGACTACGACGCCGTGCACGATCTTTATCGATTGTTCGTGTTCGGCCAGTAGAACGTGATCGTGATCTACGTCGTCTTTCACGTTCTCTTTCTATAAAAAAAAATTAATCCGATTTCTCTACGGAATATGCAAATTAAATGATCTGAAAACAAAATACTACTGTGTTAGAACAACAAATATAATTCATTATATCGTTCTAATTAACGAATCAATTTGATCTGATGAAAATCATAAGTTTAATAACTACGGTTTCCAAATTCTTTTCACTGTTTGATAAAAATATGAAGGTTATTCGAAATGAAGCATAATCTGGAAATATTTGGGATAAAGAAATGCTGACCTCTGCTTCGACTTCGTTCTCGTACCATTTCAGCTAATTGTTAAATGAATTTGTTAAAATATGATTTAACTTTTTAAATGATCAATTCAAACATAAAAACAAAAATGACACAACCGATCAACAACTGACTCAATAATTCGGCAAAATATCCGAAAGAATTCTCACGGAATTACTCGAAAGGAACAAGACGAGAAATTTGCATAGAGCGAATCGTTCTAAAATGTAAACATGCTGAAGAAGCTATACTGAAAGATAATTGAGAAAATGTTTGATCGTGGTTATTAGTTGTGCGTTGAAACACACTTTTGCTTTTATTGTATTTGTGCGTATATTATTTGTTAAAATTATTTAGATGAATAAATTTTGTAAAAAATTAAGAATTAATTTCACAAATTTTAAGTAAGCGAAACATATTTCGATGTAATTATCTGTTGCATTTTGCATTATATCTTTAATCTTATGTGTTTTTTTGTTTTTGTTCATGAATTAATTTTCTCCTATACGTGCAAAAATTACTTATTTTTTGAAAATTTATTAAAAGTATGTAAAATTTTCAGGAATAGTTATACATAAATGTGAATGCCTGCTTTATCAATCGTATACTTTAAAAAAGTGAACCCGTTCAGAGGAAAATAATGGGTTGTGTAACAAAACGACGAAATACAGGAGCAAGTCGGCGCAATGTAAATTTACGTAGAAACATCATTTTCTACATTTTATTCCTATTCGGGTTTACAATATCAGTGTTTTAGAAGTTTTTAAATTTCTAGGATCGGGGTATTCTGATAATGCCGATAATGCATGTTATCTCATAATGATATTTAAAATTAATAATTTTTAAATGAAAATATGAAAATTTTCTATTTCCTTTACTCTCTTTACTTGCTAACATATATTTGATTCACATGGATTAGAAATTTAAAATTCGATTTAGTAAATGATTTTTAAAAAATTTTGCATTTATCAGGCTACAAATGATTGTGAAATACCGGATGAAATCGATTTTGATGCGGCGTGGAAAGTTTATATGCTCAATAAATCTGCGTGCCTTCTTCATTATGTTCCTAATCCAAAGTGAGATTGCCATTTCATTTGCGGAAACGTTTTGTTTGCTTTTATTTATATTTGCTACGTCAGAAGAAAAACATGAATGCTGCAAGTATTTATGTGACGCAGTAAATAATGCTTTGGTTTTTATCTCAAAATGTTATTTTCAGAACTAAAAATTGTCGTGATAATCCATATTGTCTGGGTCGTTTGGGTTTGGAAAAATGGGACAAATTATTAGGCTGTATAAAAAATGAAAATAAAACAAACACCGATCTGGATCGACGTGATATCACAAAGATGCCATGCGGTTTGGTGAATCTCGGAAATTCATGTTATGTGAATAGCTTCCTGCAGGTATATAAGATTAATCGGTTTCATGTGATTGAAGGCTAAAGAAATTTCAAAAATTGTTGCTGAAACTTATTATTTATAAATAAATGCAATTTTATTATTAAGATGTTAGCAATATACGACTTTCTCAATTTGCAGATATTTTTAATGATCCCGTTTTTCGGAAATGCATTTATGACTGGAGGCCGGTTTCTAATTTTGTTAAACCAGAAAAAGAAAAAATAAATATTGAGGAGTTGATGCATTGCATACAAAAATTATTTATAACCTTGCAAATTACGCCTTATGTGAGTTTTTGACTTTATTTCCTTGCGTAGTCAGATCCTGAAATTTTAAAATATTGTATTGATTTTACAGAAAAATTGATAATTTAAGTTCAAGATGATAAAATCTAAATTTTTCATGTGTGAATGCTGAAAAATCTCTCATATTAATCATTGCTTCTTTTCTTTCCTCTCCACTGCTATGTCATCTACAACTTATTTTGAAAAAATTTGTTTTTTCAAAGCATTTTCAGGAAGATACTAGCGCTGAAGGATTGGTTAAATTGCTGCAGCTAGATGGAAATCAGCATGATGCATTAGAATTTCAAATACTTTTCTTTGGTAAACTTGAAAAACTACTCAGTTATCACGTCGAATGGAATGAAGTACGCGAAACCATTCTCAAAAGATTTCAGGTAAAATCAACAAGTTAAAATAAAGTCATCAATTTTTAGCATAATAGCAAAATCTGTATTACATTTTCTGAAGAATTAACATATCTGAAAAGCGAAAAATTTTCGATATCTTCCAGGGAGTTATAACGCAAACGATTTCTTGCAAATGTGGACGTCGTAGTGTTACGGAGTTACCATTCAATCCGTTTTATTTAAGTATTGAAAAAGCTAGATCATTGTCAAAGGCACTGGAATATTACTTTCTTCCAGAAGAGTAAATTCATCTTTCAATTTTTAAAATTTAATTGCCAGGAAACGTTCTGTATTCATTATAGGATTTACTCATTATAGGATTTACTGATATATTAGCAGAAACGTTCGCTGGATATGACAGTTTATAGTATTTCTTTTTCTTTTTAGAAATTTTTAGAAAAATCTTAAGATATCATTTATTTAATGAACTTAGCTGATATATCATTGAACGTTCATATTTCGTGCTTAGCTGCTTTTATTTAGTTGTGGTTTCTCATCTTTTTGAGTTTCGAGATTGGTGACATATTACAGCGTGTAATACTCGTGGGTTGAAATTCGTTTCTTTCTTTTATTTTTAATGCATGGCTTTTTCAGATTGCCTGATTATAAATGTAGCGAATGCGGACAAACTGGTTCTGCACAAAACCGCCTCGCGATTAAGGAACCTCCCCTGTTTTAACAATACAACTTAATCGATTTACATATGATGCGTAAGTTATTAAAATTGCTTTTTATTACTATCTTTTGAAGAGGTTTTCAAGAGATTCACTTTTTTTTTCAGCATTGATAAAGAAATTCAAATTTTTAAAATTATAGTGTGGGACATAAAAAGAAGATTCATTCACCGCTGCAGTATCCAAGAGTTTTACAATTAGGTGATGTAAAATATGACATTTGTGCTGTAATGATACATGAAGGTCCAAATGCTGATTGTGGTCATTACTACGATTTGATAAAGCATCCGGGCACTAGACAATGGTTCACTTATAATGATGAGGTATAATTCTTATATCATATAAGGAATGATATCAGGAGATATGAACATTGGCGATATATATAACGATTAGGATGCAATATATAGAAATAATGAACAAAGGCAATGTTTAGGTTGTGAAACCATCTGCCACTCCTGGTGTATGTGTCGAAAAAGAACGAACATCTAAAGTTACTGCTGATATGAAAGGTTGCTACGCTTTAGTTTATCGTCAAGAAAACGAGGAGAATTCGGCTATTCCTGTTGTTCCGCAAGATTTGTTAGGCGATATCGCAAGTAAGGTATGATCAGAAATTTTAGATTTATCAATTTTTTTGATTATTTGTGAACAGTTTTCATAATCATTTTAAGATTATTCATTGAGGTTATTTTACATCGCCGATCATATTTTGATAGAGAATAATGTGATTTGAAATATTAATGGAAGTCGTTTCAAATTTAGTAGTGCTATTTAGTGGTTTTTAGAGTCATAAAGAAATTTTCTTCTTTTTATGCATACTGATGATAAAGGTATGGATTCCGAAATCATTGCTAAGATACAAATTAAGTAAAATAGCTGAAATTATATTTTGAATTTACAGCTGGAAGAAGAATTCATTGCTCAAACCAGTGCAACTACTGAAATGACCCTCAGACTTAAGAATACTGTTGAAGATTATCACAAGCGTCTTACGAATACGTTCAATAAGTTGCAGGTTTCAAAAATTTATTCAAGAATTAGGTCCAAAATGTGATTTCTTTCTTCCTTGATTTTAGATTGATTTTTCAGAACTTGAACTTTTAATAATTATTTGTTACTTTAGATTTGCTTCATGAGATAAGGAAAATGAGGCAAGATTAGAAGAAAAATAGATATTGAGGAAATGAGGAAAATTGGAAGTAATAGAGATGAATTAGGAAAAGATAGAAGTTATCAGTATTACGAACAATTAGATAGAGTTCTTTAGCAATTTGGAATTAAATTTATTAAAAATTTAAATTCCAGGTTAAAAAAGTGAAGAATTGTTGAAAAATCCTGATGATATTGTATTTATACCTACTGAATTGTTTAGCACTGTTCTGTCGCATGAATTCAGCAAGATGATAGAAAGCAATGATGAGGTTAAGAATTTCGACTGTTTTTTTCTTATGCATACTTGTTTGACCAAAAATAATTTTTTTATCATTACCATTGAAAATATAATTTCACAATTTTTTTTATTTACTAGCATTAATTAGATGATACTTTCCAATTTACTATTAGATATTGTGATCTTGTTCAATTCAACTGTTGAAGAGTAACGTGTTGAAAATCCCCTTTTCCACTGCATATTTTTTGAATGTACATTAATACTTGTTTTAGATTTTCAAGAATGTTGCAAATAATTCTCGAAGTGCTACAGTCATCAAATCACTGAATTCTAAAAGTGCAGATGAGGTTCGCCAACATTTTCAGGAATCAATGCAATATTTATTATTAATGAATATATTTTCTTTTTATTCATACACATCACACATTTGTTATTTGCATTTATTCACAATCCTTTCATATCTAGTAAAATATCAATTATAGAATTTAATGGATGAAATATTTAAATAATATATGCATGCTGTTCTTTTCCTCTTTGTTTTTAAATTTTTAAAGATAGCTATAAAATAATTTGTGCTATTTCAGAATGGATCTAAATCATCATTCTCTTTGTGCGTGCATAATCATGTGTCACTTGGCAGTGTGCTAAGTGGTGCGGTGAAGGCTGTAATGAAAAATGCAGCAAAGAGTTTTTTGACATCTTACAGTGTCGAATTTGTTGACTTGAAAACAGGGTTTGTATTTTGATGAGTATCTTTCTGTCTCTCTCGCTCTTTCAAAAGATGGTATGTTTATTGAATTGCTATTAAGAAATCGTTTAAGGTCGGACATCTGCTTAGAATGTGTGGAAGCACTAAAAGCACGCAATGAATTTGTCAAAAAGTTCAAATGAGAGAAAGATTAGTAAAACAGTTATTGCGAGAGAAATCAAAAAGGTATAGTCAATTTGACACATGCATATTTTTAATTTGTTCACTTTTATTTTGTTGTCAACTTTGAGAGCACTCAATGGAATATGCATTTTGAGTTTTTTACGAAGAAAAAAATAAATATTTGATCGGTTTTTAAAAAAGTTATCTGATGGATTACAGCTGAATAGATAAATAAGATACAACGGATCAGCGCAGGTAAACTACATGTGTCCCGAAAGCATTACTTTGAAACTTCGCTCGGTCTTTTTCTTCGAAGATAATTTTTTAATTAGAAACCCCTTATTTAAGCATGTTTGTAGCTATCATTGATTTATTTATAAATTAAAAAGAAATTAGAAAAATTTTTCAGATATTATCATTCGGAAAATTGTTTTTGGGTATCAGTACGCTGTTTGTCGCAATATCGACAATTAGCTTTACGCGCGTACGAACAGTCCATGAAATCATACGCAGAAGTTGCAGAATTAAATTATTTTTGGCCTAATAAACCACTTGCAGAGGTGAGATATTTAATATTGCTTTGATGCCTGATTAATTTACTCTAATTCCGAAACTTTTCAACATTAATGTGAAATCTTACAGCAGGAATCGGTAGCAGATGATGATCCCTTAACATCTGAAGTTTCGCAAAGGATTTCTTTAGAAACTGAATCTGGAAAAGCAGTTGACGAATTTGGTCTGCCAGATGTAAGAAAATTTTTCTAATTTTTTAAATGATATTTGATCAAGTGCACGCTTTTTACTTTTTAACTTATTATAATTAGTGAGGAATGAATATGTTAGTGGGATCATAAATACTTAGAAATCAATTGTTGCTTGAAATTTTTACTACTTCAGGATTTTGGCCCGGTTACTTTTTCTGGTAATGGTGGTGATCCTTCAGAAATTGCAGTTAATGGTGGCCATAGTGAGGTACTTTGTTTAAATTTAAAAGGGATTTCAGTACTTTCCAACTTTGATTGTATTTAGTACCGGTTTTATTGAACTATGAATGCATTTATCAATTTGATCATAGAAAATAAATTTTCCGATCACTAAAAGTTTTAGTCATACGTAGAATAATTTGGTTAATACTTTATATCAAATAACTACACCATTGTTTCCTGCAATGAATATTATTTTTTCGCAGGAGAATTCATCATCAACTGATAATGCATCAGCGCAAAATACCTTCGTAAATAGAAAACAAGGGAATAGGAAACGCGCAGCTTTATATTGCAAGGATGAGGTACAGCGTTTTCTATAACACAGACTTGAAGATTTATTAGTTTAAATAATTGAATGATGTTGGATTGGATTTTTTAGTGGAAATAATAACAGTGATTGTACACTAGTAGCTTTTTCTGGACCCTAACTGTCATTTGATAATGATGATGATATGCATACGCACGGGGTATTTTGGAGTATTTTTCAATAATATAAGAGTAATGGAAGGATGAATGATTTACAGATAGTTATGCATTTTATTGATTCTCATAGAAGTAGAAAATTTTTTTTCTGTGAAACAAATCAATAGTCGGAAGTTTTGATGGTTTAAGATGAAAATAAAAAAAACTGTGCTGAACGAATTGTCTAGTTTAAATTCTCTTAACTTTTTTGCAGTAAAGATTATATTATTTTACTGGTTATAATTTTAGATTGATGATGTTGTCATAAAAAAATGTGCTGGTAATTATGAAATCTCAATAATCGATAGTTTGGATTCTTCCAAAAACAGAAATGTAAGTGACTGGATATTTAATTTAATCATAGGTAATCATAAATACTCCGTATATCGCATATATATACCATATGAAATGCAGAATTTAAATATTTCCACCATAATAGTAATTCTTGTAAGTTTTCTGAGTGTTATTATATATGATAAGTTCGAATTACATAAAAATTAATTTTTACATAAATCAAGGAAATACAGTCTTATTTTGCTTTTAATACAGCTAGAATCATGAATTATTAGTACTATATCATCTAGTAAAATTAATTTGTTTGCAGTGTTTGACGACGACATTTATTCAGCGTCTCGACAAACAAGGTCATCATCCGAATCACCGCCAGATATTACTGAAGTACCGGATGTGATTTCCACATGTGTCGAAAAAACGGATTGTGATGAAAGTGATGGAACAAAAGTTGAAAAATCGGCTGATGCGAATGAGATTTGTAATGATGTATGTTCATTAGTTTGGTCTAAAGTATAATGAAATGTTTTTATTCGAGTTTCTCGTCTATTGGCCAAGAAAATCTGAAGTTTATTGAAAAGAGATTTTATATATTATTCAAAAGAAGTATGGTCTGCAAAGATACAGAATTCAAGATAAACAGTTAATGAATTTAATTAAGATAAGCTCAGTTGGCTTTCCAATTTCTTACATTGAAAATAGCAAGGGCACATTCTTTAACTGATGAACATTGGAAGGAGGAATGCTATTGTAATGTTTTTTAAATGCATTCTATAGATAATTTGTAGCGAATTGGTAATATTTTTCTAATTTCTGTAATTGCATTATATGTAATTTTTCTGCCTTTTTCCATTTCTCATAGCATTTGTTTTCTGATTGCTAATTGATTGGTTTTTATAGAAAGAAGAAGATGATTCTTAGCTAATATTTTCTGCTGAATATAATCTAGTAGATATTCTTTGTTGCAGAATTTAATAACAGCTAATTTTGATGAATGTGGCTCATCACAAATACATTCGAAGAAGGAAGAAAGGAAAGAGCAAAGTTCGACTAGCTATGATAATAGGCAGGCGTCATTGAAGAACAATATTCGATCCAGAGATACTCTTCAGGAAGATTTGGATTGTACGCAAAGTTATGACGAAGATGAGGAAGAAAGATATTCAGTAGTTTTTAATGGAGATTTGCGATGCGAACATGGTTTGTAATTTTAACTGTTTTGAAAGTAAACCATGTCGTGGGTGTAACAGCAAATTGCGGAGGAAGCTTTTAATATGCAGAAGATCGATATAGGCATTAAATAGAGAAAATTACTAAAAACTATGAATTTTGAAATTTATAAAAGGATTTTCTCATGAAAATTTAAAACGTCATTTTCGATAATTTTTTTGAAGAACTGAGTAAATTAGATTGTATTTCAAGTAAATATTTTTGACAAGCTGGAAAATTGTTCCAGATATTTTTGAAAAAGATAAATTATTCGTTTATGATTTGAAAAGTCCTGCTTTTATTTTTGTACTTTTTTCCAGGACTTTTGGATTATGAATGTTGGATGACGAATGAACGCCGCATTGTTGTTGATGAAGACGAATGGAAACAATTAACCCTTGGAATTTTTGAACCAGATCATTTATGGTGTGTCAGTGTCGATGAGTTTCCTTGTTCCATTTGTAAATCAGGTTATTTGGTAAGTGATTATTTCAGTTATGAATTCAATATGCTAATTTATTTAATCGAATCAGTTCGGTATTTGATGGAGAGAAGATACAGTTGCCTTTTTTTTTGACTATGGTATCTTCTTTTGAAAAAAGAAATTAAACTTCATTCAGTCTTGAATTTAAAAGAGAATTGATTAAACATTCTAACATAGTATTTTGGGCCAGCTATATGGTTCTAGAGTTCTGAACAATAAGCTTGTAACATGTGATGTATAAATTCACTGGAAAAAATTTTTTGAAATTAAAAAAATTTTGGAGAAATTCTTAATTAAAATAGTTTCAGAAACTGGGAAATTATAAGTTTTTTCTTCGTTATAATTAATAAAATTAATAAAATGAAATCAAAGACTAAACATAGTTTTAGAGATATTGCGAATATATTTCTTTGTATTTGTTTTATAGTATAAAAGAGATGATTGGGAGGAAACATTACGACGTATGAAAGAAATACGTTTGGCCATCGGTGAATTAATTCGTACGGCTGTGCGAAGAACAACAACAGTGAAACCAACGCCTCAAATTTACGAACGTGTCATTTGTCGAAATTTTTTGAAAAATATGATCTCACGGTTTAAGTAAATATTTTAGCAATAATTCTTGAAAAGAAATTTTAGATGTCTTCCCTTTATCATGAAAAGGGCATATAACACTATATGATTGAGCGATAGGGATAGGATAATAAACAACTTCTAAATGAAAGATAATTGTTTCGTTTTTCATAATTACTTGAAATTATTTATTTGTTATTTAGAAGCCGTGTACGAAATCCAATTATCCCAACGATTTGTCAAGATTGTATGCTTTGCTTACAGCACAGAAAACCATGTGTATTGATTGATAATACCGAGGGCTTGGTATGTTTCAGTTTCCGACTTAAAGTAGTTAAATGATCCAAGAAGGAAAAGTTAGGTGGACTAGCTTTCAGACAAAAGAAATAAAATCTTATTTATTTATAGAAAAACAATTCCTCGTTAAATTAGGCGTTTTTCTAAAATGTTTTGGTGAACAAATGAAGGGATTCAACAGTGGAACTGCTGTGTTACTTATAATATTTGGTCATATTAGTATTACTGTATTACTAACTCCAGTGCGGTTTGTTTCAGAGACAATCGAAAAGTTCATACTTATTTTATCATGGATAATAAACTAGTCCACTGATTTTGAAAATCCGGTTAGGGCAATTATTTTTTCAGGCCGTACCGCTTACTTTAGAAGAATGGCAAAAATTCTAGCTGCTATGCAAATCGGTGAAGATGATGTTATGCATATTTGTCTTGATAGCAAAGGTATTTTTTGAATTTTTTTGATACAGAACTAGAATAAATTTGGCATGTAGAGTAAAATATTGATAATATTCAACTTGTATATAGTTGGGTTCTTTAGGACAGTTTCATCGCTTATTAAGCTGTCATTAATTGACAAGATATATTTAATACCTTTTGTGCTGACTTCTTTGAAATTTGTAGAAAAATAATTCTTTTAACTATTCATGTAGTTCACCAGCGATTAAGTTGTCACTGATTGACAAGAAAAAATGGAATTTTTGGATTTCTTAAAATTTTTGTAAAAAAAAACTAATGGAATTTTTGGATTTCTTAAAATTTTTGTTAATACTGATTCGCATTGTCACACTAATTTAGTCATATAAAAAATCGTTTCATCTTTTTAAAAGTTTTATTTAATATTTGAGGAGTATGTGAAATGTTTTGTGATGAATGTTTTCGACAACAACAGCTGCAAGTCGAACATCAACGTTTCGTTTACGAAAATGGCGCTGAAATTTATGTGAAACTCGTATGTTTCTTGTTTTTCTTGCCATTATAATTTACAACTCTGCTAGGAATTGCTAACTAGCTTCATAACTCAATGAGTCATGAAAGGTATCGAAGTTCTTTTGCTATTCAATCTAAATTTCTATTTTATGTTTGCATTGTTTAATTTATTGATTTCTAGAAATGCATTGTTTCCAAAAATCATTACTTTCTCCATAAAGATAATTTCTTTGCAGAAAAGTGATAAGAATGATGAGCCGATAAAAACAGTAAACGGAGATATGTTAGTCCCATTCAATGCTACTCCATCGTTGATTCGTCCTGAGCGGCATGCAACAACAAGGCGCGCAGTGGCGAAATGTTCGATGGTCTTTAAAGTAATTTAATGTCACTACGCGGAATTTTCAGTTTTTTCTTTCTAAGCTCTCAACTAGTTTCCATAAATTTATCATTTCTTTCCACAGAGATCTGATTTCATTTTTATTTTTTCTAATCTAATACAAATTGTGTAATCCTAACAACTGCGATTTTGCAATTGTATGGCCAAGATAGGGCGCTAATCTTGTCATTCTCTGGTAATTTGAATTTTTTAATCGATTCCAAAACGTCTCTGTAATCTTTCAATCCTTTGGAGGGCAGAAATACTTCATTCCTTAATGGTCTTACTAAAAAATAATCAGCAGCTAAAGTTTCTAATGATATTCACTTATAGATGACGTCGCTGAATACAATCCATCAATTAAAAATAAAAATTTATCAAAAAACTGGTCAATTACCAAATGATCAACTTATTTATATGAAAGAAAGACTTCTCAATGATTCGGTTTGATAATTACGCTTTGAAATAGAGAACTGAGGGTGTTGGGATTGATTGTTTTTTCCATCTTGCTTCACTTGCATTTAGCTATTTAACACTCCACGATCAGGATATCGAAAACCTAGATCATTTTTTTCTCTAGAATTTAAAACTGTTTCAAACATTATTTTGATATAATTTTCAGGATACCTTAGAAGAAGCACGAGTTGATCCACAAGAGCTTATTGAAACACCGTTAACGTTGATTGTACAACAGCCCACCGACATTCCAACAGAACCGCGACAGTTGGAACGTGGTTTTGCGGATACCGCTTTATCACATAGCTGATAATTCTAGTTGGAGAGGTAAAATCAAAAGAATTTGTACATCTGCAATGGCATACAATTTTATTTGCGTGCTTTCTAAAAATGCTTCAGGCTTTTGATTTATTTTTATAAATCCTTGTAGCATGTAACCATTCCTTTTCTTATTAATCTTCACTTGCTAACTCTTTTTTCTTCCGAAGGACGCATGAAAAATTTGTTAACTTATTAGTTTTTTGAATATCTCAATTTTTCTTCTTTTGCTTCTTTTGTTATTTGAATTTAAGTTATCAAGATTGATAGTTAGCTGATATGTTGAATATTCAGTTTTTGTAAATAACGAAAGAAATTGTATTTCTATGCAACTTTTATTTATAAAATTGGGAATCTTGTTAAGATTTTCCATATTTCCATGTGGCATAATGATATGCATTCTATTTTAGGTACTGATTTTTTACTGCTTTAGTTTAGTATCGTTTATTATGAAGTAGGAGTGACGCGTGTTTTTTCTTTTTTGAGAATTATATGATTCATTTGTCTGGTATGCAGTAAGAGACTTGGCACATGTAATATATGCTATAAGATCAAAATACTTGTGTGATAGCACTGATATGTATTAGGTATAATTGCACGTTAGAAACTCAAAGAATAAATTTACGACGTAGGCATCATTTTGCTCATTTCATTAGGTTACAGTAGTCAGAAGCATATATTAATCATGTAGAAACATAATATAGCCGGAATTATTCTGTTACAATTCCTGATACCTATTCACTTTTATTTAGTTTGATAAATAGTATTAGTAGGAACTACAAAAATCTTTACGAAATTTTTTTCTTCCCAGAATTGCGTGATATCTGGCATGCATAAATGCATGCGCATGCACTATAGTGTAATGTAAAGTGTTTTAATTTTGGTGCACACAAATTTTAAGTTATAAACTTAATTATTGTATGTTGAAATTGCCGTAAATTTCATATAATTCAAAGTTAGTGATTGAAAAAGGATACAAAGCAAATATGTTGAAAATTTCGAAAATTCGAGCTAATTTTTGATCAAAATTCCCAAATAATGTCTGATGTTTAGGCGATTTCATTAATTTGCAATATTTCCATTTTTCATTTTTCAAACTCATCATTATAAAGTGATATCTTCATTTTTGGATAAACATAAGCAAAGTCCTTCCTCAAGCCGGTATTATTTTATTTAATTACTATTATTTTTATATTATATTTGAATTGTATGAGTAATTGTAGTTCAGCACTTCGATCTTTTCTCACTTCAGCATTTGTACATAATTATTTATGATAATGAATAAATTCATGCGTTGGTTTTTTCTGATGTAAAATATTTTAGATGAAGTTAATTCCTTGTGTAAATTTATTTCTCATTATCCATTGTAACTACTTGGAATTCAACAAAATTTGCGGAATATTGTTATTGCATGATATTGAAATATTAAAAACTTATGATTATCTTTCTCATAGGTAATAAAAAGAAGCTTTTCTGTTAGGGAATTGTATCCGATTTTCGATTTATTTTTTTATTAGCAGATATTTCTACGACCTAAATTTCCGACTGATGTTCTCAAACCGCTCACCTATCAGTCTCTTTTCAGTAAATATGGTAGGAAATAAGCCTTTAAATAAATAAGTAGTTTCACCATGCTTTCAAATATAGGTGGAGAGCCATGCATCAACAACGTCTTCACATGACAGTTAAATTGATAAAGCGATTCAAATCAACAAATGGAGACAAAAATGTCACGTATTATATACCTCCTAAGATGTTCCGACCCGCATATTATCATCCGTTAAAACCATTTGAACGTAAACCAAAGGATCCATTTCCGCCATTTCCAGTAAGTAATGATCTTTATTTTGAAATGTAGTTTATTCATCATTATTTCATGAAAGTTTCTATTATAAAATGAAGTATTACCTACAAAAAATGGACGGTTAATTACTTTAAATTATTTTCTGATTATTTATTTTTTCATAGAATGAAGCAGATTCAAGTGGTATGGGACCACGTTTGTATGATTATCAGGTCATGAGCGAACTCGTACGCAGTTTACCTAGTGCTTCGGAACGGATTGACTTTGTTAATCCATATGAACGTGGATTTACCAGACGTGAGAAACGTTTTCATCGGTATATGGTTCACTCGTTTCTTTAATTTCTGTGGCAGAATACGTATTAAACTTAGTACTTTTTACTTCTAAAATAATTTTAATTAAGAAGTGAATGAAAGATATATGAAACATCAGTTGGTACTTCATTTTCTGTAATAAATATAAATATAATTTCACTTTATTGTGAGATTATTTATTTTTCGTTTATTCAGTAAATTTATTTTTCGTTTATTCAGTAAACATGTTTTAGTTTAAATAGTTGGCGCTTATAAGATAGTTTTGATATCTAGTCGTATTTCAGGCCATGGCAAGCGCAACTACTGAAAACTCGAAAGGCATGGCGGATAAAGTCGTTCCCAAACTATTTTGATCCATTAAATTTTTATCAGTATATCACAAAGACAAGATGTATAGAAGGATTAAGCGAGTGGTATGATGAGCCTATTCCAGTGCTTTCAAAAGGTTTCGAGGTAATTTTAGTTTTTATTATTTTACGTTACAAATATTTCTTACGCATATGTTTGTTTTTAATTTTTCAGGATCGTTTGAGTGAAATGTTAAAATTTCATTTGCAATCATCGAATGTTGATAGCGAACAGGAAAGAACTACAAGAATTTTGAGAAGTTTCTTGGATTTATTGCTTGAAAATATGATTCAAAGTGGCATGTATGCTTGTTTAGCACATCAAAGGGTTTATTTTTACTTTCCAAGTTAGGATATAGTCAGAATAAAGCATTTTTAATTTCTAAGTTTCATTTTTCTTAATTATGCTAACTGTGAAGTTTGCTGAATAAACAGTAATTCCAGGAACCATAATAATATCCCCTATATAATCAAATTTTATTTTGCACACTTTTGTTGAACCAGTCTTTTCACATCTATAAACCGGCACTGGTCCATTTGTAACCTTTAATGATAGCAAGTATTATGAAAAATTTTAATTTTTCTTAATACTTGCTTGGCAGTACATAAACATCTCAAATAGTGTTTTATGAATGAATTTTATTCTTTTACAGTGAGGTATTATACGATATATAATAATCAGTGAAGAGATAAAAGATTATACTAGCGAAATATGAATGATGTATAAACTTCTTTTAAGATAACCTAAAATTTTGAATTTATAGATTTTTTTGAAGAGTCTTCATTAATCTCAGCTAGAATAAAGCGACCTATATGTGTCATAATGCCATAATTTATTTGATAAATAAAGCAGTTGTAAATAAATATTGATTTTTTCCCAAACTTATGATTTTTGCTAAATTTAAATATTTATTCGAAGCTCTTTGGAATTTTTGTCTGCCGAATAAATTATGCCTAATCGTAAAAAATTTGTTCGCTTCAGATATCTCATGCAGCACGATGTGAATCATTCTGGATTCGTAGTGGATTTGATGCTCTTTACGAAAGTATTGATAAACATAGACATCGTGGTGATAGTAGGTAAAAAGATCTGCTTCATTTTTGAATACTCTATTGCCTTATGTGAATAGATTTTTGGAATGAAAAGGATGAAAAATGGAGAAGAAATTTTGAGCAAAACAATTTTAAATCACAAATTTAAATGTTGCAATGCTAAAATCGTGAAAATTTAACATAATGTATAAAAATTTGAAATTTAAAATATTGAAAATTTGAAGAGCAAAACTTGGTGAGCTCGCCTTCGTTATGAGAGATGCATTTGCAACACAGTTGCGAACAAAAATCCATTGAAACCTGTAAGTTTTGGAATTAATCAATTTAATAATTTCGTGATGCAGTTGAGCAGGAGAAAAAGGAATGAATTTTTTTATTTAATAGGGTAAGGGCTTTTACAAAAAGTTAGCTTTTTAAGTGAAATTTGGACATACTTTTATTTTTGATATCTTTGCTATTCTATCATTTTATTCTTTTGTGCTACTAATTCAATCGATTAGTTATTGACTGAACAATTGATAGTTCATACAGTTAATAGTTTTGGTGTTGCTGCTCTTTTCAGTTAATGTCACTTTGGGATGAGGAAGTTACAAAACCATTGTTTGACCCCACATTTAACATTAAAGATGAATTAATTTATTCACCGGCCATGTTCGGAATGATGGCTGATGCAGATCCATTATGGCAGTGTCCAGGTTATGAACCTGATTGTGGTAAATTTTTGGTTTTGACTTATTGATTGTAATATTTTAGAATGTTATATGTTACTAGATTATTACAGTAAGAGTTTCAAGCAATTATGTCTGGAAATCTCATTATTCATAAAATTTTTCCATTTTAGTTCAAAACTTTTCAGTAGATCTCCAAATAGAATAAAGCAGTTCAGATTTTATTTCAAATTTCCGAAAATCTCGATATTCAAGTAAGCTCTGTAGGTGAAGAATACAAATATGGTCAAATAGGTTTTAAACAATTCAATGATTTGGATGATCATTGTAAAAGATGGAAAGTAAAGGGCGAGGAAGAGAAAATAGTTCGCAATGAATGTCTTCGAGCTTGCGCTGTTGTATCACTCTTTTCTTGGTTAAATGCTCAAGCGCATGCGTTAGGTATATGTTTGTCCTTTGTAATTTAATATTATGATTTCTCTAAAAATTTGGAAACTGTTTATTCAAAAAATTAATGGTTATTTAATCACTATATTTCCTTATATGAGAGGTACGCTGACTAATGGTGCATTTCGTAAGAAATTAGTGTCTATTAAGTTATTAAAATTCATTCAAAATTTTCATTGAACGGCATCATAAAATCTTACTGGTAAGCGTCTGGAAACTTTTTAGAATCATATTGAGAAACTGGTACTGAAAATATGACTAAAGAAGAAAATATATGCCACAAACCAGAATGACAGACAATTTCAGGTTGCGATTCTCCTTTTCAGGTTTCACGCAGTATAACGATATCGAATACCCGTTTGTGTCGCAGATAGTAATGTCAGATGGAAAGCAGTTTTTTTGCTATAGCTCAATTGAATACTTTACTTATTAATGTCGATATTGAGGTACATTTATTTCTGAGTATATTTCTTCATTCCCATGAACTATGCTAATCATTTTAACTTAATCAAATATTTTTTTATATTTAAATCAAAGTTCTTTTTGATTTTTCTCAATTTCTTTTTCAAAAAAATTGTTACCAAACAATTTCGTCGTACTTTTCCTCTTCCTTTTTTTTTGTAGGGAATAATAAATAAACGCTCGAATTTGTGTTATGTGGAAGGACCTCTAAATCTGTATGATCGATATAATTGCGATAAAGATACATTTGAATTCGATGAAAAAATGACATCGATATGGAAATAAGCACCTTTAATCCACAAGTGCTTGGTCGATTGATGCAAATGCTTGTAAGAGATATGCCAACAAAAGGAGAGATGGCGAATGATTCGATGAAGATGTCAAAGCATATCTCTGTAACACTTGATGGTATTCCATAATGTTGTTGATTAACAATTAATTAAATAAAATATGAATAGAGAATCTATTTGGAATGCTGATTTAGAGTTGTTGCTCAATGTTAGAAAATTTTTAGAATAGATCATTATTTCTATCGTTATCGCAACGCTGATAGTATTTTGAATCACTTATTATGCAAAATCATGAACCGATTGATTTTTCTCGAGAAAAATATTTAGCTTACAATCTACATAATAATACATACCAAGTGACCATAAATTAATGGTTATCGTTGAGTAGAACAAGCTACTAGCAGTGATTATAAATGGGGTTATCGAGATTATGGCTCTTCACCTATTTTTATATGCAATTTAATATTTAAGAAGTTAAAATCTACGCAGCAATGGAACCGACTGTTTTAGATAATTATTTATATGCGGATGAATCAGTAAATTTCTTTAGTGTATTCTGTCAAATAATCCAGTCAGGATCTCTGCTTAAAGTTTTGATTTTAGTAATTCGGAAAACTAAACATAAAGTATTAATTCTAGTATATTTCTAATTCATGTGCAGCTAGAGTGCATCCTTAAAAGTTGATTAATCAAGAGATCAAATCTTTGCTAGATTTTTTGAAATAAAAAACGTTTAATCTTTTGATGTTTAAAGACATATTTGAAAGACATCTTCCATGATTTTTAATGTAACTTCTACTAGGACTGATATCACATTGCAATCGTTTTATACTCACGGTTCATGAAACAATTTGACGAATGCTCATTCGAAAAACTATCAATAATAAATAATAAGCCAAAGTGTAAAAAATAAGATCGTCATCAAGAATCCAGAAACGAAAAAAATTGAATTATTTTATTTAGCAGGACTTGTTTGTTCCAGTAAAATACGATTAATATTCCAGAATTAATATTCATATTATGTTTGAGCATGACAAAAGATAGTTGCTTTAACTATAAGAACTTAAAAATCATTACGATACATTTAAAATCACAAAAAGTTATTCGCAACGCATAATGTGATTACAATTTAGTCAACTATAATCATCATTACTTTCTAACATGCCATATTCTTATTTTGTCGTCTGATTGTCATCTTTATCTTCTTTCTGAAAATATTGAAATACAACCCTATATTTCATCAATTATTATCAATACTAGATAAAAGAGAAAATTTACCTTTTCTCTAGCTGCAGCAGCACTATTGACTGCATCACGAACTTCCTGCGAATTTGGATCTACACCAGGTAGATCCGCCAAAAGTTGACGAAGTAATTCTGGATCACTCATCAACTGACCAAGTTGGTCATCCTCTGTCTACAAAATAGAAGCATAATGAGCCAAATTAAGGCAATAATGACTGAACAGAACTTTGACTTGAGCTGTCTAGAATTAACGATAACGCCATGATCCCAAGAAAATCATGCCTCTATAAGATTTTTTTAAAATCATGGTTTGATAAGAGTGAATAACATCGAAAATGGAAAATGTAATACGCCAAATTAATATAAATTAATTCTATAGGGGTCAGCGCCATTTTGTAGTAATTATGGAGACTTAAAAATTAATATAAAATAATGCCATACTATGTCGTTATAATCTTAATTATAAAGACTCAAATAGTGTCGCTCATCAACAGGCTTTATCGAAAGACAGCAATCGTTCTACAATAATTCTCCTGTGACGATCTCACAAAATTCTCATCTAGCGCCAATAGCCTAATATGTAAATTATAGCCTACTAGTTTGTTCAATAATATTGATATTCGTAAATGGGATTCCTCACTCAATCTGGAATCGAAACTATGATGTAAAATTGAGTAGAAGAGGAATTACAGAATCAATCTTCTATTTTTTTAACTCTATTTCCATAATTTTTTTAGAGATTCGAAAGCAGAATTGTACATTAATGCGATATTTCATATATAGATAGCCTTCCTTTTAAAAAAAAAGTACCATCGCTGTATCCTGAGAAGCAACTGATTCATCAACTTCCATCGCTTCAGTAGTAGCGCTTTGATTCACTTTTGGTGTCGTAGTTTCTGTAGTAGACGTTTCAGTTATTGCTGACTGACCAGATGTCGTCGTATTTGGCAAAGGCGTCTGTATTGTAGCGGAACTAGCAGCACCTGCACCTTCCTGCATCGACATACGCAGTGCCCATTCCAACTGCTGTTCTTCGGTCATCGCTCCAGGATCCATCGTCATGATGTCATCTTGAATTCGAAAATAAAATTTGCAAATAATTTCTGTGGAGCTAATTCAAATTTATATCAAATTAGTTGTAAAATTAACCTGGAATCACTTACTTGCAACAGTATTTGTTGGCTGCGATTCAGTATCATCCGTTCCACCACCTCTCTGCCGTTGTCGTTGTTCCTCCAACGAAACGCGAAGTGCCTTAAAATTATGAAATTTTGTTCAAATCTGTAAAATATCAGTGTTTTCTCCATTTTGCAATGCTTTTAGGCTGTACTAAAGCACGCCATCAAAACTAATCTGGTCGTTCAACTTTTACACATCTATGAAATGATGCAAATTATAACCAGTGCTAAATCAGGATCATCTTCAGGATCAATTCCGAATTCGAATCCACCCCCACCGGCAGCTACTACCGGTGCAGCGGCACCATCTTCTCCACGACATATTGGTGAAGAAACCAATGCTTCCGTAAGTGATGAACTAGCCGGCACAACTACTAAATTCGAACCACTTCCCTCTCTAAACAAGAATTGAAAGAAAAGAAACTAGCCGGCAAGAATAAAAGAATATGAGAAAAATACAGGGTATTATGTACTTACAGAATGATGCATAAATTACAATTCCTAATTCCACGATTAACAGGCAATATTCCGTATTAACATAGAAGTTATAATTAGCTTGCCACTAGGACCAAATCCATTGGACACATTGAATAATGCATGTCAACTTGTTTCTATCCGCATATTTTTTAAATTTCATTGTAGCTATTAAACTTAAATCATCAGTAAAACAAAATTTTGTGTTTACACTCACTTCCCGTTTAACGTTTCGATAAATTGTCCCATAATTTCACTATCCGTTGAATCTGCTTCACCAAAACATATAACATCTACTTGAACTTTCTCTTTCTTCAATTTCTTTGCAAGCTTTGTCAGCTGAAATACATGATTTTTTTTTAATTCGAAATTAATTCAAATTTATCCTTCTATGAGCTTATGTTTTTTGTTATATATAAACACGCTGAAAAATAAAATGACTACAATAAGTTAAGGATATCATAAAGATTCAGTGCAGAAATAGAATCCAATATTTTCAGAAAGAAGTTAGAAATGATAACACATAGAAAATATAAACAAACTTCAGTAGAATTTAAATGATCAATCGGGCTACCAATAAAGACGACAATTCGCATTTTATGGTTTCTGTTTTGACGGTGTTTTAATGCCAGGTGTGCCACTTTAATTGCGTTGATAAAGTTTGATGCACCCTGCAAAAAAACATTTTGATAACACTACTTTAATGATTTCTGAAAAATTCAGTGCTTTAATCAAAAATATATATTCATAGTTTGTAAATATCTATATATAGCACTATTAAATATATACATAATTATCAAATTTCATGAAGGCCTGAAATTGCCTGCATTAAACAAGTTCATGCTTGTTTTCTGTTACAAAGTATTTTATTCAAACATTTGCATCTTATGTTAAGTGGTTTAAAGAAAACTTTCAAGAAATAATTACGTCGACATTATACCAGCTTCAATAAAAAGTATTGTAAAAAGCTTTCAGGAAATCACATAACAAAATTATATCCATAATATGATATACGTATCGATTTTGAATCTCACAGAATCGCAGTAGATAACTACTTACCTTTGGTTCCACTTGATGAAGTTTCATAAACAACTTCCCGTTTTCTTGCGTCAATGTCGTCAGCACTTCTACGGTACTGGAATTTATTCATTAACTAGTTCTAAACAGTATAACCTATAGATAAATTAAAATGATGAATCCAAAACTGATTTCTTTTTTTTTCTGGAAAAGCTGCACTTATTCATTATTCGAAGACATAATACTGAAGATTGAAACATTTAAATTTTCTAACTCATTTAACAGTTCAGTCAGTCACGTAGACATTCAACATAATAATCAATATGCGTAAAGATAAAGCTAGAAACCATAATCAAACTTCGCTCTTATTCGTCATGTTTATCTGAGTGACAAAAATGATGTATCATTTCATCTGTTGAGAATGTCAACGATTCGATTCCAATTTCAGGATAAGGTAAAAATCCTATTTAGACAAAAATCCTGACTTTTTATTTGCAGGATAAATGCATATGATATCTTAGAGAACAAAATCATAACTGGCAACTGATGATACTTAAAAAATCCTCTTATTCTAATTGATACTCCTGATAACGAAGTTTATTTCCCAGCTGAAATTAATTCGCATGCCAAGAGCTCTTTTTCTCTTACTAAGCTTATTTTAAAACTTGGGATAAATCTAGCAAGCATTAATGACATACTCAGCCATGGAAATCAAGCCAACAGCATTTTCTGGATTCGCACGAAGCTTACATTGCAATACCAAGTTCACAGCATCTTGCTGACACTGCAAACGAGTTGGTGCAAAATCACCATTTCGCATCCATTCCGAATTATCGACACTTGAAAAATATCACGCATCATGCGCTTATTATAAAACACACTTCATACTAAAAAGTATCACACATTATTTACTTCTTACCATATAAAATAAATGTCACGATCACATCAACATGTAGAAATTAAATTTTCTAAATATATATGATGTCAACCTTATTATTCAAATATGTTACGACGTATATTTCAGGATAACATATAATTTTTTTCTTTATATATTCAGTTATAAAAAAAAATAAATAAACAAACAAAGATATTTTTTCAGCATAATTACAAAAAATATAAGTCGAGAAAATAAATATGCTAAGAAAAATGTTTAACCTACCAAATCATTGTACTTTCTTGAACCATTGTATCGCTGATGATCAGGAAACCAATTCCAAATCAGTTAGCTGAAGTGATAAACAAGAATTATTTTAAAATAACCAAAAATAATAAAAATAAACGATAAAATACTTCATATTTATCAATTATTCAAGTAGTTAAAAAAAATGCTGGATTGAACTCTTTCAATTAGTCTTGTATTATCATTGAGCAAATTTTCTAATATTTTTGTTTGTTTAAAATAGTATAATTTTATTGAAAACCATCTGAATTTGTCTAAATTAACTGTCAAAATAAAAGAAAAAAATCCCTTTTGAAATGTATAAAATATGTACGAAAATTTATTAAGTGACAAAAATTAATGGTGTAATAAATGAAAAATTTCTAAAGAAAAACAAAATGCATCATAGTTGCAAAATATTATTAACTAAAAGTCTAATATGTTGACAGATTTTGTTCACACGAAGTTTTCTATTCTTACATAAAACAATATAATTTATAATTAATTTATAAGAATATGCGACTGATGTATATTAACAAATCCCAAATATACCGACAATTCTTGTATAAAATAAATCATATATTAATATAACGACAACACATTCGTAATCAAAACACAGATGTGAGAAAATTGGTATATACATCAGGAACGCACGTACGTCAGAAATTCACGAGATCGTGCATCAACCAAAACGCAAAGTCTTATTTCAATTTTAATTTAAAATTATGTCCGTATCGGATCGACATATAATGATATTATAACGGAAAAGCTAGAGACAAGCAACAAAAAAATTCATACGAGTCCACGTGTGTCAGAAATTCGCCTAAGTTTGTACTTCAGTTCACGTTTTGACTAAAATACAAAATGTAAACTTAAACTCAAATTTGCCCGTATGAAACCGAAATATGATGTCACCAGAACCGATAAGTCAGGTTGGACAACGTTTCACTGTGGTATCAATCAGGGATTGCAAGCTATTCACACAGCGAGACGATGCTTATTTGGTGTGAGCAAATTGGCTTATAGAATCTAATTTGTCGGGGTGAATAAAGTAGCTTATTAAAGTTTGTGTAGGGTTAACCACGTCAATTTGTCAGAACCTTCATGAATCCGCAGATCAGCATTTCAGTTGTTACTATTAGAGAAACTATTGGGTGAAAAAGCTAAAAAGCTAATCTTTCAATTATTATTTCATAGCTTAGTTACATCACCTATCCTGTTACTTGGTGTAGAACGAAATTATGAAATCCTATTTGAGATGAAGTGTATCGACCGTTACATGTAATGTACCATGTCCATCATTCGAGATAGAAAATGAAACAAACTTAGGCCTAGTTATTTTATCATGGACGTTACATATTTTATCAGTTTTACATGCAATAATTCAAAATGAATTTCTCTTGAAACTTTGATCTTTATATAGTATTAGTGAAGCATGAACTAAAATATTTTGAAGGATCCAGTCGGTGAGAAATATTAATAGCAATTGTTTCGAATCTAATTTAATAATATTCACTGTTTTCGAAACTACACAATAAATGCTAAGTGCTTCTGTTGTAGCGTTGCCAGGCAGCAAGGTATATGTTTTGCTGCAGCATTAGCAGCACAATAATTTTGGACTTGTTGACGTGCGTGGAAAATCATATCAGGATATATCATCATGGGTTAGTTTTAGCGATTTTCATCTTTGATTTACTAATTCTTGCATTCGTTATTGTCTTTCAATGCATATCGGCATTCTACAATAGTTTTTGCACATTGAGAATTTCTTGTATTATCGCTGACTATTAGCAGAAATTTTTAGTATTATATCGTACTTCAGTCTTAGTGGTATCATTTTGTACTTTCTTGTAACGCAAATATGTTATTCTTTTTCATGAAAGATTAATGAAGCAGAAAAATTTTGTACGAAGGATGTGATCATATTTGATTGAAATATGATTCATTTTACCGGCCATTAAAACATTCGGTCATGTATTTGTTGAGAAAAACACACGAGAATACAATGGAATATTTTAATAACGATTATAATGAACCATATTTCCTACGTATCTTATAACGAAAAAGTAAAAAGAAAAATATCATCTGTTCATTGTTCTGGATGATTTATATATTAGAGCAATAGCTTTTTGACATTTCAAACGATTTGAGCATATGTCTTATCCATCATGCTTCGATACTTTCTAATAATTGCTATTTTTATGTTGTGATGTGTACAGGTAAAAAAGAGATTTTGAAGGAAAAATTTTGAAAAAACATTAAAAATTCAAAAAATGGCTTGCTTTCAGTAGATGTTCCGCGAAATTTTCGTTTATTGGAAGAGCTTGAAGATGGACAGAAAGGCAAAGGTGATGGTAATATATCATGGGGACTTGAAGATGACGACGACATGACATTGACACGTTGGACAGGAATGATTATTGGCCCTCCAAGAGTTGGCTTTTGTTTTTCCTTTTTTGAGCTTGCATTCATGCAGAAGTTCTGTCGGTAAGAAACTTCAATAGAAATTGCTTTTTATTGTTATTGTTGATAGCGAATGATAAAAATTTATTCTGATATGGTTGAAAAAGAAGCGTAAAATGTAGCACATAACAAGTTATATTAGATCTCTTCGGTTATTCGATACGATATTTTTATTAATAAATAAGGTTGTCAACAGCCTTATTGTCGGTTAAAATTCGCTGATCAGACCATTTCTTTTAGTTTATCCTTTGTTAAATTTTTGATATTAACGTAATTTAGACTCCATTCGAGTCCAGAATATATAATTTACGCATAGAATGCGGTCAAAATTATCCAAAGGAAGCACCGACCGTGCGATTTACGACGAAGATCAACTTAAATGGTGTGAATCAAACTAATGGCATGGTAGTTAGTTAACTTTTTTCATGAGTTGTTATTGAATTTTGTATAGTTATTAGGCAAACATAGAACTGATGTTGGTTCTTCAGTAATTTGGATAGAAATTTTTGAAATTATTTTTAAAACTATGTTGTGGATTAAATAAAGTAATATCTTAAATATTCGTGGATTCTCTTTGCTTCCAGCTTTTTTAGAATGAGATTTTTACCAGAACTTCCAAAACTGTTTCCTTTCTTTCCAAATATTCCGTTTTAATACTATTTTTTTTTCGTTCAAAGCAGTGTCAACAAGAATTACTTTAAAGAAGTTGTGGAGAAATTATTCAAGTTTAAAAATGCTTAATTGCAGGTGGATAGGCGATGTGTGCCGGTTCTTCGGCAGTGGAATAACACATTTTATATCAAAACGATTCTTGAAGACATACGAAAGACAATGATGACTGCGAAAGAGAATATGAAGTTGCCACAGCCTCCAGAGGGTGCCACGTATTAGGGTTTTATTTTTTTCTAATTCCTAATATTTCCAAGTTCAGCAATCTATCTTCTCGTATTTATTATTAATATTCGATAATGAATTTTATTTCATTACGTTATCAGTTTCTTTTTCGCTTAGAAAGAATGGCAGTCGATTTTTCCTTCGATAAAAAGATACTGAAATAAAAAATACTAGTAACATCGTTTTTTGATCTGTATATTATTGTTCGCCATTTCACTACAGTATCAGCACATTTATAGTATGTTTATACTATGTTGCATACGTGAAGTGTGCATGAATGTATGCATATGTGCGTGTGTTGTTTGATGGTCAAGATTAAATATGATTTATGTATTTGTTATCAGTGTCAAGTTTCTGGAGTGTTGCTATCTTTTACTGTTCTCTTTTATCCTTATCATGTCTCTTCTTTTAAATTTAACTATTTCAAAAGGATGCTGTTCTTTGTCATGTTATCATTTATAGGATGTTACGGAATTTTATGATCAGTAAATTCGAATAATGATATATTTTTTAATGCTTCTGATGTTCGTCATTATATTGACAATGTTATATTGCAAATTGTTTTTTGTATGATACCTTTTTTGTTAGATAGAAAAGCGATATGTAATTAGAACAATTAAATATAGCTGTAATAGCGGTCATATGAAATTTCCGGATTTTTTTGGTGTCTTTAGAAAACTGTAAGAAAGTAAAGGAATTGACCCGAAATTTATTTAAATAATTGTTTATTGATATTTTTTTGGGAAAAATTCTCATGTCTTATTTTCATAAATAAATGATACCGCTCATGAGATTGCGTCAAATGGTTTATTGCTTTGCTACAATTAGAATATTTTTGGCTTTTATGATGTTTTTTTGCTTCAGTTATCGATTTTAATTCGATTTTTAAGTCTCTAATTATTATTTGAAATAAAGATAGCTTTGAATAAGTATTTTGGTTCTGATTTTTCCTTATGAAGCCGTTATAATCGACACTATATTTAACAAAATATTAAATATATATATATATGTCCATGTATAGTCCAGTAATTATATTTCTCGAATTTCTTTTGGATTTCAAATATATTTATCGTATGCTGTTTTTCATCGTTGTTCAGTAGCAGCTGTTTTGTACTTTTTTCAGGTGGATTGCATATGCAATTGATAACATCCGTGATAGTTTCATTTCGCTATAGTAAATATCGAGGTACCAGTGTTGTGTTATGAGGATGAAGTATTTTTAAGTTGAAGTATTAGGTTTACATCTTGAATACTTTTTAATAAGGAAAATTCAGGCTGGAATGTTTCTGTTTCATTTTACGTTTCAGCGCTTCTGATATGTGTTTCAGATCACGAGAAAGTTCTCTGGTAGGTAGTTAGCGCTATTGTCACAATACAAAGAAATAGTTGACAGTATTTTACTTTGTTTTTAATTTGAACCAGAGTTAGGGAGCTAAGGAAGAAATTAAATAAAGATTGTGAAAAATCCGCAAGGTCGGCTTTTTATTTTGAAATTATAAATTGCATTTGTATCGGTTCAAAATCAATGCGGTATTAATTGTTTTATAATCTATTAATTACAGGCTTTTTTATATTGTATATAAAAATTCACGATGAGATTATGACGCAATGTCAAAATTTGATAACGTAACACATAATGGTAAGATTTTACATAATTTTGCGAGAGTATGTTTATGTATGCCTGTCAAGAGAATAATTTAAAATACAAAACTTATACAGAGTTTTGGAAAAATTGATATTAACATGTCATATTATTAAATACTATAGCACATAAACATAAGAACCTTGTCAGGCATAGTAGTAGGTTTAGTCAAATTGTGATATTTGGTTATAAAATTTTCAAAGTAGTAGTAGGTTTAGTCAAATTGTGATATTTGGTTATAAAATTTTCAAAGTTTCGGAAAAGAAAGTTTTAAAAACTTTAATTGTAGCGAACTTTATTTGTCCATTATCAGTATTTATTACATTTTATAAGATTACAGAATTGCTTGTGGCAATTCAGAAATATCTCTCTCAGGGTCCTTGTCAGGGAGCAGCAAAAGCGCTGAAAGATGAAATAGAAGAGAATCAGGTCTTTTATTATTTTCGGAAATATCTTTTATTCTGGTCAAAATACTTACGGTACTTGTCGAAATGTTTGAAATTTTTGTTAGAGTATTTGAAGTTTTGAACACTCAAATAGTAAAATTTATGCGATTTGATTATTAAAATAAACAAATTAAAATACTGTTCAACTTTTTTTCTTCCAAAAAGTTTTTGACATTAACTTAGTGTCAGTATATATTCGATCATCAGGACATATTTCTCACTTCATTGGTAGTAGCTACAGCTTGCTGTTGATTGTTTTCAAACTAATGGATATGATTTGCTGAATTGAACCCTAAAAATTATTGCTCCAAATACCTATGAAAGCTTTTGTTGGAGAAATATTTACTCTTGAAAAAACTAAGATGGGAAAGCAAGGAGTGATGATCACAAACACGATGTTTTGGAGCATGTCGTGCTTGTTTTCATCCCTTCCATCATCTTCTTTCCATCATCTTCTTTCCATCATCTTCTTTCCATCACCTTCTTTTTGTGACATTTTCTTTTATAGAAGCGAGAACTCCACAAAGTTTTTTCATTTTTTTCAGTTTACTATTCTTACGTATTTGCTGAATATTATTTTTCAGCTACTTCCTGTACGCTATGATTATAAGGGTCGAGCTCACCGTCGTTCTTTTGAGGATTTTGTAAGTTCATTTGCAGTTTTTTTTTCATTTATTTGAAATTATTTGGACGGTTTAGTAGCGACATGCAAAAATATTGCAAAACCCAGATTAGTTTGAATTTTTAAAAGAAACATATTTTTTTTAGCTATTTTTTGTGTAGAATTTACGTCTTTAAAAATTTAAAAAAAAAAGTGAAGTTACTTTATTCGGATTAACTGTATTTTTTTCTTAAGGAAAGATCTGTTATGCCGTTAAATGTTTCATTGGTTTCCTAATTGAACGCCTTGGTTCTTTAATCGCGGTCGCTGTTCCGATTCCTTTGCAAAATCTACCTCTAAGAATATTTATGAATAAATCTTATGCTTTAGACCGGAAACCAGGTTGTTCTTTTTCTGATCATTTCTCTTGTATTACTATGTGTTAATTCTACTGATCAATGCCAATAATCATTTTTTTCTTATGTTTTTAGGGGATTTGATAAGGAAGCCGACATTGAGGATTGCTTTAGGACGTTCGAATATCAGTGTGCTGAAACAACTAAATCAATACGATCACGGATTGCACGCACGCTGGGCAGGCAAATAACACCGAAATATCTTTTGCATAAGGTATGTGATTTGAATTATAGATTTTTTGCTTGGAAGCAAATTTCAGGATTCGAGTACTTTAAATTCTTAAATACGAAACGCATCGGTGCAAATTTTTATTTAGTTGTACTTTTTTGTTTTTATTTTTGTTTTTTGATGTTCGCTGTTTGTTTGATGAAAAATAATATGATTTTAAATGCCGAACAGGATTTCGTATTTCTTTTGGAGTTCTTAGAAGCCGAAAAAATTTTTTTATGCAACCCAACTTTTTCATAATTATAGACGCTATCCATCATTTTTATAGACTTCTAAATAAGAATAAATTAAGCGATAAAGTGTTATGGTACAAAGAAATTTCCAAAATTTAGTTTTTAATATGACGTAGCAATTGATATGGTTCGCAAATGTTAAGAAGTAGTCAGCAAAGAAAAATCAAGATCTAAAGTAGTTCCTGAGCTCATATGATTTAATAGCATAGAATGTAGAATAGTTTTAAATATTATTTATACTTGTCGCGAGCATTTGTTAAAAATTTAACTTTTTCTTGCGATGGAAAAGGAAATTTTTAGGGTTCAATGAATAATTTTGAGTTACACTATCGCATTCTTGGCCATTTATCATCGGTTTTTGCGTTGCGTTCGATAAATCTGGCTCTTATGTCATTACGGTAATATTTTCGTATTTGACATTCTTATTTTGAATTCGTTGCGATATTCGATTGAATTTAAATTTTTTCATTAAATTTTGAAATTCATCATTATCAAACAATTCCACATAAATTTCATCGGAATGTAGCGGTAAATATATTAGTCAAACAAACTGGAAAGATATCATTTATAATCGATCTATAAGGAACAGGAATCAAAATTTTCGTTATCTTTATCTGAATCAAAAAGGTTGTTACTGTTGAACATGAAAAGCATGAAGTGTATCAGTATTGTGCGTTAGACGATCTAATAATTTCCTATCCTCTAAGTAACAATGCTATAGTTTTTTGTTGTTTTAAAAACAACCAAAAAGAAATTGAGCTATTTTGGAGCTGCATCATTTTTTTTTCTTTCTTTCAGGGTGCTGATGATAATCTTGTTAAAATATGGAATGTGCGAACGGGTTTGCTGCGTTTCACGCTACGAGGGCATTCAGCGGAAATTTCAGACATGTCAGTTTCAGAAGATAACACATTGTTAGGTACTGGTTCCGTGGATAAAACAATTAGGTAATTCATATTTTCTAGACATATTCGGTTATTATGCCGTTTAAACAATCTGTTAATAAAGATAATAATGCAGTAAGGTTATAACCTTGATTTAATTATCGTAATAATTGCATAATAACGTTGATCATGTAAGAGTAGCAATAGTGGTGATGATAGTGGTAGCATTAATGATGATATCAGATCTTTCTAACTAATTTAATGACAGTCAGAAGGAATACTTTTATTGATCATAGTCATTTTCTTCTATCCTGCTTATGTGTTTCAGTTTAGTCAATCCTAGATTTATCTATTTTTTGTCAAGCTATTATCCTTTAATCACTTTTTTATTATGTCTGTTAATAATATCGTCGCTTATAAATTTTGTCCATGAATCTCTGGAAATCAATATATGGAAATCCATCACAGCAGAGCTTGGAAAAAAATCCCTTGTCATAAAAAATGGGAGAAATCACTAACCCTAATGCAATTTCTGGCTTGAAAAGTATTTTCCAGACCATGTTTTCATGGGCAGAAGTTGTACATAAACAGAATGCTGACAAGCTGCAACAGAAATTTGAAAAGATGAAAACATATGATCGATCAAAAATTTGAAAACTTAGGAGCATAACTGAAAAATTGAAAAAGTTAATCTGCTTTTATTTTGGAGCTAATTTTATACGGGTTGTTTTATGTTAGTTTCTTCATTAGCTTATATCAGTTAAATTAATTACTGATAGTTTTGATATATATGCATTAAATGCTTTGGATACGTCGCTTTTATCGTTATGAATTAAATTTTGGAAATTTCAGGGTTTGGTGTTTGCAAACAGCTGCACCGTTGGCTTTTATCGCAGTCACTCTGCGATGGTTACATTAATTGCATTCCTTCCATTTGTCGATGGTACAACACGTTATTTAGTCTCGGCTGGTGGTGATTGTCTTGTGAATTTTTATCGCTACAGCTGCTTGGATCATCAATTTGAGTATGTTTGCTACGAATAATTAACTCTAGGAGAGTAGAAAAGCGTAAGCTATATATATATATATATTTTTTTTTGATAACTGAATAGAATTTATCTGGTTAAATAGAATTTAATATATTCTCTTTTTCATTTGTAGAGCTTGTGATTTGCTTTTTGCTTTTTCAGAGCAATGCCAACACGATTCTATGAGCGTACGTCATCAGGTGCTCGTATTGTGAGCTCATGTCATAGCCCTGGTGGTAGTTTGGTAGTTTTGGTGACACGCATCACAATCTCAGGATTTATAAGATCACTAGTGATAGCATTATTAAAATTAACGATATTGAAGCGCATACAGTATGTTGATTTTTTCTACAGTCGAAATTTTGCTTAAAATTTTTTCATGTTGCAATAATATAAAGCGACTTTAAATTTTATTTGAAATGTAGATAAATTTCTGAAGAGATAAATCTCGAAAAATTTGAATTTAATTTAAAATATGTTTAAGTACAGATCGTAATTTAATTGAAATTTGAAGGGAGGTATGTGCAAAGAATATTCTTATATCTTTCTCAATTATGAGTATATTTCGACTAATTATTTTTTCTTTATGTCTTTCTTAGATGTAAAATATTCGATTGATATGTTTTAGGATCGCGTTGATAGTCTGGTTTGGGCACATATGGGTTTACGTTTTGCAAGTGGTAGTCGGGATGGTGTTGCCAAAGTATGGAAATTTGAATTTAATGATTGGATTCCACTTGTCTTACAACCTAAACTGAGGTACACTTGTATAATTTCTCTTAAACGTAAAATCAATTGATCTTCTAAACCAAGAATACGAATTATGCAATTTGATGAATTATTTTTTCAATTTTTTTAATAAATTTAGATAAATGATGAAGTGGATTTCTTTATTTCCAAATTTACTTTGTTGATATTGTAAAATTTTGTTCTATCATATTTATGTGATAGAACAAAATTTTTTGATAGATGATTTAAAATTGATGGCACGCTGCCTTTTCTATTTCATATCTTAGAATTCATTGCAGTTTCGATTACTTTTGGGAGGAAATAAATTAACAAATATGTCTCAGGTCTTGGCTTGGCAATTTTTTACTACTTTTATTGCCTGATAAAAAATTTGAGAGGTGTTTCAGAGATGAAAAAGTTTCTAATTCACGTAACACATACAAGGTAACAATGTTATGTTGGTCGTTGAAAGATGATTTCATTGTTACTGCTGGTTCCGATTTCGTTTTACGAGTATGGTCCTCAATATCCGCCACTGAGTTACGTCAATTGGTGGGACATAAGGAAGATGCTTATGTGCTGCATTCACATCCAGTGTTTGAGGATTACATTCTAAGCGGTGGTCATGATGGCTTACTAATGGTATGATATATTCAGTTAATGTCTTCATAAGGAAAATTATAAAGTAATTTGCAAAAATGATTTGTGAAAAAGGGAAGAGATTTATAAAAACTTGAAATTTGGATTTATATAGGTTTGGAATGTTTATACGGGTACTTTGGTGAAACGGCATCAAAATCTTATCGAAGGATCTGGATATGGAGCTGTGTTCGATTTTGCAATTTCACCTGATGGTACTTTGGTTGGAGCTGTTGATTCGCATGGACATCTTTCCATCCTCGGTGTTGGAACAAATCAAATGGCTAAAACCACTCCAAAAGAGCAATTTTTCCATACTGATTACATGTAAGCGCATTTCGGTAAAGTAAAAAATAAATTTTACGTTTTTAGGCTTGTGTAAAATTTCATATTTTATATTTTACGTCTCAGAATAGGAAGAAGATTTAGGGTAATAAATAGCTTTTTTTTCCATGATATTACAAAGTTTTTTCTTTTGTTGATTGGTCGGCCAGCAGAGAATTATGATATTAAATAAAAATTTTTTCAAGTTGAATGAGTTAAGGCCACTTATATTGGATGAAAATAATTATTTTGTGGACGAAGAAACGGAAATCGCCCCTCATCTTATGGGTCCACCAAGAATGGTTGATGCAGATGGCGTTGATTATGATGATGATATACAAGTAATGGTACCTGGGCGTGACCTATTATTACGAGTAATATTTTGTATTGGTTATTTTGTCCTAAATGAACTTTCTTGCGTAAATAACTGAAGTAGTTAACTCTGACTTAATCCATCCTTTCTTTTCGCACCTTCATTGTAACGGCAGCCTTTTTAGTATTCGTTTCATGGACAAAAAGTCAGTTAAATACATTAGCTAATTTGTTAATATACTTTATATGTGGTTCTAGGATGATAGCTTGATCCCACAAAATCCGCCATGGTTATCACGACAAATGATTTGCACGTTATCGAAATCAACAGTTGAGATAAAAATATTTATTTGACTGAATTAAGAGAGCAGGAAGAAGATATATTTTTACGTGAAATGAACCGAACGCGACCACGTGCTATTTCGGTCATCGAACGAGTAATTTTTTTCTTAGTTCAAAATGGTATATTTTTATCATTTCTCTCATTCTTTATATCTAAATTAAGAAGAAAACTCAGAAATATTCTTGTCATGTAGAGCTCTAAAATTTAATAAGGTTTTTGTTTCAGAAAATCAATGTAATAAATACAGTTTCTCGAAAGAGAAGAGCGGGTAAGTTTTCACTGTTTCATTTAATCCGACAGAATTATTTTAAATCAGTTATTTTTTGGCATGAAAGAATAAAAATGAAGTGGTCGTATTTTTTAATTTTTTCTTCTGCAGAACAATTGGATTTGGCGAATAATTCGAACTAAGTAAACATGATTCGAAGAATAGTTTGAACTAGATAAACATGAGACCCAAAAGAAAAAACTAGATCAGAACTTGTGTACTACTTTTGCTACTACACTTGTTGCTTTACACTGTTTGTGGACAAACAAAAACGAAATTTTGTAGGAGTTCGTTGGTCAGAATGTTTTCCGCAACGACAACGAAGACTTCGAAATCAACAAATAGCAGACGAGACCGAAATTGATGATGATATAACGGAAGCATCCACAGCTGATTCATCATTTATCTCTACTTCGGCAAGTGACGACGAAGTTTCAAGCGAAGATACTGCGAGTGGTGATGACTCCAGTGATAGTGATTACGTTATTAGTACACGTAGATGTGCTGTAAGTTGTATACATTGCAATCATTGATAAGTATAATCTGATTTCTACGTAACTGCTTTGTAAATGTATTATCTATATCATCCTTTACAAAGGAATGTGGAAAAAGGAGGAGGGAATTAAAAGGAATTTTCTAATGTTCATGAAACTTTCTAATGTAGTTAAAATTCGATGTTTTCAATTGCGGAAAGACTTTTTAAATGAATGTTGCATGAACCGGCCGATAATTCAAAGCAAAAATATTATTTTCAACTATTTTTCAACAGTAGTATATCATTTCTTGATGGAACATAGATGGATTTGTAGCATCCCTACATAGGAAACAATGTTTCGCAATTCGAATTGTATAACTATCTTCTTGATAGCAAGTCTATTTCAATTAAAAACCTCAAAGCTCAATGACTTTTTCTCTTAGCTTATTTTGAATTTAATTTTCTGCTAGGATTGATCGTTTATCCTTTTTTACAGAATCAGCGTCGACGAAGAACTGAAGTGGAGTTTGACAATGGTATCATTACTTCGGTCACTACTTCACCTGTTAGAACTTCAACAAGAAGACGTCGACGAATTGTATTATCAGGTGCAGCTTTAATCTACATTGATCAATGATAATAAAATATTCGCAATGGTCAACATTTATTGTTAGATGATTAATTCTGGATAATTCGATTAGATAGTCATTATCTAGGCATTTGCTATTTTACTTTTTTTTTTTAATTTTATGAAGTTGATTTTAGATGAAGCTGATGATGCACTGTCAGCTGATGATAATTCGATGGATAAAAATGTGAACTAGCTTCTTCAGCTTCACAACTGAATTATATAGATAACGAACCAGGACCATCAAATGCCAGGTCTTCGCTCTCTACAGCTGCAGCTTTACACTCATCGATAGATAGTATGTCGGGTATTTCTACTCCACATTCACCTTCTGAACAGGATGCATCGCCTATTTCTCTAGATAATTACGACACTGACGCAGATTTCCCACGATGGATGCGTTTAACACAGCCACTTCGCTTTCCGTATATTGCACAAATCGGCGATGAGGTGGTTTATTTTAGACAAGGTAAATTTATTTATCGCTTGAATAAGTGAATTTTGAAACAATTTCGTCAAATTGTTTCAAAATTTTACTATTACACGATGTACTTTATATCTATCATCTTGAATTACATGATTTATTTTTCAATTGTTCATTACTGATTCAGCACGGATGTATTATTTTGTAATTTTGCGCCTATTTTTAATCATTTTATTCATTTTTGCTATGTAAAACTAATCTAATCTCTTATATATTCTTAGGTATTTAATATATGTAACAACAAGCAAATGATTTTATGGAAATAATTGTAGCCGTAATAACAAATTTTCTTATACATTTAACAAACTAGTAGTTTTCAATTAATATCGAAAGAGATAATTTATTTAAATTCCGATATTTTTCAACGCTAACAATTTTGTCGATGTTGATAACTGCTAGAAATCAAATGAAGCTATCTTGATGAAATGAATCTGCTTATATCTTCTACGTTTGTTGTAGCACAAAATGATAATGTAGATGATCACTTGACATGGGGAGTGGTAACTTTCAAAGATAACTCAAAGCAATACCAACCGTTCGCTTGTTAGTTAAAAATAAAAATAATTTCTTTTAGGACATGAATTTTACTTGCATGCCGTAGAAGCAAGAGGTCTCTATCATGTTACTCATCGGCTTAAACCATTGGCTCAACTAAATGCCGAAGAATTTTGCATCGTTGAGGAGGTTCGACATTCGATATTCGAATTTTGATTTATATTAAAGATTTTGTGCTCACTTAAAAAAATTTAACGTGTAATGATTCATACTGTTCATGTTAGCGTTCGAAAATTGATGATTCAGTCGTCAAACAAATGCAATATGGTATTTATTGGATATTAGCGTGGTTCACACTATTTAATTATTATCAACATTCGTTTGATTGAACATTCAAATATGTGTATATGTATATCTTTTTTCTGTTCTATTTATATTTTTAAAATAAAAAAATATTTGTTATGTTAATGTGAAATTACAGTATGTTTCAGATTAGATATTTGAGAAAACCATATAGACTAACTGCAGTGAAGCTGGCGCAAACAAATGCAGCTGGTGTACGGACTGGACTTGTATTCTCAGTGAAGTAAATTTAATTCTCTTTATTTTTCATCTGAATCAACTGTGTCTGATAAAAAGAATGATATAATTGTTATATTGAAAATGGTTTCATTTTCTCTTTTTCACGTAAGGTGGCAATTAGATCAACTTAAAAGTACGAAAAGAAAAATGCATAAATCATTTAAGTCTTCTGAATAATTAAGAGTAATTATTTTCTTTCTATCTTCGTTTGATTTCATTCCAGATTTCATGATATGGAAAATGTGCCAGACTTCATTATTTTGCGACATCTTTACGATGAATCTGTAGCACGACGTTATCAACCAGGCACACGTATTGAAATTATTTTAGATAATCATTGGTGGACTGGTACCATTGATAAAAAGAAGTGCATGATGAAGAAAATTATCCGAGGTTTATCGTCTCATGATTATTAACAAAAAATAAATGCACAAAGAGGTGTTTAATGGGTCGATGCAACAGAGCTATATCTTTGAAAAACAAAATTGGGTCAAAAACTTGCAGAAAATTGTTTCAGATCGAATTGGTATTGTCTTACGGTTAGATGGGATACTGGAGAAGATGAAAAGATGAGTCCATGGGATGTACAACCTCAGCAACCAAATCGGCGTTCTGGTGTGATTTCGAATTTCATTGTTTATTATTTTTAACCGAAAATGTAATTGAGAGGCTTAATTGACAATGTAGTAAACTTGAAAATTTACAACTTTTTTTTGAAGTTGTTTGAAAGGCTATTATCATAGATTTTTTCAGTTGATTTTAATAATTAACGAGCAAAGAAAGTTTGTCTTCTTGTACAGCACTGTTCAATTTTACCACTTATTTTTTTTTGCTGCTACTACTAAGCACTTTAATTAATATTGGTTTGAAGGCATTGCAAGCGAAGAAGATCAGGTACTGTTTTCGCAATATCCAGTAAATGAACGAGATTGGATAGGTGCAGTGGATGGTATTAGTGCATGCTCGGAACGTCTTATCGATGCTGTGAGAAGCATGGAAAATGATCCTCATATAAAACCGTTTGCATTCCCGGTCAACTTGACTGAATATCCTGATTATTTATGGGACGTGGATTATCCAATTGATTTGAATACGATTGTTGAAAGAGTCAAAAATCGATTTTATAGGTTCATTAATTAGGATGATTTATCGGCATGAGACTTTGATAGTAGCGAAAAGAAAACCTGATAGTTCGAATCGTCTAACTTGATTATTCACTTTTTTCCCATAGATTTTTGTAATGTTTTTGTGAGAAGGTATATATTTATTAGCATCTCGATTAAAAACTCATTGCGTCGGTTAGTTAGTCGGGTCAGACAGTTAATTAAGATCATATAGTTCAAATTACTAATAGTTTTTCCAGTTACTGACATTAATTATTCTGATCCCAGCTATTGAGGAACTATAAAATAAATCATCTTTGCTGAAACTATACAACTATTCATTGCATCCTATTTATGATGTCATCTAATGCTGCATGGATGATGAACTTATCGGTCGGTATGTTCTGAAATTTGCAGAAGGTTGGCAAGTTTGGAGCAGGATATTCGCTATATTGCAATAAATGCACGCCTTTTTAATCAACCAAACAGCGAAATTGTTCGAAATTCGAGAGTTTTAGTAGAAACGCTCATTCGTTATTTGAAGTAATTTTTTGGTTATTCAATTTAATTGAATGCTGAGCTCCATCCCATATATTCATATTAAATTCTATCTAGAAAAATACGCAGACAAATGTATTGAAAATTTCATTGCTAAAGATACTCTCAATAGCAAATTTAACTGAATGAATGGATAGAAAGAGATTGATGTTTAGAATTTATCAATCCTTTTTCTAAGAAAATGATGCATTATTTATAGCAGTAATGCGTTATTGTTAAATTAACTGCGACTGGATGCACTGAGATAAGATTTAATGATTTAATGAATTTCAGTGTTCCCTAATTTTTTTTTTTATTCTAATTATATTTAATTTCAGTGATGCTCAACATACAGATGCGATGCATTTATTCCGAATTTTGAAAGCTGGACAAGATAGTGAATTAAAAGAATACAATAATTTGAAGCAGTGCATCAAAGTTGCAGTAGAAGAAATGAAAGAAGAACCATCTAATATTACAAAGAAGACAAAACATCGATCACGTAATAGTGCCATGTCACCAAATTCTTCCGTGGATCTCCCATCTGAATGGTATATCGAATGTGTGGGTGTGCTGCAAGAAGTAATGTCGGAACGAACCTCAACTCATTTTATCAGTTCTGGTGGTGAGGTTAGTATCTTGGGCTTCATAGAATAGGAGCTTCTCACCACAGTGTTTTGTCTTTTATTATTGGAGTTGACTGGATATGATGCACTTAAATCAGATTTGTTTTGGATTATATACCATCATTTTCTGGCAGTGATTTACATTATCACTGCAGCAGTTCTTGCGTAGGCCAATCGACGAAGCTCGATGTCATTCTGTTATTAGCACAGTCAAATAACATTTTCTGATTAAGCATTTCTTCTAATAATTTTGACAGTGTTTGTTATGTTCCTCACATATAAATTATGTCTTTGAAGAGAATTACAAAATTCGAAAACTTGTTTTGCTACTTCGTTTCTCCTCTTCCTTACTGAAATGCTCAAAGTCTTCCCATTTTTCTATATTTAATTGTAGTTTTTATTGTAACTTGGTTGCTGGAAATCACGCGCTACTTCAACAACTTACTTAAAATTTTCTGATATTAATACGCTGTATTATGCAGTTGTACCCGGATGTCTAGATGAAATACTTATATTAAATTTTATAGGAAACTAAGAGTAGATGAGCGAAAATAACTTCGTAATTTAATTTTGATACGTTTCTAAATCGAATTAGAATTGAGAATTCTCTGTGATTATCATCTATCTTTCTTTTTCTCAGGTTTACATTTAGTTCTCGATGATTCTCGAAAGAAGCAAACGATTTTAGTCTTATTTAATCAGTTTGTTTGTTGCACTTATATGGCTAATAAATTAGAAAAATTTACCAAATGTTCAGGGATTTTTGAAAAGAACTAAATGAGATATTATAAAGGAATGTAGTATTATAAAATTTGTCTAAATGATAGCTACTATTATTCCTGTTCTGAAAATTTTTAAGTTTAACGATACCATCAATGGGTAATGTTAAAAGTTGACATTTAGTTTTTTTTTTCTTAGTTTATTGAGTAAAATTTTTCATAATTCAGTGGCTTGCCGATGTATTTTCGGCATATGATGACCTGCTAACTGTGAAAGAGAAAGTTGTTACAAGATCATACAGCAGTCCACTGGAAGTTGTTAATGCAGTGAAAACTTTGATGCAAGCATGCCGGAATGCTGTAGATAATAAACGGTCACCGGTAAGGACTTTTGTTTGATCTTGCTTTCTTCACTTTCGATTAAAATATTCTAAATTAAAATAATTGTTTCATGTTTTTATGTTTCTAGTCGTTTTTACTCATTTGTAATTTATATATATAGCAATCGTTTTTCCCACTGTTTCTATCATATTATTATTGGTCGCTGAAATATAATTTCATACCAAACACAGTCGCTATTTAAGATTCTCCATGCTGAATGAAATAAATTTATAGTATTACAATTCTTACTATATATTACTGATATTATTAACATGGGAAAACATAATCCATTGCTGGTAGTTCTCTCTGATTTACAATACCCCTTCTTGCTTGTATATGCAATGTCATAAATTTATTTCATTTATGATTGTTATGGAAGAATTTATTTAAATTTTTTCACAACATAGTCTTCCATCAAGGTTTTAGGAAATCATTTCTTTTATAGAAGTTATTTTCTATTAATTAAATCTGTAGAACAATTTTTCCTGGTAGGTAAAAAATATTGATCTAAGTTCTTAATAAATTTTCATCTCTTCAGGTTTTTCGTGACAGCTTAACATGTGCAGCATCATTTGACAGCAAAATGGCACCTGTTGTAGCAAAATGGCAACGTATGAGACAATCAGAAACAACACTGACAAAGGAGGATGAAGGTCGCCATTTACGAGATCGGCCGAAGAATTCACATATTTATAACACAAGAAGGTATCTCTGTAATATCGTATTTTTTAAACCTATTTAGGAATGTCTTGTCTTTTAAGAACACAATGTTTATGATTGTTTTCGAGAAATTGGATTACTATCTTTTTTCCATATTCCTAATTCCAAATTTTTGTTTTGATTTTATAAAAGAAGTACGAATTTTAGTCGTCACGAAGAAAACGAACATGGGGATCAAAAAATGGTGCATCGACAAATGCAATCATCCCTGTTCGTTCGGGACGTTCTGGGAGAATGCCAAGCGGATATTACCGAAATTTGAATAATGGAATATATATTACACAAGAGCAAGGTTATTTGTATTTCTAATTTTCTGGGATATTTTGTTTCATAATGTATAAACGATATTAATGATAAATTTTTATAGATTCTTCAAATCTGGAACTTTCTGCATCGATTAGTAATCAGGTCATTTTTTTTACTTTTTTGCAGTAACAGTAATCACAGAAATATCACCATACATAGTTTGGTTATGCATTTGGAAAAAGTCTATTTCTTCGGAATATAATTCAGGACAAGACGCAAAAAGCTTAGAAGTATCATGACATTTGATGTAAGGCATCTTATTATTTTTTTCATCATTATTGTTACTAATACAACATTTCGATTTAGCGATATGTGTTGATCATTTAATCATTCCAGGATTCTAATCGTGCGAAAAGAAATATTATTGAATGTAATCATGTGAGGTAGGTTTTTATATAGACATTTTGAAAAAGAAAGCTGTTATCCTTTCAAATGAATTTTATTTTTAAATCTCGCTCTACATTTTGTTTATTTTATCATTCAGTTTTCCCAGGAATCATGAAAGTCGTGAAAATAATGTGCGATCGGACGACCAGCCAGGTTAATTTTTTGGAATTTGGAAAAAAATCGAAATCCACAGTCTCTTTTGAATAAAGAGCATGCATTCCAGATTTAAGTCTTGAAATATTTATTAAAAACAATAATAAATGAAAGTATAAAACTCTATTGAGACATTTTAATGTACAACTATTTTTTACATTGTTTTAATAAAAAAACATGTCGACATCGTCTTTATATAACAATGACACTTTGTTTTAAATGTTGATAGTTATATTGAATCTGAACTAGAATCATCATTTCATGTTTTCATGAGAATTACAAGTAAAAGATATTTCCTTTACGCGAGTTGTTAGAGTCATTTTTGTGATTAAATAATACATTGGCTGTGATCTCCAAATGAAAGTCTTTCATACTGCATATATTTGTAGGTCCATCGGGACTGCAGAATAAAAACAGTTTGATAAACCTAAGAAGAAGCTCAAGAAAAAGAGAGAAACGTTACAACTTGTTAGTTTTTTCTTAGAGTATTTTTATTAACAGTTCCCAAGAAAGAAATATTTTTCGTTCAAAGAAATCTTTCATTTTCTATTTATCAAAGTAAAATCGATAATCTCATTATAAACATATCATTTTCTCAGTAATTCTTTCGTTGTTGACTGGAATATTTTTAGTGGTACAGTAACAGTAACAGATGAAAGTGGTGAAGATATGACGAAAGATGATGATGTTTTATATGATGGAAAAGGTAAAGCTGAAATAGATGATGATCCGTTAAGTGATTGTAGTTGGAATATGCGGGCGAATAGTACGAAGAAAAATAAGAAGTGGGTTTTTTGTTTTACATATCAATATTTTACATATCAAGGAGGGAGATTAATGAGGGAATTTTCTGCTTTAATTAATGTTGTATTCTGTATATCTTGTATGGAAGTTATAAATTCCTGGATGAGCCTATTTTGGAAAATCATTCGAATTCTCAATTGTGACAACATTTTTCATGATTGATTTTATTTGACGCATTGATCAAAATTTTGTCGTTAGTTCAAAGTCTGGTTTCTAGTCATCGAAAACGGACATGTGGAAGTCAGGAAAATGTGGAAATTAACAGGAATCGACGTCGACAAGTGGCATTAAAGAAATTTAGGCATGATGCTGAATCGTATTCCATTAATGAACAAGATCCACGAATGACAAGAACATATGTGACTAGAAACCGGCAAGGACATCCGAAGCACACAGCGGCGCAAGCAAATTGTGAAGGTCATTCTCGGATCAGGTTAAGACGATCTGTTCAGCGAAATGTCAATTATAATGAAGATGGAATTAGTGATGATGATAATGATGACGATGAGACATCGAATAGTAGTGCGAAACGGAAAAAGACCCGTAAGCATGATAAATAGAGTTATATGGGTCGTTTTTGCAAATATCTATTCTTTATAATCTTCGAATTTTGAGCTCATTGAATTTAAATCATTAGCAGAAACGGATCAGAACTACCAAATGTATCTATATTCCTTTCAGAAATTTTTTGTATGTCCGTTAAATTATCTAATCTGTAATTTAAATAATGGGTTGAAATGCTCAGAAAGTTCGATTTTTCAAAACGATATTTAGATCATTTTTGCGAATTGACAAGAAATGAATGTTGCTAACTATACCTTTTGACATTATCTAACGTTGAAGATTTCAAAGGCACTTTAAGCATGTATTTGTTTCACTTATCGTTGGATTGATTTTGACTCATCTTTTATATTTGATTTCACAAATAGTTTCTAATAAATGCTTGAAACAGCTATGCTTACTTAAGCCATTAAAGTATTCTTTCTGCATGATGTCATTACTTCATTCGCAATGTTTGCGTAGCATATCATGAAATATAATTACTGCTAATCAGCGATTTTCATCATCTATTTTATTAATTAGCGATTTTTCATTATCGATTTCGGCAATAACTGCGGATTTTAAGTGGTTACGATTTGCATTTTATATACATATTGTATTATAAAAACTTCTTTACATAAAATGTTTTTTTGTATTGAAATGGAAAGTTAAATTTTAGAATCTGATTCAATTTAAGTTTATTTTTTGAGATGTTTAGTTTATTGATTAGTTTCTTTTTAACATAACCAAAGTATTTCCTTTATTGAGCCAATCGTTTTGGCTTGGTTATTACATCCCAAGTATTTATATCTCAGCAAAAGTGTGAATTGAATGGTTATTTTCTAAAATTTCTATTCGAAAATCCTACACAAATTCAGAAATCATTTCAGTACTTTGTTTGCAATATTTTCCAATAGTTAGATTTGAATATGCCAGCTCTTCTTTCATTAAAAAATATTGATTTATATTGTTAAAACATTAAAGAATATAACATCAAATATGTCTCTGATTGATATTCAGGTGATATTTTATCAGTCCCACTAGACGATTTAAATAGGAGTCGAATTATTTTAATTAATCAACAGCTAAGTTTTTCATAAATACATCTGTTTGTTGTTTATATTTGATTCCTTTTTGTTGGATTATTTACATTCAATTCTTACCAGTAAATTGAAATTTGCAATAAAATTTTGCTTTTCAAGTTACTGTCAACTTCTGTCGAAAAAATTGCATATATACCAATACGTATTGTTTTCTTGGTTTCATCCAATCAAAATATTTTTTAATTTCGTATGTGTTGAGGGATTTCAAAGGTTTTATTCAAAGAATTGACCAATAATTTGGCCGATGTTTATTGAAATGATAGCGAATTAATCCTTCAATGACTGCATTATGTCTTCGAGTAGAATCATTGGTGGACTGGTACCATTGATAAAAAAGAAGTGCATGATGAAGAAAATTATCCGAGGTTTATCGTCTCATGATTATTAACAAAAAATAAATGCATAAAGAGGTGTTTAATGGGTCGATGCAACAGAGCTATATCTTTGAAAAACAAAATTGGGTCAAAAACTTGCAGAAAATTGTTTCAGATCGAATTGGTATTGTCTTACGGTTAGATGGGATACTGGAGAAGATGAAAAGATGAGTCCATGGGATGTACAACCTCAGCAACCAAATCGGCGTTCTGGTGTGATTTCGAATTTCATTCTTTATTATTTTTAACCGAAAATGTAATTGATAGGCTTAATTAAAAATATTGCATACATTAGTCACTTCTTTTTATCAATGGTACTAGTCCACCAATGATTATCTAAAATAATTTCAATACGTGTGCTTGGTTGATAACGTCGTGCTACAGATTCATCGTAAAGATGTCGCAAAATAATGAAGTCTGGCACATTTTCCATATCATGAAATCTGGAATGAAATCAAACGAAGATAGAAAGAAAATAATTACTCTTAATTATTCAGAAGACTTAAATGATTTATGCATTTTTCTTTTCGTACTTTTAAGTTGATCTAATTGCCACCTTACGTGAAAAAAGAGAAAATGAAACCATTTTCAATATAACAATTATATCATTCTTTTTATCAGACACAGTTGATTCAGATGAAAAATAAAGAGAATTAAATTTACTTCACTGAGAATACAAGTCCAGTCCGTACACCAGCTGCATTTGTTTGCGCCAGCTTCACTGCAGTTAGTCTATATGGTTTTCTCAAATATCTAATCTGAAACATACTGTAATTTCACATTAACATAACAAATATTTTTTTATTTTAAAAATATAAATAGAACAGAAAAAAGATATACATATACACATATTTGAATGTTCAATCAAACGAATGTTGATAATAATTAAATAGTGTGAACCACGCTAATATCCAATAAATACCATATTGCATTTGTTTGACGACTGAATCATCAATTTTCGAACGCTAACATGAACAGTATGAATCATTACACGTTAAATTTTTTTAAGTGAGCACAAAATCTTTAATATAAATCAAAATTCGAATATCGAATGTCGAACCTCCTCAACGATGCAAAATTCTTCGGCATTTAGTTGAGCCAATGGTTTAAGCCGATGAGTAACATGATAGAGACCTCTTGCTTCTACGGCATGCAAGTAAAATTCATGTCCTAAAAGAAATTATTTTTATTTTTAACTAACAAGCGAACGGTTGGTATTGCTTTGAGTTATCTTTGAAAGTTACCACTCCCCATGTCAAGTGATCATCTACATTATCATTTTGTGCTACAACAAACGTAGAAGATATAAGCAGATTCATTTCATCAAGATAGCTTCATTTGATTTCTAGCAGTTATCAACATCGACAAAATTGTTAGCGTTGAAAAATATCGGAATTTAAATAAATTATCTCTTTCGATATTAATTGAAAACTACTAGTTTGTTAAATGTATAAGAAAATTTGTTATTACGGCTACAATTATTTCCATAAAATCATTTGCTTGTTGTTACATATATTAAATACCTAAGAATATATAAGAGATTAGATTAGTTTTACATAGCAAAAATGAATAAAATGATTAAAAATAGGCGCAAAATTACAAAATAATACATCCGTGCTGAATCAGTAATGAACAATTGAAAAATAAATCATGTAATTCAAGATGATAGATATAAAGTACATCGTGTAATAGTAAAATTTTGAAACAATTTGACGAAATTGTTTCAAAATTCACTTATTCAAGCGATAAATAAATTTACCTTGTCTAAAATAAACCACCTCATCGCCGATTTGTGCAATATACGGAAAGCGAAGTGGCTGTGTTAAACGCATCCATCGTGGGAAATCTGCGTCAGTGTCGTAATTATCTAGAGAAATAGGCGATGCATCCTGTTCAGAAGGTGAATGTGGAGTAGAAATACCCGACATACTATCTATCGATGAGTGTAAAGCTGCAGCTGTAGAGAGCGAAGACCTGGCATTTGATGGTCCTGGTTCGTTATCTATATAATTCAGTTGTGAAGCTGAAGAAGCTAGTTCACATTTTTTATCCATCGAATTATCATCAGCTGACAGTGCATCATCAGCTTCATCTAAAATCAACTTCATAAAATTAAAAAAAAAAAAGTAAAATAGCAAATGCCTAGATAATGACTATCTGATCGAATTATCCAGAATTAATCATCTAACAATAAATGTTGACCATTGCGAATATTTTATTATCATTGATCAATGTAGATTAAAGCTGCACCTGATAATACAATTCGTCGACGTCTTCTTGTTGAAGTTCTAACAGGTGAAGTAGTGCCTGAAATAAGATTTTTTATCTTTTGAATTAATCTTTCTTCCGTTAAATTCAAATCATCTGTTAAAAGTTCCACGCAGTTATTATTGATATCATCGATAATTTTAATGTTCCATTCGATATAATCATTCCATAATGAATTCTTGGAATGGTTCTTTGTTTTACAAATCCAAGAAAAATTTGTGTCTGACACTCCAATTTCAAGTTATAAATAGAAGATTTACTTTTGAAATTTGTCTCATTGAATTTCAATTTGAATCTTAAAATTTTTTCTGACATCTCCAATTATATTGTAAAATTTCTATGTTCTAATCAATCGATTTTGATTTGTTTCTTATATTTGCAAAAAATATTATAATTTTTTCGATGAAACGATTAGAAATTTAATCAATCAAATTGTTTTAGGAATTATGGACTATAAATAAAAGAACGATTTTATCTATTAAAATTTTGTATTGGAAGATGATCTTCGAAGAAATTTACATAAATCGTTCGGCACCTGTTTTCCTTCCTCGCTTCCAAAATTTGAAAGAATTAAAAGTTTGAATATTTTAAAAAATTTAAAAGATTTCTAAAAAGCTCACGAATACAATCAATTTCAGATTTTCATTGTCAATGCATCTGCTCAGTACTATTCTACTGATTATTTGTGCTTTTTTCATGGTCCAAGTAAGTTTTCAATGGACTGTTTTCAGGAAAAAACATGAATGAATGCAACTTTAAAATATTTACAAATTTTTATTTCTAGGCTTGCACTCCGTCACGGACGATGGGACCACCTGGACCGGATGGACTGGATGGTAATAAAGGAGAAACAGGACTACCAGGAGCACCAGGACTTCGAGGAAAAAGGGGACCGGTTGGGGATAGAGGAGACGCGGGAAGAAGAGGTGGAGTAGGAAGTCAAGGACAATACGGACCGCAAGGCGATCAAGGACCTAAAGGACCGAAAGGACCACCAGGAACAGTGATAGGAGGATGATAAAAAACTAGAATTTGTTAAAGATATCGATACAATCCCTCTCAATCATATCAGTATTTCAATTCGCATAATTTTCATTTTCATCGATTTTTGAACTAAAGCATTTTAAACATCATGCCTTTAAAGATTGAAACATTTCATATCACAAATTATTGTTCGTTTCCATTTCATATCCTTCATTTTTTACTTTTTTCTTTTTGATATATAAATAAATGTCGTATTACTGTTATCATTATTAAGATGAAATAGTTTTTCATCCCTTTTTTAGTTAAAAAATAAATTTATGAAAATTGCTTCATGTTTGTACATAAATACATACAGAAATATATTTGCATCCATGTATACATTAAAATTTTACGATAGCATTTTTTTACATTAAATTGAAAAGACGATAAAAAAGCTGTACTGTTTTTTCTGCATCAACTTTAATGATCGTACAAATAATTTTCATTAGCATTATGATTATTGTTATTTTGCACTTCTGTTATCATTATTATTTATTATTCTTAATTATGATTCATATAGAGCTTCCGAATACAATGGTTTTTGTGATTTGATTAGAAAATATTTTGTGGTAAAATTTAAATACATATTAATAAGGGGAAAAAAAAATAAATAAGGGATACAGAATCATTAGTTCTTGCCTTCCGCCCACATTATCTTGGATACCCAAACATATCGGTTGGTCCCAGTTTTCCTCGATCCTTACCTTGAAATCCTGGTGATCCTAGTGGCCCTTTCCATCCTTTATTACTAATATGCCCATCCACCCACGTGGTCTTATCACTATCTGTGATGAGCCTGAAAACAAAATACTTTAAAGTTTGCTTTTTTTGAATACTTTAAAGCTTGCTTTCAAACTTATCTTTTTTCACCTAAAAATAATCCATCAAGAAACATATTTGGACCACGAAAAGAACACAAATAACCAATACGAACATTCGTACTGAAATGATGCATCGATAATGGCAATCTGAAATGGATTGTATTCATAAATAGCTGGAATTTTTAAAATTCCTTCTCAAATATTCAAATTTTTAATTATTTGAAATTTTGAGATAATGGAACAAAAGGGGATGTCAAATGAGGTTTATAGATTTCTTCAAAGATTGTTGCTTATCCAATGTTCATTAATGGATATTTAGAAGTTTTGAAGAACACGATGAAGTCATTGAAAATCAAAACTTGCATCCATCATGGATCGCTAAAAAACAGGAACATGAATTAGGACCAGAATCTAACCCCTCACTCAACTGCATAATGCTAATTCCAGTTTCTCGGTCTCCTGCTAAAATTGCATGTTGTATGGAAACTACACCGCGCCATCTAGGTAGCAGTGAAGGATGAATATTAATACAACCATACTTAGGAAATTATCTTATTGGCAATATATTAAATTTCTGATACCAATCGTAGGAGTATATCTTTAGCGAGCAACGAATCATTCAAAATTAATTAATAATATTACGAATGGATTCGTATATATGTGGATCATGACTATATATCGTCAATAATGCTCTCATCAGATATTTTTTTACTGCATTGGAAGTAAAATTTGCTGATAAAAGTAACCAGTTGAATTTTCTTTTTGCCTAATGTTTATTCCATATTCGGTTTGCTAATTCTTGGCAATTTCTGATTTTATTTTTTTGATCATTAAATAACTAAATAAAAGTGATAGAAAAATTGGGAATCCATTAACAAATTACTTTCAATATCACTTTTTAGTACGAAAATGATTAGCAGTAGGAAAATTTATGTGATATCTGACGAAGCGATTTCTTTTGATTTGAAAAGAGTTTGTTCTAACTTTATATGAATAAAGATTAACTTTTAATATGCGAAATATTATAAATAGTACAATATAAAAATAATACAGAAATTTCGTATTATTTCAATAAATAATTGAAATAATCGGCTTGGTTGAATTTACGGTCCAAATTTTCATAACTGTCCTCTCGATTTATTATTTCTACGATGCAGATTCTATTCCTCTTCCTCTGTTGAATCTCACTGAGATTTTCTGGCTGCTACTGTCAACATGTGAACGCAACTCTTTTTGTTTCTTCTACGTGAATTCATTAACTGCTGTTCCTTCCATCTAATGGATTATGACCAAAAGTAAAAATAAGTGGCTCCGCTTTATCACTGTTTCATTCTGAACTATTTACTTCTGGGAAATATTTTTAGCATCATCAAATCAAGTGTTAAATGTTTTTTTCGTTTGATTCGATTGATTCAAGACTTATCTCCTCTACTTCAAATTATCCTATCAATTGTATCCATTGATTCAAGACTTATCTCCTCTACTTCAAATTATCCTATCAATTGTATCCATTGATTCAAGACTTATCTCCTCTACTTCAAATTATCTATCAATTGTATCCCCTTTTTATCATTCTTACTGCTTATGGTAATGATTCTATAAATAACAGAATAGGAAATATTTGCTTCTTGGCTATGTCAACAATTCACAGCTTTAACCAATTATTCCTCTGTTACGTATATTGTAGGATATGATAGCATAAATGTCTAAAAAATCGAAAGATCCCAATTTCTTTTCGTTTAAATGTTTTTTTAATTAATTTAAGGAAGAATGATCTGAAAATTTCATTGCCATGAAATGTTAGAAATGTGTACATTACACTATTATTTATTGGCTAATATTTATAAAAGTAATTTATCTATTTTTCATTTTACAATATTAACATTGTTAGATAAAGCTTTTAATTAATAAGAAAGGAGCAAAAATCTTCAACTTATACGTTCTTCCATTTCACGCCATCTTAAAATACTCATTCGATATTGAAACAAAAGTTGAGCATACAAATACATGACTTCGAGATATTAAAAATCAAATTCTTGATTCGAAACTTGAATCAGTTATTTTGTGCCGGTAAAAAATGGATGCATATGTAAGAGTCCATTTATTTTTTACTTTGTTATTTGCTAAAAATTCAAGCACAACAGATTCATTTATTATCACAGTTACTTCATTTATAAACGAAAGAAATCAGACATCAAAACGAATTACCACAAATGATTTATTTGGATTAAAAAATTTGAAAAGAAATTAATTGATGCAAATATAATGCAAAAACGAAGCCGAAATCATATTAAAAAATTTACGATTAACTATCGTAATTTATTCGCAAAACCAACGATTGCATAGATAGAACCACTTTGAGCTTCACCATGAGATGAGAATACTGAAGCGGTTGTATTGACATGTGAGTCACACATCACTAATTTTACGTCATTAAACACTTCACTGCAAAACAAAAGTTTGTTGTGGATTAAAAAGAATTAAATGATTTGCGTAATATGTCAACAAATTAATCAGATAATATCCAGAATTATTACAGCATGTTCGTCACTTCCGAAGAATTTTTGAATGGTGCATATTCCACTCCATCTCAGATGTTCATTTTTGTTGTATAATCAAATGAACAAATTTTGAGATTATCTTTTTTGTTGTAATAAATGTAAATTTCATTGAACTGATTACTTGAATAAACTTTCACTGTTATTTGGTTCATCAGAATCGTTCATTGGAAAATGAAATGCCATTTTTTGATAGTTATCCCAGTTAGAGATTGTTTCAATCTATAAAAAGCAGTATTTCTGCCTGAATTAAGCAATATGCAACTACTGATTGATATCTTTGTCCCTTAGCTCGTCATAAATTTTTAAACAATCTGTTTGATATTCAAATAATTAAAAATCACACTTACATTCCATCTTTGAAATTGTTCTCGTAACTCCGCTTCGTTATTAGTCTTCACTACAAGTGTAGATGCTTCAACATCATTTCCGCCAAATATCATAATCTCATTGCGGTATAGATAGTTTGTTCTTTATAACAAATTATTAATAAAATCTTTTGGAAATGCTACAATTTCTCAGTTTCTAAAAGTAAAAGTCAATGCCTAAAATTCAAAGAAACAATTATCTTCTTTTCTTCAAAATTTCATATTCGTCTTCAAAATAGTAAAGTAATTAATAAGCCATCGTACTCTGAAGTTTCGCTAGATGTCTGAGATATCATGCAAATTTGACTATTCATTAGAGGCATGGATTCTCTTGTGATTCCTTCAATATCGGAATGTGTAAGCATTAATTGATTATCAGCCGGAAAGGTAGAAAAAGTGAGTATCAGCTTGATAGATTCCTAAAATGGTTTTTTATTTATCCTGAGTTCAACACCAAAATACTTTGAAACAATAACGCAAAATTAACATTATTATATTATTTTCTTGACAATAAAAATTATATTAACAAACAAATATTGCTAAAAAAATTTCAAATAAAAACCTTAAAAAATAAGCTTCCATAGTCCCATAAATAATCGTTGCTAATAACGATTCGATCATTTATATTTCTATATATTTCAGGATAAATATAATTGTGCCTGAATAAAATTCATGTGAAAAGAGAAGACTAATTTTTAATCATTTGGCTGCCAGACTTCATTTTGACGCTAAGTTATAAAGTGTAAATGTTAGTGATATTTGAGATTGTTTATGAATATATTAAAATAAAAAGTGAAACAAGAAATGGTTAAAAATTACCGTAGATGGGCATAAATAAAATGATTAACTGTTAGTTCTAACATATTGATACCATCCATTTCATATTCCGCGGAAGTTGAAGGAGAGTTTTCTTTTAATTAAAAGTATTTTGAAATTAAGCTCTTCCAGTAAGATTTCTTTGCTTTATAAATGAATGAAAAAGAAAATAAAATGTTAACGGTTTGAAAACAGAAGAAAAGAAGAAATGAAACATCAGGAGATTACATACTACATAATAAGGGTGCAATTTCTGGATAATACAAATTTCATTAAAAACAAATTAAATAAGAATTTACCTGCGCGTTGCTGATACAAGTGAAAGCATTCTGTGCAATTCTCACTCGATAATAAAGTTTGCAGATATTCATTCTGGCTAATATTACCAAATGAATATAGAGATGGCCATGAAGCCTAGAATCAAAAATTTTTTACCTGTTTAAATAACTTTTCAAACTTAATTGAATTTTTATCAATTTAAGGAACTTTCTTAAGACATAACTAACTATAAATAATTTTAATGAAATCATAGAAAACAAATCTTTCTTTCTCTCTCTCTCTCCTCACTCTCTTTCTCTCTCTGTCTCTTTCTGTCTCAAATTTATGGATAAGTTAATTTTGGCAAGATTTTTTGTCAGAAATATTTCATAGTCTTCAATTAGTTCTAGCAATAAAAGTCAGATAATAAAAGTTTCTATGCTCAGTCCTTACGTAATTGACACACATATGTAATGTAATACCTCATTTGAAGAATAAAGTGATTCCCGATCGTTACGTCGTATGTACTTAATTTTGGAATGTCGGTTTAATAATGCAATCATGGCATTTTGCATGAAGGGACTCACACTGAAATTCATTTATCTTTTGTTATTCATATTTTTCTAATCGTATTGCCAAAAGGAACATTAATTGATAGAAAGAAAATTGAGTCATACTTGTAAATTCTCGCCAAATCTTCCTTATCCAAGCATTGCATAGTTTGGTCACACAATAGTGATTCCGGTACAACGCAGTTAGGCCGAAAATAATTACGGATATTGTTTCCAAATCTTGTGAAGTACTCAAAAATCTCTTTCTGCCAGAAATGTTCGATGTTGCTAAAATATAAGAAAATTATTTATTTTAAAATGATAACCAATTAATAATAATAAATATTAGGGATAGGCCCGAATATCATGTTTGGTGTAAATGAAATACATTAACGTCATCATTCAATTGGTAATATTGCATGAGAATTGAAATTTTATAATTTTTTAATTAAATAAATATTTATAAAAAGAATTTTTCCATACTGAAATTAGCTAATAGTAAAATGATAAAAGTATGAAACTAAAAGGGCCATAAAATCGAAATATATTGGGACATTAGCCAAGAAATAATTTCAAGCAAAGAAAAAAAAAGCAATGAATCTTTGTTTACTGTTTTTTTGTTCATAATGTTAATTTTTTAAGAAAAATACCTATGTCATCATTTGGAACAGCAATATTCTGATGATTTATAGCGAGAATAAGCAAAGTAATAGATTGTAATTTCATTGCCAACATATTGCCTAAAATTCTAATTATTTAGCAGACAAATTTATTTTATAATAGAAGAAAATTTAAAATTATAACAATTAGCAAAGACAGAAAATGTTGAATTTATTTTGCCTTCTTAATATTCATTATCAAAAGGATTCTAAACATTTTTCGATATTAGCGTAATCCAATAATTGTTTGTCATTTCAATAAAAACTTTCTAGAATTATTTATATATGCATCGACAAACGTACATTTGAATGCTACAGAAAATGAACCTAACTTGCATGAGTTAAATAAAATAAAGTAATGATGATAATTTTTTGTCAATTTATATGCTTTTCAGGATTATTTCGCATTAATAGTAACAGTCCGTGTCAAAAAGCAACGATTACTTTCTATCAATTCAGTTGATCATATCACTGAATGCAAATTTTAAATATTCCAAATCCCTGGCCATTGATCTTTTCAAATTTTCGGTGCAAATTTTTTTATTGAATAAAAGACAAAAAATATATTCTATGTGAAATTATTTCCCATTTTTAATAATCAAACAAATTTTGCAACAAAAAAATGATGGTTGAAAATTGAATTTCAATAAAAATTGACAGTTTAATTAGTATTCAAATTTTACCTTTTCTTTGAAAGTGAAAGAATTATTATTATTTAATCACTTATAAGAAAAAAAAGATAATTGAATGTAAAAATGAATAAAAATTCTGCAAAAATTTATCCCATATATGCCTTAATTCGATTCAGATGATAATATTCTGAAAAATTTATCAATTATGGGAGATTCATTATCATTCTATTTCATTTCATGCGAGTGAATTAGACAAATTTTTTTGTAAGCTTTCAAATCCATTCTGTGATAGCGTTGATTTTTCGCGTATAGAATCCAAAAAGTTGCAGTATTTCCAAAAGCTTTTCTTAATAATTTATTGCAAAAGCAATGAAATTCTCATTTTTAGTAAGAAGAAATTTTTGGTTGCCAAATATTTACGTTTGAGGGATAACAGCATTGAATTCCAAAGTAATTCAAATTTTTCATTTTTTTTTCTATTAATTTTCATTGCTGTAATTATTCTAAAATCAGCAGACATTTCCTACCGGAAAAATATAATCTGATTAATAATGGAAAAATTTAATCATAATCTGATTAATAACTATTTATAATTTGTCAACACATAATATAAATTGCAAGATTAAAGCGCTCTTTTCCAAATATTTTATGAATTTTGATCAAAAATTATTACTATCATTCTATTCTACTTCATATACGTTAGAGTAAGTTTATTTCTTTAAACACCGGAATATATATACATTAATGCAATGAAATCTCACAAAGTTTTTATTTAAAATGCTTATTTTCTTAACTTATCAAAACGAATTCTTTTGGTTCAAATAAACATTGAATATCAAACGAACGAAAAAAAAGGAAATCAAATCTCTTATTGTCACAAATCTTTTTTCAATCTTTGCCATTAGTTACTTAATTGATTTTTAATTTTTGCTTATTTATAAAAAATTTCTTCGTAGCAGCTATCATATCAAGAAAGCATTGTCAATGAAAACACAGTTTGTCATTTCATTCTTTCATCATTTCAATTCATCAGAATATTGCACTTCCAAGTGATATCACAAATTATTTCTTGAAAAATTGGAATCATTAGTAATTGATTGTCATTTTAAAATAGACAATTTTTTTAAATTTTAGTAACATCATCAATTAGTTGTAATACATGAAACTTTTCTCCATATTTCTCAGAATATAGAAACTACATCCATAATTATTTTTGGGCTTATTTGAAGCATTCCATCAAATCTCATTTATCCATCATTATGCAACAAAATTGCGCAACATTTAGAAAATGAAGATTTGATGAATGTATTAAAGCGTGACTCAAATTTATCAATTAATATTTCAAATTTATCAATTAGTATTTCTTTTAGCAATACGATTAAATTGAAATTTAAAGAATGGAAATAGAAAAAAGAAAATGCGTTTACTTCTGGAAAATGAATTCCAGCGTGAGCCTCTTAAAGAAATGTGCCAGGACCGAACTATTCAACAGCCATTATAAAATCGCATACATTCGACACAGCGATTTATTTCCGAAGCGTTTGGTTGGATCATTCGGAATCACTTCGCTCACAAAATGAAGTATTACAAGTGTATAAGTTAAATAATGAAAATTGAGAATAAAAAGTTTTCGTTATGCGCTCATAATTTTAAAAATTATTGAAAATTATCAAAAAATTTCTAATAAAATCTTATTAGAATGAACTCATATATAAGCACATTCTTAATGGAGTAGTAAAATTCGGTGACAAAGAAATCTAATTCCTGTTGTTTTAGAAAGGTTTTTTTTAGTTGAGGAAAAATCGATTATTCAAAAAGTTGTTTAAGCAAAGCAATGTAAATTTTTGTTGCAGACGTTATAGCCAGCTGTTTACTGTTTGAATGATATTAGTCGAAATAAATATTTGCGAAAATTATTGCTCACTAAGAATCGCACAAAATGTTAGCAGTTATGTCAGAATTGAGCAGATAAATTTTTAATTAATTTATTTTTAATAAAGTTTATATTATTCAGAAATTTCGCTTCTATTATATATTTTCAGCACAATGGTAGAAAATCTTTTGACCTACTTACTGTTAATTTTTCTTCCCTTTTTATTCAATTAGAAAAAAAAAACGAATTAATCGATTTCATAATTTATGTATTTGATTATGCAACAAAAACACTATGTGATACAGAATACGCACTGTTCAGAAATTTTTTTAGCGATGATGAATGTTCGTAGCTTTGATTGATGAAACTGTTTGTTTTACAGTGAAATATTCAATGACGTAAAATTAACAACGCGTTATTTATTTAACAACGCAGCAAGTTCACTCACGTGATGGGTTTCAGCGTGACTCCATTTATGCAATCATAGGTTTTGCAAATGAACTATAAATTTAATGCTTATATTCATGTGACTTTAATTATATTAACTAATGTTGTTTTCGAATCAATTTAACTTGAATGAATCACTTAAAACTATTTTGTTTCCCAATTTTGCATGATGCTTTCTGATAAGAATAAAGTTAGTATGACATTAATGTTTTGATCAAATAATTCTGCTAATTTTGAATTCACATATTGAATATACGCAACGATAATCAAACATTGTATGCGTGAAGTCGAAGAAAAACGTAATTAATTGTATATCGATGTAACTACTTATCATGTATTTCTTTAAAGTACTTATAGGGGTTATATATAGGAATATCAAATGGGTCAAATTCAAACATAAGTTACAAAGGTTAGTAAAAATAAGTAATATTGAAAAATGGAAAAAGATCTGCAATACAAAAGAAGCAAGAAACGAAAATGTAAGATAGGATAAACCTGGAGGTGATTCATGTTAAGGGGTTTACAACAAACGATTTGCATGAAATTCCAACTAAAATATTAGCTTTAAAAAATTTAGAATTTATTATGCGACGGATGTTTAAATGGATCTTCGTGTTTAGATCAAACAAAAAAACTTAAACAACCTGAATGAAGCGAAAGAGTATCGTTAAATGTATTCTTTTCCGACAAAAAAATTGTACCTGTAAATTTACTGTTATTGAGTGGAAAGTGTAGGTGAAATGTGAAAAGGAAAGTTTATGCAAGTTAATATTACTTAATATTACTTGAGGTCCATTAGATTGACTATTCAGGTATTTCCAATCTTTTAAAACTTTTAGCTCGAAATATAACCTTCTGTCCACTTCCAATATCTCACTTCTCTAAGTCTTACATCTCTAACAATAACGATTAAAACTATGCAGAAAAGCAAATTCCATTTCATACTACAATAACTAATTCCAAAGAATCGAGTCCAATGGTTGCATTTGCATTTATTATATGGAAAGAAACTAATCAATCTCATAATTTATTCACTTGATTATGCTGTAGTGAAAAATTCATTTTTTTTTCTGCGTTGCAACAAGATTCAGAGAGTTGCCAATTCTTTATTTTCACTTAAGTTCCAATTGTTTCCAAAGACAAATTACAAAGACCAATCCCAAACTTGAGTGATTAAACCACAATACTGTAAATTCATAATACATCAACGAATACAGTAATTCCAAGATCAATATCCAAATTCAATGATTTCAATAAAACAGTTCTAATGACGGAAAGATTACTTAAGGGAAAAAGAGATTAAATAACGCTCAACCACCTTGATGGAGTATATTCTTTATAATAGTTTGGCGTTGAATACTGGTACGGTTGTAAATGTTTGTTATAGAGTGGGAATTACAGCGCACAGACGAAGGTGAAACAATTTTTAGCTTACATCTTGAATTGCACATACAATAAATGCACATATACAACATACACCCTTCCATGTGAGATCCTCGTCTTCTATTCGCGATTTTAGTGATGGTCGTGTTTTCTTTCTTTTATCATGGAAACCTTTCGCAATTTATTCGTGACACATTCAACAAAAAGCACTCTCTTTGACAGGAAATACGAATTCAAAAATATTTTTCAGAAGCCATGAATATGTCTTAATAATTCTGAGTGCTGCTTATTTTTCAGCTTTCTGTTTTTGCTTTAATTCGTAAAAATCATTTGTTTCATGGGAAATGTTCAAAATGACATAAATTTCAATACGGTATGAATGAATTATTTAGTCAAATAATTGTATTGTTTTATTTATTTAGATCCGAACTATTATTCTATCCTGTATAATATGCTATTAACAATGATGGTTTGATAAATAATTTCAATATTGAATTTTTAAAGAAAATTTAAATATTCTCGATACGGACATAAATTCCAGGTTTTTCTTTTTTTTTTGAATTTTTAAGATATAGATTAAAATAAATTGCTCTTGATTTCAGAATATATCTTGTCCACGATCAAATCAGATGATTAGTTAATTTCGTTTGAATATTGCTTTTAAATAAATTGGAATAATTATTTATACTTCATATCTGCCGAAAATTGAAAGAGTACAAAGTATATGTGCAATATGAACAAAAACGAAAATTAAATGGGAGACCATTGTTAATGTTCTTTTTAAATTTGGAATATTTAAATTAAAAAAAAAGTGCTTATAGTACAATCACAAAAAAATATGGTAATATTTTGAAGACGGTAATAAATATATTAAAGATTAGAAATATTTTTTTAATTAATAATCTTTATCCATTACTACATTTCAACACTCTCATTCATTTCACCTGACAAAATTTAAATAACCTTGATATCATCAGTTGTTAATTATGAAAAAACTAAAAATACTGAAAATAATCACTAATTATCTTACAATTTCTCCTGTCACTTTTTTCTAGTTATTGAAAGATGAAAAAAAAAAAAACAAAATCATAAATTGTCAAGAATTACGTATTAAAAATGTTCATTTTGCTAACATATCCATGAATATTAAGAAAGATTCTTCTGTTTCAAATCTGGAAAGAGTCATTTCTCTTAATAATTATTAGCATGGGTAACTCCAATTTTGGCAAGTTGATGACTTTAGCAGATATCTCTTTGGATTTTGTTTTACCGCCAAATTTCGTTTTACCAGTCAATTTCTTCTTTTTAATCTTAAAATTTTAATAAGCTTCTTCACATCTTAATAAGCATCTTCACATCTCAATTTTGCTAAATTGTTGTAAGATAGCTGCTGTGTCAATTACTAAAAAATTAGTTACAATAGTGTTAAGGTTTGAAAAAAAGCAAATTGAAGAAGCATTTCTATAATTAAATATTGTTGATCTAATCTGGACCATCGTGATTAATATATTCTGTTTAAAAATAATACAACTAGTGAAAAAGAAAACAAAAAAAAAAAATGAAAATATCGTTA